>JAGFNQ010003696.1:354147-535304 GCA_024364735.1 Boesenbergia rotunda | reverse complement strand
AATACGTATCCAGACTGAGATTTGGAGTTATCCTTATCTGTCTGGAAACTGGCATCTGTATACCCACGTATTACCATATCTCCTTCTCCATATATTAGGAACACATCCTTAGTTCTTCTTAAGTACTTAAGGATTGTCTTGACAGCCGCTCAATGATCCATTCCTGGATCAGACTGGTATCTGCTCGTGACGCTCAAAGCATACGATACATCGGGCCTAGTACATAACATAGCATACATGATAGATCCTATCGCGGATGCATAAGGAATCTTATTCATGCAAATCCTCTCGTCTTCTGTGCGCGGACACATAGACTTTGAAAGGTTGATCCCATGCCTGATGGGAAGGTAACCTTTCTTGGATTCCGACATGCTAAACCTTTTTAGCACTCGGTCTATATATGTAGACTGCGAAAGACCAAGCAACCGTTTTGATCTATCTCTATAGATTCTAATCCCAAGGATATAGGTTACTTCTCCCAGGTCTTTCATGGAGAAAGTTTTGGACAACCAAATTTTAACCGACTGTAAGACTGATATATCGTTTCCTATAAGTAATATGTCATCGACATATAACACTAGGAATACGACTGCACTCCCACTAACCTTCTTGTACACACAAGGTTCGTCAGGATTTTATGAGAAATCAAACTCTTTGATTGTCTCATCAAAACGGATGTTCCAGCTCCTGGATGCTTGCTTCAGTCCATATATGGATCGTCGAAGCTTGCATATTTTGGTTTTATCAACCGATGTGAAACCTTCAGGTTGTATCATGTATACATCCCCAAGCAGGTTTCCATTAGGGAAAGATGTTTTCACATCCATTTGTCATATCTCATAATCATAATGAGCTGCTATGGCCAGGAGCATCCGAATGGATTTAAGCATAGCTACTGGCGAATAGGTTTCGTCATAATCAATTCCTTGTTTCTGACGATATCCTTTTGCCACTAGTCTAGCCTTAAAGGTAACAACATTACCTTCCATGTCGGTTTTCTTCTTGAAAACCCACTTGCAACCTATGGGCTTAATCCCTTCAGGTGGGTTAACCAAGTCTCATACTTGATTTTCGTACATGGAATCCATTTCCGACTTCATGGCTTCAAGCCATTTGTCCCTTTCTGAACTTTTCAGAACATCTTCATAACTGATAGGTTCGTCATCGCTTATGCGTAACACGTCGTTCGATTCACTTATGAGAAATCCGTATCTCTCTGGAATATTGCGTGTCCTATCAGACCTACGAAGAGGTGGTGGTGTTTTAGGTTCAACTGATAGCTCATCATTATGAGTTGTTGGTTGTGGGTCTAGACTAGGTGTCTCTGTAATGTCTATTGGAGTTTCTTGAACTTCATCAAGTTCAATGCCACTCCCACTGTTTTCTTGTAAAAGAAATTCTTTTTCCAGAAATACAGCATGCCTTGAAACAAACACCTTTTGTTCCAAGGGATGATAGAATTAGTAACCCTTTGTTTCCTTAGTGTATCCAATAAATAGACATTTATCAGACTTAGCATCCAATTTGTCTGATACAGTCCGCTTCACATAAGCAGGACAACCCCATATTTTAAGGTGAGTTAAATGAGGTTTCTTACTATTCCACATCTCATATGGAGTAGTAGAGACTACCTTGGTCGGGACTCTGTTTAGCAAGTAAATAGTTGTCTTAAGTGCATAGCCCCAAAAGGATTTTGGAAGATTTGCATGATTCATCATGGATCTAACCATGTCAATCAAGGTTCGGTTACGCCTCTCAGATACACCATTATGCTGTGGTGTATATGGCGGAGTCCATTGAGACAATATCCCATTGTCCCTAAGATAATCTTGAAACTCTTGACTTAAGGATTCACCACCCCGATCGGATCGAAGTATCATAATACTTTTGCCAAGCTGTTTCTCTACTTCATTTCTGAACTCTTTGAATTTCTCAAAAGCTTCAAATTTGTGTTTCATCAAGAACACATACCCGAATCGTGAGTAATCATCGATAAAGGTAATGAAGTAGCTATAGCCTCCTTGTGCAAGAGTTGACATTGGTCCACATACATCAATATGTATTAGACCAAGCAATTCTCCCACTGGTTTACCTTTTCCAGAAAAGGGTAATTTGGTCATCTTGCCTTTTAAGCATAATTCGTATGTATCAAATGAACCGGGTTCAAATGATTCCAGAATTCCACATCGGTGTAATTTGGTCATGCATTTCTTACTTACATGGCCAAGACGACAATGCCACGTATAGGAGTCTATTTGATTATCTATTCGAGCACGTTTGTTGCTAACTTCGATATTGAAAACGTCACCGGATAAATCTAACGTGTAGATACCATTGCACAAAGTTCCGATCCTATAAAGAACACCATTTAAAGTTATGTAACAACAATTGTTACTAAAAATTAAATGATAACCCTTTTCATTCAAACATGAAATAGAAACAATGTTCTTTATTAACGAAGGAACAAAATAACAATTATCCAATTCTAAGACACGTCCAGTAGGGAGCTTTAGCAAATATGTTCCGATGGCAACAGCAGCAATCATTGCTCCATTTCCAACTCGCAAATTTGCTTCTCCCTTGACGAGTCTTCTTCTATTCCTTAGCCCCTGTATGTCATTACATATATGTGAGCTACACCCAGTATCAAGTACCCAGGTGGGTGAGGAAATAGAGTAACATTCAATAACGAAGATACCTGAAGAGGATGAGGCATCGGATGCCTTTTTCTTCAAGGACTCAAGATAAACCTTGCAGTTTCTTCGCCGGTGACCCTCCTTGCCACAGTGATGGCAAGTGCCTTTTGGTGTCATTTCAGTCTTTTTGGCCTTTTTCTTCTTTCCCTTATTCTGTTCTTTGGCCTTCCTCTTAGAACCTTTCTTCGAGGAACCAACTAACAGTACCGTCTTCTGATCCTGCTTCACAGAAGGCTCTATAGTCTTCAGCAGGTTGAGCAACTCAGGAATGGTAGTCTCCAGCTTGTTCATCCGATAGTTCATCACAAATTGTGAATAACTTTTGGGCAAACAATGCAGAATTAAGTCAATACTTAGTTCATGATCCATTGCAAAACCGAGTGTGTTCAGTCGCTCAATATACCCCAACATCTTTAACACAAACTGCGAGGCAGAAGTGCCTTCCTGCATCTTAGATGTGAAAGGAGTCTGGAGACTTCGAACCTTTCGGATCTCGCCTGCTCTTCAAACAACTCATTAAGATGGAAGATGATGGTATAAGCATCCATATGCTCATGCTGCTTTTGCAGCTCAGGTACCATAGCGGCTAGCATGATGCAACTCGCAAGTTCAGAATCGGTCACATGTATCTGATAGGTCACTAACTGGTCTGGAGTTGCATTTTCTGGAGGACGGTTGGGAAGTTGATCTTCAAGGACATAAGCAAGCTTCTCTGCCTTGAGGACTATCCTCAGGTTTCAAAACCAGTCCAAGAAGTTTGGCCCAGTTAGTTTATTGGTGTGCAAAATGGAACGCAAATTCAGAGAAGACATGATCGAGTGATTATCCTTGAAATACAAATTGAGCTTATGTGAGAAGAATGATAAAGAATGCATCAACATACATTAATTAAATCCTATTTATTTTTCGAATTGAATAACCTTTTTTATCAATTCGGGAGATCATAGGAACATCTCCAAATAGGTTGATATCCAATCATAGATAAGAACAACCATGGCTGTGGCCATCAAGTTATTCTTAGCTATGAAGGTAGGTAATTATACCGATTACATATCACATATATGTAACTATCACTTTATGCTATCAACTAATTGAATGTTTGCATAAATCATTGGGTTGTTAACACATTAACAAGTATGCAACATTATACATAGCACCCAACTGCACCTCTCTTTACATCGACCTTGGCTGTGGCACAACAAATCGATGCTCCGAGCTTAAGACTGACCCATTAATCAATAAATAGTTTTAATATGGTTGGAGCTCATTCAACCGTTTAGTCAGGCTTGGATGTGTCCAACAACCAAAACTAAGGATTAACCTCTGACTCCAACTATATTAATCATAAACTAATTCCATGGTTTGAACATGTTGAGGTTCAAGCTGGGCATGGATGTGTCCATCAACCCAAACGAGAAACAAAACTCCGGTTCTAACCATATTAATGGAAGGTGTTGGCCTTAATATTTTGTAAGGGGTTTTGGGTCTCATCCTTTCTTTTCTAAGCACATTCATGACATATAATTATGTCATGTACTAACGATTTCCTTAATAAAGTATGTATGTGACTTAATTTATCAAGTCTCATTAATTGAATTAGAAACCGAATTTCCTAATTCTAATTTCATACTTTATTCAAGGAATTATTTTGGGAAATAATTTCCTAAATTGTCATAATCAATTTCGGAAATAATATGTTTAAGACTTTGATTTCTCTAAATCAAATCTTATTAAATTAAGAGACAGATTCCCTTAATTCAACCACATATTATTTTCATGAAAATCTTATTTAAGAAAACTCTATAGGAAACCATTTTCCTAATTAATTTTGGAGACAACAATATGTAAGAGCATCACCTCTTAAATCAAATAAGGAAATTATCGTTTGAGAATCACCTCAAAATTTCCAAGATTTGATTACATATTTTATTTATGGATTTATTAATTACAACAAATTATTTTCTTTGGGTGGCTCCCCGAGGCTCAGATACCTTAAAAAAATGAATTTGTTGTAAATCTAATTTGGTCCGCTCCCCAAGGCGTAACCAAATTAAACATGACAATTTTATTCAAAATAGGAAATTAAATTACAACAACTAACTTTAAATTAGGCGGCTCCCCGAGGCTTAATCCAAAATAAAGAATTTTGTTAATAATTTAAAACAAATTCGAATTTAATTGTCAATTAATTATCCATAAATTTGTCTTGACTTTCTTGAAAGAAAGTACCCAAAATTGCGAGATTTCATAATAAGTTTTCAGAATAATTGTAAGTTTCTGGTACAAAAAAAACTTACATATTTCCAAAATTAAAAAATTTCCAAAATAGGAAATTTCCAAAATTGGAAAGTTTCCAAAACTGGGAAGTTTTCACAATTATCATAAAATTTCAGAAACTAGGATATTTCAAAAGTTTACGAAATTTCATGAGGATTTCCAAACTTTGAAATTCCTAAATCTAAAATTTATCATAATTGGAAAGTTTCCATAATTGGAAAATTTTCCAAAATTGAGATCATGACAAAGTTTTCCGCAAAACAATTATATGATTATGTCGAACACTAACCGGCTCTGATACCACTGTTGGGACCGGGTGCATGTTGACATGGATACGGGTTCGTAATTTTAAAATTTAATTACGTGCAGCGGAAGGTTTAGCATAAATAATTTCTCAAATTATTTTAACCACGTATCTAGTATGCAACCTTATGTTGTGGAGACATGATCATACATTTAAAATTTTGCAGAAAGTAAACTAATTTATTTAATACCTCGTGTAACTCGTAGAAAGGGACGAGATCCAACCGTAGCGTCCCTTGGAAGCTCCGCCTCTATTCGCGTCCACGCCGAGTTTTCTTCGGGATGACTTCGCAAAGCCACGAGTTTCGTGCCGACAAGAACTACTAGATTCTCCAAAGGCACGACAAGAATACCAAGAGAGAGATGAAAAACTAACCACCAATCGAAGAACGGAATCAAGATTCCGGGAGGAAGGAAGGAGTCGCGCCCGCTTCTTCTTCTTCTTCGGCTTCTTCTTGGTGGTGGAAGCTCACGGCAAAGGGGGAGGGCTCTAGGGCCGGCGGCACTAGAAGAGGGAGAGGGAGAGAAGGAGAGGGAGAGAGGCTAGGCAAGAATCCTTGATCTCTTAGAATAATTTCCAAGCCTTGCCTTGGTACCTTTATATAGTAGTCTCTTAATCGCCAAGTCTCCTCTTAACAGAATAAATTTTTCATAAAAAATTTATCTTATAAATTTTTCTATGAATTATTCCGTTATGCCAAGTTTTTATTATAACTTAATTTATAATAAAAACAACCATGTCTCCCCTTTTATTATGGAAAGAAATTTCTTTATATAAATTTCTTTATCATGGTAAATCAATCCATTATTGATTTTATAAAATAAAATAAACCAATCCAAGGTTTATTTTAATTTCCATGAAAAATAAATCTCTTTATATAAATTTCTTTATATAAATTTATTTATATAAATTTCTTTATCCATAATTTTATAAAGCAAACCACGTGCGGTTTATTTTATAATTTGAACCAAACAATTTGGTTCTCCCCTTTTAATGTGGCCGGCCAAACAAAGAGGTTGGGGACCCTCTTTGGCCGGCCAAACCCAAGCCCCGACTTCACGAATTAAACTCATTTAATTCGTTCAATAAGTCTTCAAAAGACTTAGCCATTTTATGCTTCCGATGCGTCTCTGAAAAATTCAGATTCGACTTATCTCTCTTGATAGGAAAATTCAATTTTCAACTCGTTTTAAATCCCTCGGATTACTCGTAGTGCGTGTGACTAAATAGACATTCGATTTATGTTGGCCGTCTATAATTAACCAATTATAGAACGATCATAAGTGACACCTAGTAGTACATCATGATCCCCAATTAATCGAAAGATCAACGGTTGACCTCAGAAATAATTCTGAAACCCTTCAGCAGCTTTAATGAATCGTGCCTCATTCCCTTCACCATCTTATACCCACTTGGTTCAGGACACGGTCTATGTGTGTCAGTCCCCACTAGGCTGACTACGTCACACCTAGCCCAAGTAATGTCTTTCTCGTCCAATGGATTCTAATTACTCTCATGTATTTCAGAGACTCATACTCTGAACATGTCATGCTCTGGCCAGAGGCTTTGAGTAACAATCCGACGATAGGCCTTGGGTATATATCCCCTCGCAAGGAGTGGTGAATCCTTTGTAGGTTGTTCAAACATCTTCGGGCACTTCGGCTTATACCCAACCATCCTGGGTCCACACCTCCTTGGAGATGCTTGCTTAAGATGTTAAAGTATAAGTCTCCATGACCAAGATGACTTGAACACCGCAAGTCAAAGGAACATCGCACTTAAGCTGCAGTAAGAACTTCACTGACATGTCTATATGTAGACTACCATGTGAAGTTTTACAGCTAGTCACTCCAATGAACTAGTTCCCTTAACTAGCATTCATGTTTATCTCCGGACATCCCAATGTCACCAGCCAGTGAAAATCAACTGATTAGAGAATAACCCATGCTAGTCTCAACAGAATTGATAGTGTCCTTATTTATCAATTCATCGATTAGGGACAATTTCAATACTTCACAATTGCACATGTAGAGATAATCACTAGTTGTGAATTCATCACAAATTCTCTCATGCTGTGAATTGTATTGCGGACATTCAGTAAATGAGTTTAAGATCTCAATCAAATACACGAACATGTATACTCAAATAGTGAATATTCATTTATTAAAGTGAATGATTACAATCATAAGGCGATTGCCTTACGACACTTCTCTCATATTACTAACACTGCCATCGGCGCTCCTTTAGGTGCTTTGTTGTATTCCCACAGACGACGCCAAATTTGTTCCGGAAGGAGTCGTCGGCGATGACCAGTCAATGAGGCTCAGCCCCGGCGAAGATGACTACGTCGCTGAGGAACTTGGGGGTCCTGTGAAAGTAACACAAGCGTTAGGGGGACACACCGGCAGGGGTTCGACGGAGTCCACTCCGACGCTCAAGTTAGTAGGTTGTTCGATTGGTGATGAGAAAGAAAGATAGTAGGCAAAGACGAGAGATTGCCCCCCCCTTTACTAGAGGGGTTGAGCTACCTTTTATATTGGTGTCGGCAGACTGATCGTGCCCCCTTAAGCGACGCCATGCTGCCAATATTCAGGCCGCACCCCCTGCTTTCGGGGGTAAAGGGGTATCCTTTGAAACAGTCCGCGTCATTATCCTTCTATTTGAGGCACTCGGGGCTCCTGAGGTCGTCTGCTGCGAGGACTTCACCTCCCGAGGTGAGCTGGGGGGTCTTTGTGCAATATCTCCCGAGGTACCCTCGGGGCCTTACCATCCCGAGCACGCCCCCGAATGGGGGGGGGGGGGGGCCTGAGGCCCGAGGCCCGAGGGGAGAGGTTAAGTCATGTCCCTGGCTTCTTCATCCCCCCGTATCGGGCACGGGCTATCCAGCTCCATCAAGTACAATAATATTTCTGTGAAATTTAATTGAGTGATTTACTCCTTATTCTGTCCTTGAAGATATGTTGATTCCAAAGGATACCATGAAATATATTTGAATATTTTATTATATTACTAATATTTTTTAGCTATAATTTTTATTTGGATTTTCAAAGAATATGGCTAATACTGCTCCACTAGCAAATATAGTTATTCAAACTTCGTTAAATTCAAATGAGATCCCAAACCAAATAATAGATAAAGGGAATAGTGTGAATAACAATTTGACTGGGGATGATAATTCATTTCATAAATTAAAGAAACAAATGAGATCTCAAATATGGTAAGAAATGATTGATATTGAGGATCCAAAAAGGGATAAGCACAAAGTGCAAACATTGTCATCTATTTCTAGCAAAAATGAAGTCAGGTACAATATCACACTTAAAACAACACTTGGATCATTGTACTAAACACTGAGAGTCTAAAAAGAAACTGAAGATAAACTCAAACAATAACAACTATTATTAGGCTTCGAAAGTGTTGATACAAATATATCACCTTTGTTATTTAATGGAAAATTTTGTATGGAACACATGAAAGAAGCAGCTGGCTCATGGATCTTAATGCATTCATTTACATTATTAGATGTAGGTTTTAATATGTTTTGCAGATGTGGAATGCTTGAGTGGACTCGTATATCACGAACAATAATAAAAAAAAGTTATTTTGCAGTATATGAAATTGAGAAGAAAAAATTACATGATTTGCTAAAAAATATAACAAAGATTAGCCTCACAATAGTTTAATGCAAGTCAAAGGATCAAAAATAGAGTATATGGTTATCACCTGCCGGGATTGACTTTTCTTGAAAATTGAATAAATAATAAATATGTTCTCATTTTTTTTTCATATTCTTCCTCCTTGTAGTGGTCCTCAAATTTTAGATACTCTTTTAAAGTATGCAAGGGCATAGGAAATTGAAAATAAAGTGTATACTTTTTCTGTTGATAATGTGGTGTTAATGATGTTGCAATTAAAAATGACTCGAATATTTGATGAGCAGAAGATTAGAGTTGGATGTGTGTACATACAAGAATAGACAGGATAAGAAATAAAAATATTAGAGAAAAAGTCAGGATTGCACCTATTGTGGAAAAACTCCAGGAGATATGTTTAAACTGGATCGATATGTACGTAAACAACCAATAAATGTTCTAGTTAGGCGATATGAAACTATAACAAATATGCACATCAAATGAGAAAGAGAAAGAGTAAAAGAATACTTAGTTTGAAATAATAAAATAAAATAAAATTTATTTAAATATAAATAATGCATAATTGTGAAAGGTGCACACCTAGTGCACAACCTGGCTGGCCTAAGCGCAACACGTAGCTAGGCACGCCATTTGAGCCTAGGTAGTAACCTAAGCACATTGCTTCAAAGAAGTGCATGCCTGCGAGAACTTTTGAGAGGTGATGATCACACGTAAGACTCAATTTTGCTAGCTTGATTAAAGTCTGACCCTCGCAGTGGCTGCAGAGGCGTTTCGCTAGCTCCGCAGCCACAGCAGTGTTTTCGCGTGAGCATCACTACCTTTACGGACCATGGCAGCAGTGGAATCTTCGCGCGACCCCTGCGCGGCATAGGAAGCGTCGTGCAAGCCAAGCAGCTGCGGCAAAGACTTGGCGTGAGCGCTACGACCGACGGAGTCTTTATGCAACCCCCGTAGTGGCGTAGGACACGTCGTGTGAGCCCAACCACCGCGGCGGAGGCTTCGCTCGAGCATCACAGTCGCAGGGAAGCGTGTAACAGGAAGTACAACATTTATCAAAAGGGCGTGTCACCCCACTGTTTGTGTACAATTATCCAATTGCCCTCCGCAGTGTTCGCATTATTATCTCCCTCCTAAATCTTGAGTCAATGGGGCGCATTGCAGCTGCTACGATTTTGTAGTTGCTGCACATGCTACGGTTTTGTAGTTATTATAATACATACTTAATCTATTCAAAAATATTCATGTTGTAGCAGCTATGGTTTCATAGCTGCTATAACATGAATTCAACCTTGTTCGCCTACCATTCATGTTGTAGCAACAGCAAAATTGTAGTTGCTACAACATGAATTCAACCTTGTTTACCTACTATTTGCGTTGTAGCAGTTGGGAAATCGTAGCTGCTACAACAAAAGTTTGACCTGCTCATCTAACATTCACATTGGAGCATCTATAAAATTGTAGTTGCTACAACATGTGTAGCACCTAGGGTTTTGTAGTTGTTACAATGCATCTGATTGGTTCAAAATTTAGGTTGGAGATAATAATTGAAACAGTACGGAATAGTATTGGGGAATAGTTGGGTAATTGTACACTGTTGAATAGTGGAGTGGGGCGCCTTTTTGATAAAAAAATCAAAGTGGGACACCTCTTTGATGATTTGGAAAAAAAGGGTACCCTTTTGATTTGTGGCCAAAGAAGATTGATTAATGATTATAGACAAGATGGAATTCAACTTATGAGATGTTGAGAACAAAAATTGATTTCAAAGAAGTTTTTCTAAGATTAAAAAGATCAGGAACCTAACTACATTCATTGTCTAACAAAAGATGATTAGGAAAAAATGCATAAAGTATTTTCAGTCTTGTAAGTATTTTATGAAGTAACCAAAATTATTTTTGGAAGTGAGTATCCTAGTGCGACTATTTTTCTAAATGAAGTCTATCAAGTAAATGATCATGGATGAGAAATCTTGTAATGAAGAAGAGTTTATTAGAAAAATAGTACAAAAAAATGAAAAGAAAATGTGATGAATATTAAGGTGAGTGCAATTTATTAAAGGTTATTGGTTTAGTTTTGATACCTCGATACAAAATGCGAATACTTGAATTCAGTTATACTAAATTTTTAACTCATTTAAATCAGAGAGGTCTAAAGGCTTTTGTGTGTAATTTATAAAGAATATTCAGATACAACTGTTGAAAAAGCTTTAAGGATTGAGAACCAACTCTGAATCTCAAGATAGCTTATGTGGCTCCCACGGGCTGGATCGGATGGTAAGGCGCCTGACCGATTTGGTTGAGGTCACAGGTTCGAGGGTCGCCAGTTACGCACGGGGATAAAACCCTGGTCTGCTGGCATTAATTCCCTCGACCCTAGGCGCCTCACCACACCAGTGATAACCATGGTTTGCCTCCCTCTGGAAACCTATGGGGCCGTTAAGGTGGCGGTTCCACTTTTTTTTGGTCAAGATAGCTTATGTGGGGTAAAGACGAAGCCACATGGACAAGGAGTTTTTGGGGTTTTCCACAACTTCCCCCAATAGAGCTAATGCCGCCTCTCTCCTGATCCTTTCTCCTCAAACGAGCACTCATAGGCTCCGCCTTTGCTAGGTCGTAGTGCTCCACGCTAATGACGACGCCTCCTCTTCTCCCTTGTAGCCAACCAAACCATCACCTCCTCCACCTTGCCGTCAGCCACACGCCGACTCCTCTTCATCCACAAAGCTGCACGTCGCCCCCATCGGAGCACGCCATTCCCTCCTCCATGTTCGTGCGTCGCTCCCATAGCCATCGAAGCACGCTACTCCCTCGTTCGTGTCCATGCGCCACACCCCACCACCATCGGAGCACGCCACTCTCTCCTTTATCTCATTGCGCCACCCCTATCGTTATCGGAGCACGCCGCTCCCGCTCCCCATCCGCCTTCGTGCGTCACTCTCGCCACCATCGGATCACGCCATTCCTTTCTCCGCCTCTGTACATCGCCCCTGCCATCATTGGAGACCGTTGCTCTGTTGATATTTCTAAAGCATGAACGACAGAAACAAATTCTGTAAATCTAAATACTTACAGTGATCTGCACTTGGAGAAGAAACCGGAAGACTTTGTCATCCGAAGAACGATCACGAACGAATCGAAAAGTTCTTCATAAGTTCACAAACCAAATCTCTTTTCTGTAATTGGACAAACCAATCTTAAATGTTCTTCTCAATAACCCCCTCTTCTTCATGTGCACATGGACGAACCTTACACAATGACCTTATACACACGAGACGAACCCTTTCTCTTTGACCTCGCACAGACCTCGCATATAGCTTGTCTCGCACGATCTCCATTGGCTTGGACGCACACACATAACATGTCCTTTCTCTTGTCCTCCCTCTCTCCTTTGCCTTGGAAGCAATATATATAGGGGGTAGAAGGTCTCTTCATATTCCTCCATTAATGGAGGAATATGAAGGAGTTGGAAGATGAAGAGGAAGGGGTGCCTCTTCATCTTCTTTAACTCCAACATCTCTCACTCGTCCAAGTCAATCCATATAGGTCATCTAGTCATATAGACCATGTAAGAAAGTCACAAAGACCATATAAGAACATTCAATTCATACTCCAGGGAAAATGGTTCGTGCGACAGCAAGCACACTGAGCAATTAATGCTAAGAAAGTTGTTACACTTAACTTAGCTGCTCTATAGAACGAATCAGAGACATCAATAACTTGCCTTTACCCTAGATTAAATATTTACATCATATGAACATCTCTAATCCCTCATATGACAACTATGTCAAGAGCATGTTCAACATCTCTAATCAATACATTTATTCACAATTACATTTTCAAGTACTTAACAAAAAATATAACTAGTCGACCAGTGAATAAGTACTACAGATGTAAATCAATTTTAATCTTCCTTTTCAGCTAGAATCTATTCATTCTAATCAGTTGCTTTCCTAGTTATGCTCCATAGACCGAATCATCCATAGTCAATAGGGCACACACTAAAGTAGCAAACACTGATTAAAACTTCAAGTAGACAGCTAAATAGTCACTTAGGGTAAGATTGAGATTAACTTATAACCTCAAGGGTCTCACATAGTAGAGAAGCAGGGATCCATTCTCCTACTACCCTTATTGTCGCTATAGCACATGTGGTATGAATCACATGCTACGATGTTTTTCTCTTTACCAAAAAGAGTGCATGTTTTTTTCAAATATTTAACATCGTACAGATTTCGATCTAGACATACCTAACGTCTAATCTGAATTCAACTTATGAATTCTAATCTGGCCTTTAACAGGCTTAGTAAATGGTGGGTGCATTTGCTTCGATCATTACATAAATGATCTCATCTTGATACAAAAATCAAGGCGACATCAACTTACGAGTATGTCTCTATTCACAACTACATAAGTTGTCTCATAAGTAATAGTCTTACCTCTATTTATACTCAACAAATAGAGTCGATTGTCCATGTGAGTGGACCAACCTCAACCTGCCAACATGCTCATCGAGACTTTTATCCAAATGTAACAAATACTTTTACACTGAATAGATCTGACATTTCATATATAACCAATTATGTTATATTTTTCGAAGTCCCAAAGACTTCACATGTCCTTGCGCATGTCTTTGAAATGACTCTTTAGTCAATGGCTTAGTAAAAGGATCTGCAAACATAACACGTATAGGGATATACTCAAGAATTATCTTTTTCTTGTCAACAATATCACTTATGCTTGCCTTGACTGTGATATTCGAGATCCTTAGAAAAAGCTATAGTAGCTTAATTATCACAGTACACTATAACAGGACTCCCACTATCGTCAGCAATCCTCAATGCATCAAGAACCTTCTTAACCAAATAACTTCTTGTGCAACAACTGCACGAACCACATACTCAGCTTTCATTGTCAACAGCACTACATAAGTCTGTTTTGACAGGGCTACACAAGCCTATTTTAACAGCGCTACACAAGCTTATTTCTTGCTGTTCCATGAGATGGCGCCACCATTCAGCAAGAAGGCATAGCTAGATGTGGATTTTCTATTATCAAGGTCCCTTGCCCAATATGCAATTAACACACTAGATCGGTCGATTTGGAAATTAGATCTCAAGTATTAACTTATTCCTTTGTCCTTATTAGAACTGATCTAATTGGATATCTTATTGTTATTGTTTAATTTTAAGCCCATTCATGTTTAAGTCAAACTTATTTATCAAACCAATTAGACTGGTTATATTTTAGACCAAATTGGTCTGGTTAAACCAACCAATGGTTTGAACTAGACCCAACCTAGTTGGACCAAATTGATCTGGTTAAACCAACAAATGGTTTGAACCAAAATCCGATATGATTGGACCAAACTAATCTGATTAAACCAAATAATGGTAACCAAGTCTAATTAGATAGATTACAAATTAATTGAACCAAATCTAAAAGAAATTGTCGTTACACCTCAGTGGTATAACCTTTGCCTTCTTCACGAAAGTCTCCTGTTCGATCCTTCATGATGGTTTTCTCACAAAAACCGAAACAACCACGACACATAGTCGCGAGTTCCCGACGACTACGTTGGATTCTCGCCCGGCAAGAGAAGAATACGACGGAGACAAACTCCGGCCGTGACATCGAACAAGGGCTAAGAAGTGATCGATATACAGAAGTAAAGTCATGCTTTTACAATCTAACGTGCTCTGATACCAATGTTGATATTTCTAAAGCATGAACGACAGAAACAAATTCTGTAAATATAAATACTTACAGTGATCTGCACTTGGAGAAGAAACCGGAAGACTTTGCCATCCGAAGAATGATCACGAACGAATCGAAAAGCTCTTCATAAGTTCACAAATCAAATCCCTTTTCTGTAATTGGACGAACCAATCTTGAATGTTCTTATCAATAACCCCCTCTTCTTCATGTGCACATGGACGACCCTTGCATAATGACCTTATACACACGAGACGAACCCTTTCTCTTTGACCTCGCACAGACCTCGCACATAGCTTGTCTCGCACGATCTCCATTGGCTTGGACGCACACACATAGCATGTCCTTTCTCTTGTCCTCCCTCTCCCCTTTGCCTTGGAAGCAATATATATAGAGGGTAGAAGGTCTTTTCATATTCCTCCATTAATGGAGGAATATGAAGGAGTTGGAAGATGAAGAGGAAGGGGTGCCTCTTCATCTTCTATAACTCCAACATGCTCCCCCTCCACCCATCCACCTCCGTGCATCGTCCCCGCTAACATCGGAGCATGCCGCTCCCCCCCCCCCCCCCCCCCCTCGACTAGATCCTGCTGCCATCTCCAGTCGTCTCTTATCGTTGTCGTCACCACCTCCTGTTGTTGTCACCACTGCCTACTGTCACCATGCGCCCCTGCTATGCTTTGCTCGAGCCGTAGCCGACCTCCGAGCCCCCGCCGCTGCCTTGGGTCACTCGAGCTGCAACCGACTTTTGAGCCCCTATTGTTGTCTCTGGCCTCCAAGCCTTCTGCCGTTGATCCAGCCTCTGAGCCCTTACTGATGCGCGCATCCAAGCCGCAGCCAGCCTCCAAGCCCCCATCGTCGCCTCCTGCCTTCAAGCTCTCGCTACCACGCGCTGATCCCGATCCAACTCTCCATTCACCCTTGCCGACCAGGCATATAGTTCATCTTCGATTGACCCCGCCATTCGAACACTCCAACTCACATCCCACTCCTTCGTGTTATAAAAAAAACTCACGCCCGCAGGTCAATGTACGCGTATACCTTCACATACAGCTTTATACACACATCTACTACTATTCATCTTCTTCATCTCCCCTGTCGAAAACTAGCGGTGTGGGAGGCATCCAACGACTCTTCTAGCAGCACCGGAAGCGTCTAGTGACACTTCTGGCGTCTGTGATGCCTACCGCAACGCGTGCGTCACGTGTCCAGCGACACCTCCCGCGACAAGCGTGTCACGCATCCAGCAATTCCTCCGGCGGCCCCGAAAGCGTCCGACGTTGCTTTTGGCTGCGCCGGAAGCATCCGACGATACCACCGGATGCCTCCGACCCACTTCTAGTGCGCAACGCACGCATGACACACGGATAGAGCATGCGAAATTGGGGAGTATACTGTGCTAGTTTCATGCCCCTTCAGAACGGTAAAAACCATTCGTGCAGCCGAGCACGGAACGGTAATTCAATCGCTATAAAATGGTACAACTTGAAATCTGAGGAAGGGTGTCATAGACATAATCCAAATGATGCATTTGATGCTCTTGGTTGGTAAAAGCTCAATACATAAAAATTTCCGGTGTTATCAACTGTGGCTAGAAATAAGAGATATATTAGTAATACCCGTTACCATAGTAGCTTTAAAGGCAACTGTTAGCACTAGTAGTCATGTTATTGAAAAATATCATGCTTCTTTAGCTCTTACAATCAAGGTTGTCAGGAGCGCGTCAAAGAACGCAGGAGCGCACGCGCCTACGAACCCAACAGGGTTGATCGTGCTCGCCTTGCTGTTTGGCGCGAGCTTGGCCGCCAGCGTGGGAGCGCCGATCAAGCACGTAGGGGCGCAAGGAGCGGTCGCTCCTTGCGCCCCTGTCCGCCCTAACTTTTGGCCCAAAAAGGAAATTCCAAATCGACCTGACCTCGCGTCCCAAATTGCTGCCGCGATCGTCGCGTGATTGCTTCCCTAAAGCCGTCGCCTTCATCGCGTCGCCAAGCCGCTGCAGGTTTCGCATCGCCGCCGCCTTCGTCGCGTAGCCGCCGCCTTCGTCGCGTCGCAGCCTTCGTCGCGTCGCCGCCTTCTTCCCGTGAGGACTGGTGAGCAACTCTTCTTCTGTTATGGATTTCTTCTTCTTCTTCTTCTGCGATTCTTCTTCTTCTTCTACGATTCTTCTTCTGCGATTCTTCTTCTTCTTCTGCGATTCTTCTTCTTCCGCTGCTTTTCTTCTTCTGTTTTTTTTTCTGCGCGGTTCTTCCTTCTTCGACGCGATCCTTCTACGCGATTGCTCTTGTTGGAGTTGCCCTTCTTCTTCTGCTATTCTATTAGGCCTTCTTCTGTTGCAAAAGATTGTTTTTCTTCTAACGTTTTCTTCTGCAAAACCACGTGATGTTTCTTCTGACTTTTCTTCTATTAGGCGTTTACTTTTTGCAGAAATTTTTTGTTTTCTTGTTGCAAAACAGTCCCTGTTCAGTGTTCAGTGACGTGAACTGCAGTTTTCTTCTACAAAACCACGTGATGTTTTCTTCTATTATGCGTGTTTACTTTTTGCAAAAGTTTTTTGTTTTCTTGTTGCAAAACAGTCCCTGTTCAGTAACGTGGACTACTGTGCAAACAGGATTTTCACCTTCTTTTTGTTTTCTTATGTTCTTCTTCATCATGTGGCCATGTGCCTATTTTCCTGCAGCTGAGTATTGTTGGGAAAAAAATGTCAAGTGGAGAAGCTAGTCAAGATAATAGGAATCAAGTTGACAGTCAATTTGAGAGTATTGCTGGTCCTAGGAGTGGAACTCAAACGAAGAAATTGCATAAGACTGCCCGTGGAAATAAGAGTGATGTGGCTTGGAGTTATGGAACTTGTATTGACGGAAATTCAAGACAAATAAAATGCAATTTTTGTGGACATATATTTAATGGAAGCATTTATAGATTGAAACATCATTTGGCTGGAACACAAAAAGATGTTGCACATTGCATGGCAGTTACGGATGATGTGAGAAAACAAATGTTTGATATTGTTGTTGGATTGCAACAAAATTTGATTAAAAAAACAAGACAAGTGGATGAAGGAGGAGCAAGCAACAAAGATGGTGAGGAGGAGGATTCTGTTGGTGAAAAAAGAAAGGGGAAAGAAGTGGAGACACCTGGAAACCTTTTTAAGAGAAAGGCTGCTACCACTCAAGCTACTATCAATACCATATTTAAGAAGAATCTGAGAGAAGAAGCATGCCTAGAAATTGCTTCTTTTTTCTATAATAATGCGATACCTTTTAATGTGGCAAAGAGTGAAGAATTTGGTAAGATGTTTGAAAATGTTGCTCGGCATGGCTTAGGATTTAAGCCACCTTCTTACCATGAATTAAGAGTCAAATACTTGAAGCAAAAAGTAGATTTGACAATGAAATCACTAGAAGAACATAAAGCTGTTTGGAAGAAGGTAGGATGCACTATCATGACTGATGGATGGACAGATAAGAGAAGACGGACTATATTGAATTTCCTAGCAAATAGCCCTAAGGGAACTGTTTTTTTAAGGTCTGTTGATGCCTCTCATATTTCTAAAACTGCTGATAGGATATTTCAAATGATAGATGATGTTGTAGAGGAGATTGGTGAAGAGAATATTGTCCAAGTTGTCACTGACAATGTAGCTAACTACAAAGCTGCTGGAGAGATGTTGATGCAAAAAAGAAAAAAGCTTTATTGGACACCTTGTGCTGCTCATTGCATTGATTTGATGTTGGAGGACTTTGAAAAGAAGTTGGAGCTACACAAGGAGACAATTTATAAGGCAAGGAAAATTACAACTTATATTTATTCAAGGACACTTCTCATTTCCTTGTTGCAACATCACACCAAAGGAGCAGATTTGGTGAGACCAGGCATGACTCGCTTTGCTACATCCTACCTCACATTAGGTTGCCTCCATGAGAAGAAAGGTGCATTGTTAAGAATGTTTACTTCTAATGAATGGAAGTCAAGCAAGTTTGCAAAGACAAAGGATGGGAAGTTAGTTGAAAATGTTGTTTTGGATAAGCTATTTTGGAGAGATATTGTCCTTTGCTTAAGGGGTGCTTATCCTCTTCTCCATGTGCTTCGTTTAGTGGATTCAGATGAGAAGCCTGCCATGGGATATATCTATGAGGAAATGGATCGAGCTAAAGAGAAAATCCAACATGCTTTTCAAGGTGTTCAAAGGAGGTAAACTACTAATCTACAATAATCTTGCATTATTTAGAATTTAGAGTGAATTTAGGATATTATTATTATTGTTATTTGTTAGCTAATACAATTTTTGTATCCTCTAGTTATATGCCATTGTGGGAAATTATTGATGCAAGGTGGGATAGCCAACTTCATAGGCCTTTGCATGCTGCTGGCTACTACTTGAATCCTCAATTGCATTATAGTGATGGATTTAAAATAGATTATGAAGTTAAGAAAGGGTTATATGATTGCATGGAAAAAATTGTGGGAAGCTCCGCGGAAATAACCAAGATCGATGCTCAACTTGAAGACTTCAAGAGTCGAGCAAAGTTTTTTGGGAGGGAAATAGCCAAGACTGCTCTTAAGACCAAAACTCCAGCACAATGGTGGGATTCTTATGGAGATGAGCACCCTGAGCTCCAAAGATTTGCTATTCGTGTGTTGAGCTTGACATGCAGTTCTTCAGGATGTGAGCGTAATTGGAGTGCATTTGAGATGGTAAATTATTAATATGATTCATATTTCATTCTTAGAATTAGTTTCCTAATTGCTATATATTAAATTCTTTGTATTTTGTAGGTCCACACCAAGAGGAGAAATCGTTTGAAACAGAAAACCATGAATGATGTTGTGTTTGTAATGGCTAATTCTAGACTAGCCAAGAAGAAGGAATCTAGAAAACCTGTTGAGTATGACATTGATGATTTAGATTCGGATGAAGAATGGATTGTGGAAGGTGAAGGATTGGATGGTATGGAAGATTTAGACATCCCAGATGATCTTGACTTAGCCCCTCAAGGAGATGATGGTAGAGTTGGTGGCCCTTCAAATGATTTGGAAATTCCTGATATGGATGATGATATTGATGACTTCGATGATCTTCTTCGAAGAGGAGGCAACAAAGATGGAGGAGATCACATAGAAGATATTGATGAATTCGATGATCATAATCCTATGGATTTGTTAGTTTAGATGTCATTTAATTCTAGTATTTGGATTGGAGTTGTGTTTTTTAATGTGTTAAGTTTAAATTATGTCAAAAACTTATGGTTTGTTTATGACTTGAATACTTGATGCCTTTTTAATTGAAGATATGAAATAGTAGTATATTATTATATCAATTATGATCATTTTTGTATATTTGTGTTGTTAAATACACACATATATATTTGTATGAAAGGAACTGTCTAGTCTAGTAGGAACTTCCGTTTCGTGCTTCGTTCCCACGCTCTTCGTTCTTGTATCCTTTGACCGTTCCTACATAGGAGCTCGCTCTTGACAACCTTGCTTACAATAGTAGAAATGTTGATATGCGGTAGAGATTGGTGTGAAAAACGACATGGAGTGACTAAAAAGACAAGGTACAACGCTAAAATGTTTTGTTTTTCTTTCTTCCAATTAGAAAGTAATTTTTAAAAATAAATGATACATTTATCCTTATTAATATAGGTTGAAAAACAACATTTGACAATTGATTTGCCTATAGATAAAATTGATCATTGGAAGTTGAACTTGAAAAATCAGTCGTGGTATTGAGGTATAAATTTAATTTAATTTTTAGCATTTTATATTTGAGTTTACTAATATGTGCAATCACTCGTACATTTTATCTTTTGCTTTTCGCACAGATTGAAGAGGTGGAAGTATAAAACTTTTTTATTTTATAGAACTCAATGGCATTTATACTTCGGATGTAGCAAGAGACAAGGCTTCTGCAGTTAGTTTTTGACCATGGTCTGATTTTGCTTAATTTTGTATGAGTTGCATATTTCACAAAACACATAAACTAGTAAACTTTTATTTTGTCTACTTTGATCAATTTCGGTATCACTATTTTATGTGTTTAGACCTGTTATGAATTGCAAATTATTGAACTTTTACTTTGTCTATTTTTATTCTGTTTAGGTTTTATTTTGTCTCTAAATTATTGTGAAATTTTTATTAGTTTTCAAGTTATTATTGATTTTTTTATTCTACTTTGTTGTTGTTTTAGATCACTATTTATTTTTATCCTATTGTACACAATTTTATTGTGAATATACTCAATTAATGTTCCAATAATTTGAATAGAGCTTGAATTTGAGCCATTTCGAACTAAAATTTAATTTTGCTTGAATCAAAGTTCGAACAATTCGAATCGAACTCAAGCTCAAATTTCATTTCGAATCGAGCTTGAGCCAAAATTACTTGTATCTTCGAACTTTGAATCCAATTTGAATACCATATATACTTTTCATGCTCGAATTCGACTCTTAATATTTTCATACTATTTGGTTCGATTCAGTTCATTTGCACCGCTAGAACACATGCACACATGTACGAATTTGCAGTTTATATTGGTTTTGACCACAAACATAATGAATATTGAATAATATTTCAGTAGTTAATGTATTTCTCTTATAACTTGAGAAGAACTCAACCTTCCCAACACATCAAAATAAATTAGGCAATTTGAAAGATCTATTCACATCTTTCTAGATTAAAATATCTCATAATACGTAACTAAAGAAGAGACAATAGAAGTGCCATGAGCTAATATTGCTTATGACCTCCCTTTCATATATCAAGACATGCTTGCACAAAATGAATGAGTAAAAATGTCATAGAACACTATGAATGGCACCCTCAATTATAGTGATTAGGTCAAACTTAAGTAAGAAAAAAGACTATTGATCAAGGAATGCTTCTATAAATAACATTTCAGAAATCAATCATTTTGGTGGGGGAGAATTAACTGATGTTAGTAAGAATGTCATTCATCATAATTCCTTACATATAATCCCAGATAGGGTGAAGATTGACAGAGTTACACATCCATATGATGTTTGATCTACTAGGGAACAAGATGACCTTCACTAAAAATGCTCAAGAAAAACGTCAAGATAATATCTTAAGAAATTTCAACCCATAAAGGTTAATGTTCAATCGTGAGCTGAAAAGCAGCTGAATTTTCCAGTTATCTAGAGTTGGAAAATTTGCACATAAGAATTTCATGATATAAAGAAATCACTGCTAAGTGTAATCATTCTTTTTGTCTAACTTCCTGATTTATAAATGCGATAGTTGCAAATTAGGCATATGTGAACCAATAAGATCATAGAGAATTTATACATCTCTCAGGAAGCATCCTAAAGTCGATACAACAACAACAACAACAAAGCCTTATCCCACTAGGTGGGGTCGGCTATATGGATCCTTTTACGCCATTGAGTTCTATCCCCTACTATATCATCATCTAGATTTAAATAAAATTTATCTTGTTTTATTGTTGCCAACCAAGTCTTTTTTGGTCTTCCTCTCCCTCTTTTAATGTGCGTATTTATCATAGTTTCACATCGTCTAACAGGGGCATTTATTGGTCTTCTAAGTACATGTCCGTACCATCTCAAACGTGTCTCCCGAAGTTTTTCTTCAATAGATGCAACTCCGACTTTCTCTCTAATACTCTCATTCCTTATTCTATCCATCCTCGTATGTCCACACATCCACCTTAACATCCTCATCTCTGCAACTTTCATCTTTTGCTCATGTGCCCGAGTCATAGCCCAACATTCAGCACCATATAACATAGCAGGTCTAACTGCCGTTTTGTAGAACTTCCCTTTAAGTTTTAGAGGTACTTTACGATCACATAAGACACCCGATGCTAATCTCCATTTCAACCATCCTGCTTGTATTCTATGTAAGACATCTCTCTCAATTCCTCCATCACTTTGCAAGAACGATCCTAAATACTTAAAGTTCTCGATTTTAGACAACTCATCATCTCCTATCTTAACAATTGTTTCACTACGTCTAGCATTGCTAAACTTAAATTCCATATATTCAGTCTTTACTCTACTAAGCCTAAAACCTTTCATTTCTAGAGTTTCCCGCCAAGATTCTAGTTTAGCATTTACTCCTTCACGTGTCTCATCTATCAAAACAATATCATCTGCAAACAACATGCACCATGGCACTGTATCTTGAATGTGCCTAGTGAGTTCATCCATGATTAGTGTAAAAAGATAGGGACTTAAAGCTGATCCTTGATGTAACCCTATCCTTATTGGAAATGCTTCAGTCAATCCACCTGAAGTCTTCACTCTAGTCGTTACATTTTCATACATATCTTTAATTAGGTCAATATATGTTACGCTAACGCCTCTCTTTTCTAGAATTCTCCATATAATTTCTCTTGGTACCCTATCATAAGCTTTTTCTAAATCAATAAATACCATGTGTAGATCTTTCTTTTGCTCCCGATATTTTTCAATTAATTGCCTAAGAAGATGTATAGCTTCTATTGTCGACCTTCCAGGCATGAACCCAAATTGATTTTCGGTTACCGTGGTCTCCTTCCTCAATCTTTTTTCTATTACTCTTTCCCAAAGTTTCATGGTATGACTCATTAATTTAATACCCCTATAGTTTGCACAATTTTGTATGTCTCCTTTGTTCTTATATAAGGGAACCAGACTACTTGCCCTCCATTGATTAGGCATTTTTTTTGTTTTCAATATTAAATTAAATAATTTTGTAAGCCATTCAATACCTTTTTTCCCTAAACATTTCCATACCTCGATTGGGATATCATCCGGTCCCACGGCCTTTCCATTTTGCATCCCTTTCAAAGCTTGTTCTACTTCTGAAGTTTGAATTCTCCGATGAAAATTAAAATTTCTATACTCATTTGAAATACTTAAATTGCCTAAGTCAAGTTGGTCCCCTAAACTTTCATTAAAAAGTTGATGAAAGTAAATCTTCCACCGCTCTTTTATTTCGCTATCATTTACTAGTACTCTATCGCATTCATCTTTAATACATCTTATTTGACTAAGGTCTCTTGTTTTCCTTTCTCTTGCTTTAGCTATTTTATAAATGTCTCTTTCCCCTTCTTTTGTATCTAAATTTTGATATAATCGTTCAAAAGTTTTATTTTTTACTTCATTCACTGCTTTCTTAGCCTCTTTCTTGGCTATTGTATATTTTTTTAAGTTTTCCTCGTTCTTACAAATATATAATTCCTTATAAGCTATTCGTTTTTCTTTCACTTTCTCTTGTACTTTCTCATTCCACCACCAAGATTCCTTCCTTGGTGGTGCATGCCCCTTTGACTCACCGAGTACATCCTTAGCTACTATTTTCAACTTTGATACCATCTTATCCCATGTCGTATTAGAGTCGCTATATATTTCATCTAATGCTTGTATTCCTACCTTCTCCTTCAATATGTTTTGCTTCCCATCCTTTAACTTCCACCACTTAATTCTAGGAGTCGTGTATATTTTTCCTCTATTAATATTATAACTAAGGCGTATATCTAACACTACTAATCTATGTTGGGTAGTTAAGCTTTCTCCAGGGATAACCTTACAATCTTTACAAATCTTCCTATCTCTCTTCCTAACCATAAAATAATCAATTTGTGATTTATTATTCCCACTTTTGAATGTGATCAAGTGTTCTTCTTTTTTCTTAAAAAATGTATTAGCTAGTATAAGGTCATATGCTATCGCAAAATCCAATATAGTTTTTCCTTCTTCATTTCTTGTTCCAAACCCATAACCCCCATGTACCCTCTCATATTCTTCATTTTTCGCTCCGACATGTCCATTTAGATCGCCTCCTATTAAAATCATTTCATTTGGCGGAATGTTTTGTAATACCTCATCTAAATCGCTCCAAAATCTTGATTTAGTTTCTTCATCTAATCCTACTTGAGGTGCATATATGCTAATTACGTTCACAACTTCTTTCGCCACTACTATCTTGAGAGCTATAATTCTATCCCCCTTTCTAACTACACCAACAACTTCATCTTTTAAAGAACTATCTACAAAAATACCCACTCCATTTCTTGTTTTACTCTTTCCTGTATACCATAACTTAAAACCCGAGTTCTCTATCATTTTTGCCTTCTCACCTACCCATTTTGTCTCTTGCACACACAAAATACTAATTTTTCTCCTAATCATTGTATCTACTACCTCCATTGTTTTACCAGTGAGAGTTCCTATATTCCATGTTCCAAATCTGAGACTATTACTTTTCTTATAATGTTTATTCTTAGTCCACCTATGGTGTGAGAACTCTTGCCTATTTAACACTACACCCAAGTTCTCATGGAGATGTAGCGGTCCTTGCCGAGACGTTACAGTCGGACCCTGCAACGCGAACCCTTGCATATTTAGCACTACACCCGGGTTCTGGAGATGTAGCGGTCCTTGCCGAGACGTTACAGTCGGACCCTGCAACGCGTTCCTTCCGGGGAACATCCTAGCATTAGCATAATCCTAGCATTAGCATAATCCAAGCATCCTAAAGTCGATGTGAGCTAAATTAAGGGAAAGTTGAATTGACTATGATGTGGTTTGTGATGAACTTTTCCCAATTATTTAACGGAGCTATCTGCCTACCTGGACTAAATTGCAAACTCGTCTCTGACTTTCAAACTAAAAATGGTTTAGTACATGCATTTAACCACTTTCATGTTGATTCATATTTCGTGTTGATTCATATAAGTAAATAAAGTGTCAAGAACATGCCTGCAATTGGTTAGCCAATTGATATATCAAAAATATGTTACTAGTGATGAATGAAACATATATAAAGGAAACTTAATAGAGGTTCAAGGAATATGTATGATATGCTATAAAAGAAATTACAATCATCAAGTAGCATCAAAACAAATAATAATAGTAAAACTTACATCTTTCCTGTAGATAGCTCCTTGAAAGTACAACAAAGTAGGACGATCATCAAAGCCAGATGAGTCATTGACGAATGTCCTGATCATATGCTTGTAGGGAGCAATTATGTCTTTGTCCACATTAGCAACATGGGGAACATATCGTCCAAAATCTGCAAGAATGAATGTGCAACGCCACAACTTCGTTCGAGCACCTAGCATGCTATTGGGATGGTGTGCCATTACAATGTGATCACGTCCCCCTGACCTTTTCCACTCCTGTTGAGCTACTAAATACTCCACCAACTTTTTCTGCAGTGCTTTGTTTCTACTAATTTTTTCCGGTGGTTTAACCTTCGAATGGCGATTGTAGCTCAAAGAAGAAAAGAAAGGCACAAACACAACATCAGCTTCACGAGAATCGTCAACCCTTACAGCCGTGCAAGGGCCACTCCGGTCAGAGAATCTTGAGGATAGAAGATCTAATGTCAGCCAGTACTCAATGCTGTGTTGAAGATTCAAGCCACCAGGATGATCTGGAATTTTGGTCTGGATATCCGGCCACACACTCTTTCCATCTCCTTTCCAATCTAAAAGACCAAAGTGAAACTCAGGAGGCATATCATACATGAAAACCTTCAACATTGCCTTGCTCGGATCACACTGCTTGAGATGTTCATCTGCCGGTCCACTTTGAACATGGAAAGTAGATTCCATAGACAATGAGGGCTCATCTTCACGGCCTTTCAAAGGGATTCTCCGGTTCTCAATCATGGAAAAAAACTTCTCTTTTGGAACGTTGTAATCCCAGAAAAACAGATAGGGGAGAGCCAGGAGTATTGCAAAACCGAGACAGAACAATAAAGGAATCCGGCATCCAGGCCAACATGGCTGTGTATTCTTGTTAGCCATACCACACCAATGCTTCAATGAACCTTAATGGAAATTGCCTAATTTTGCAACAAACTTTATCATCCTAAGAACAAAGGGCAGGAGTCATAGCTAATAACCAGGAAGCTCGAGATGGAGAATTAGTTTCACAAACAAGAACTACCACAGCATAATCCCCAAGTGTCGACACTTCCAATCCATACACATCAAAGAGAAATCGGCCTATAGAAAAAGGAAAAAAAAATGCCAGAACCAATCATATACCAAACCATACGCCACCGCTGCGCTTCGCCTCTCAGACAAAAGGCGCCGTTTTGGTGTCCCAAGCGAAACAAAAGAAACCTAGAAAGAGCGAAACAGCTCCCGATCTAAAAAAATATCAAGGCAAAGAGAGCTGGAAATGAAAAAGATAATAATCTCGCACCAACCATGAAATGGGCGACGGGAGAAGACGGATCAGGAAGGGACAATATCAAGATTTGAAGCTTGGGGAGGGTGAGAAAGTCGAATTGCTCGGCCTTTGTCGCTGGATTCGCGGGAGTGTCGGAGGGTTCTCTCTGTGGAGTGGAGCTGCGTCTTCGGGCTTCCGCTCACTCAGCGGCCATGAGATTTGAATGGAATGGAAGAGAGAAGAGTATCATTAGACTTCTTAAACATTATTGTTCCTTTGTGGAGTAATATTGAAGGATTTTTTTTTTTAAAAAAAAAACAAAATAATTTAATCATGTATTTTTTTAAAAAACACTTTAATTTAGTTTATTATAGTCTAATAATTTCGGTTAATTCAAATAGCTTATGGACAAAAAAATAAATGTAAATTATAAATTATGAGTAAATTATTATTATTTTAATATTAATTAAGTTAATATTTATTATCCGTTTCAACTCATCAAGTCCTATTTTATTTAATATTTTAATATGAATTTGAGTTGTGTATGGAAGTGCAGTGGGCCATTAGCTTCCGACCCAAGATGAAAACTGGGCTTTGATAAATTTTTTTACTTAAAAAATTAAAATAGTAGATAAATTATATGGTGTAATCAAAATAATTGTCTAATTTAATAATGAAAAAGGCCACGGTGTATTTCGAGGAAGAAGTTTAACGCGTACTTTATTATATTTCGATTTTCTAATTGGTAGCTGATGAGGTGAAATCTGTTGATGATGTCTTTTATTCTTATGTGCAATTGAGTCGCAATTTTTCCATTCAACATTCTTCGTGTAATTTGACTAGTTGATCCCAAAGTTCTATGGTATTTTCAAAAAACTCGACTCGATTGAGCTCGTTCTTCGTTAGACCATATTAGAGGGTGTTCATCTTTTATAGTCGACTTGGGTCTTCTTCATTTTCAAAGTCCACTATTCTAGATCTAGTGGTTCTTCGTTTTCGCTTGATGGTGTATAGCCCTTTTTTTATATTGAACAACATATCGTTGTTGAATTTAGAAAACACTCCATCTTTCCTTTTCAATGGCTATAGTCATCTCTATTAAAGAATTGACCAACAATGACATAACCCTCTTGGTGAAAACTTGACATTCTTACACAAGGATATAAATAACAAAAAAATTTTAAGACTTTATCTTAGGATTAGTGATGAGTACATTAGACATGTTTTTAGCCTTTCATTTATGGTCATTACTTACTTTTCGTGATTCTATTTGATATGCTTCTGCCTTTTTTAGCTTTTTATCAGTTTAATTATTTTCATTTGTTGGGGGATCTGCTCTTTGCATATTTATATTGGCTGAATGCGATTCAGAGCGAGAAGGAAATAGAAACGGAGCGGAACACAAGCTGGACCCACACGGGCGAGCCATGTGACCCCGCACGGGCAAGCGTGTGGGGTCTTGGATGCCCCACGCGGCACGACCGTGCCTCTTTTGCCACAAGTCGCATGGCTGGGTCGTGCCCCCGGTACAACCCATGTGACCACTTTCCAACCAACCCACGATCGGGTCGTACCACCTAGCACGACACATACGACTTTGACCACACCCCATACAACACAGCCATGTGGTTCACACGACCTTGTGTCACGCCCCCAGAGGCACATGCTTACTCAAAAATCGGGCAGCATCTCCCCTGTACGATGGACAAGTTGGGGTAAATATACATATATCTCACCAATACATATAACTCAGCCACACACGGCTAGCATCAACATAGTAAATAATCACAACCACGCAGTTTTATATCAACAGAAAAGATAACGGGTGGCTCAACCACCTTTAACATAAAAGAACTACAATCCAAAGAGAACACAAAAGTCCCTGATAACGACAAAACCCGATAATGAATAAAATGCAACTTCAAGTACTGAAAACAAACAACTAAACCAAATACGGAAAAAAATAACTCAACTCAACTCAACACTGGGGACTGGCAACTGGATCCTTTCCTGGCTCCAAGAAATACATCTACCTGCTATCTGAAACAAAAAGAGAAAGTAGGAGTGGTGAGTTCTGGTGGACTCTGCGGGTATATGAGTAAACAATAAGCATGACATAATAAAGGATAACTAAATAGAGAGTCAATAGAGTACAACCCATAAGAAATATAAGAATACCTAATCATGCATAACATATATAAAACGACATGGTATAAAATCCGAATACCAACTAAGCATGTATAAAACAACACAACAATAATAAAACCAAGATATACATGCATGTCAATCAAGTGCAACAACCATAGCTCATATAAATGCAACAATCATAGGAAAAATGCATAAACGAAATATGTATGCACATGATGCAATGACATGTGTCACCCCTGACGCCAGTCAAACCGCCAACACATCCCATCTGTGTGACCAAGTGGGTAGGTTGTGACAACTGTACGTACTTCAACAACAAATACCACAGAAGGTGTGGTTGAGTGGACAGGATGCTAGGGAGTCAACACTCCAGACCCCGATA
This sequence comes from Boesenbergia rotunda, assembly GCA_024364735.1. Lineage (NCBI taxonomy): Eukaryota > Viridiplantae > Streptophyta > Magnoliopsida > Zingiberales > Zingiberaceae > Boesenbergia > Boesenbergia rotunda. Next base: position 505,984 of record JAGFNQ010003696.1, on the reverse strand, counting down.
TATAAGGGGAGCTATCAACAGCTACAATATCCCTCGATAAACAACGGTGAGGGTGTCACTTTTTGCCTACAACTACAACATGTGTGGTATAACAGGACAGTTGCTCGCACTCTAACAACTACCATGACAACAAGTGGTTGAGTGAATCGAGCAATAAAATGACTAACGACAGCTTAACCATATGGAAGCCCAACAGTCGTTAGTATGCAACGTGTAGATATGGTGCATGCTACAAGATGCACGAACCACCGGAGAAATCAACGATGCAACCAAAATCCAACAAGTAAACGATGCATCAATACATCCAACCAGAAATTGAAAACCAACGATTATGCACCTACACTACTAGGTAGGATATTTCTAATGCCAAATAAACCTAATTGTGTTTAATGGACTTCTAAGTACTCGCGTACAAGCGGCACTTTACAGAACAGAAAACCAACAAAGGACTGTACAGATACGAATTTTGAATACTCAAAGATCAACGAAGAATAAGTATGAACAGCGATGATAAAATAACAAACAATGAATAAGGTCAAGCAACCTATTTGACATAAAATAGTCATGCTTTAAGGTAAAAGTAACTATTCGAGTACAAAGGAGAAGTACCCACCTTAATTTTAGAAGTTTGTGAACGAAGAGAATCTTCCACGATCAAACACACATAACTGATCAAAGTCCTGTGTCAAAAACAAAGGTTATCTATGTATACGATTAATAAAATAACTAACTACTAAACATAATTAGGATTTAATTCTAATTCAACATCCATTTAATATATTCTTAAATAATGATGAGTTTCTTTTCCACTGCTTACTACTATCACTCACATGAACATAATGCTCTTATACTTAGCAGTTTACTAATTCTATCTCAAAACTTCTTAAATTGAACGGACAAGCAACTCAAGATCTTAGATGTTGCAACATATTATAACTATGCTCTATCCTTTTTAATTCAACGACCGTCTGCGGATGAAAGGCTATACTGAATCGAAGCTCGGTACCCATGGCTTGCTGCAAACTCTGTCAAAACCGCGAAGTGAAACGCAGGTCTTTATCTGATATGATGCTCAGAGGAACACCATGTAATCTGATAATCTCACGGCAATACAACTCTGCCAGCTTGTCCAGTGAATCTGTCCTCTGAATCCCCAAGAAATGAGCGGATTTGGTTAATCGATCAACGATCACCCAAATCGCATCGTGTCTTCTACGAGACCTCGGTAGTCCAACAACAAAATCCATCGTGATATGCTCCCACTTCCACTCAGGAATAGGGATCTTTTGTAGTAATCCAGCAGGTCTCTGATGCTCGATCTTCACCTACTGGCACACTAGACATCTAGCAACAGAATCCGCGATGTCTTTCTTCATACCGTCCCACCAATAGGAACGTCTCAAATCTCGGTACATACGGGTGCCACCTGGATGTATAGCAAACCGAGATCGATGAGCCTCCTGAAGCAACTCATCCATCACCGGATGTGACTTAGGTACACACAATCTCCCTCGGAAATATAAAATACCCTCATCATCTCGTGTAAACTCAGTCTGTTGCTTTGAGGCTATCCGACTGCCTAGGAACTGCAGATGTTGATCACTAGCCTGAGCCTCTTTGATCCTCGTCATGATCGAAGACTGAGCAACCATAGTCACCAACAACCCTTTCTCTGTCCGACCCTGCTCCTCCAGTCCCAACTCTGAGAAGCTCTGAACTAAATCAGTGACTATAACCCGGTGACAAGCAGAACACTTCGGGATTTTCTGCTGAGTGCATCCGCAACAACATTAGTTTTTCCTGGATGGTAGCAAATAGTACAGTCATAATCCTTCAAGAATTCCATCCATCTTCTCTGACAAAGATTTAGCTCCTTTTGAGTGAACAAATACTTGAGGCTCTTGTGATCTGTGAAAATCTCAAACGTGACGCCGTAGAGATGATGCCTCCATATCTTCAGGGGAAAAAATAATGGCTACAAGCTCTAAGTCATGAACTCGATAATTCTTCTCATGCTCCTTCAGCTGACGAGAAGCATAAGAGACTACTTGTCCATGCTGTATCAAAACTGCACCCAAACCCTGATGTCCGTGCGATATAAGGTTCTAGGCTTGACGTGCAGAGATAATAGAAATCCCATCATCTCTGGTGCCAATGAATTCCCACGAGGGTTGGTTCAGAGGCCAAAACGTGACCACTCTCGCTTGGCAATCAACTGTGGCATGATAAGCTGCCAATGAGTCCATACCCAGATTAATATCAAATTCTACCATCTCGAGAACTGACAGATCCACGGTGAGGGTATAATTGCCGGTCCAATGGACACGCCTTGACTTCCTGCGTGATATCCAATACCTCACCAGATGGTAGAGACACTGATAAACGTTGTGATCTAAGGGTAGGCAATCTACTAATTTTTCCCATAAACAGTCGTGATATAAAGAACTAGAACTACCAGTATCAACAAGTAATTCAGCAGGAAATGCATAAACTGAAATCATACCACGAAAGATCGAACCATCGGCCCGCTGTGCCTCCTCTCTGGTGACTGCATAAACTCGGCTTGTCTCTGTAGCTGAAGGTGGCAACGCTAAAATCGGCTGCGGCTGAGAAGATGAAGGTCCAACAGTCTGCTGGGGTTGATATCCAGAAGGCCCAACCGATTGCTGAGACTGATAATCTGAAGCTCTAGCCGACGGCTGATGCTGATAAACTGCAGGCTGGTATGCCGGATGTGGCTGCTGATAATACGACTCTATCCCAGAATATTGAGACCCCACTGGAGAAGAGTGTTAGTGATATGAGAGAAGTGTCCTAAGGCAATCGCCTTATGATTGTAAACATTTATTTCAATAAATGAAAATTCACTATTTGAGTATACATGTTTGTGTATTTGATTGGGATCTTAAACTCATTTACTGAATGTCCGCAATACAATTCACAACATGAGAGAATTTGTGATGGAATCACAACTAGTGATTATCTCTACATGTGCAATTGTGAAGTATTGAAAATATCCCTAGTCGATGAATTGTTAAATACGGACACTGTCAATTCTGTTGAGACTAGCATGGGTTATTCTCTAATCAGCTGATTCTCACTGGCTGGTGACATTGGGATGTCCGGAGATAAACATTGATGCTAGTTAAGGGAACTAGTTCATTGGAGTGACTGACTGTAAAACTTCATATGGTAATCTACATATAGATATGTCAATGAAAGTTATTACTGCAACTTAAGTGCGATGTTCCTTTGACTTGCGGTGTTCAAGTCATCTTGGTCATGGAGACTTATACTTTAACATCTTAAGCAAGCATCTCCAAGGAGGTGTGGACCCAGGATGGTTGGGTATAAGCCGAAGTGCCCGAAGATGTTTGAACAGCCTACAAAGGATTCACCACTCCTTGCGAGGAGATGTATACCCAGGCCTATCGTCGGATTGTTACTCAAAGCCTCTGGCCAGAGCATGTCATGTTTAGATTATGAGTCTCTTAAATACATGAGAGTAATTAGAAATCCAAAGGACGAGAAAGACACTACTTGGGCTAGGTGTGACGTAGTCAGCCTAGTGGGGACTGACACACACAGACCATGTCCTGAACCAAGTAGGTATAAGATGGTGAAGGGAATGGGGCACGATTCATTAGAGCTGCTGAAGGGTTTCAGAATTACTTCTGAGGTCAACCGTTGATCTTTCGATTAATTGGGGGTCATGATGTACTACTAGGTGCCACTCATGATCGTTCTATAATTGGTTGATTATAGACGGCCAACATAAATCGAAAGCCTATTTAGTCATACACACTACGAGTAATCCAAGGGATTTAAAACGAGTTGAAAATTAGATTTTCCGATCAAGAGAAATAAGTCGAATCTGNGGGAAATTGATACTATCTTGGCACAAACACCTTTTTCTCTAACAAAGTATCAATATCTCTAACTACTTACACTTCTACTCATCCAATGCAATCATAAGGATATGTATGTTAAATGAAATGACATGGAATCTTTACTCTAAGAAATTGAGCATGTAAAACTATCCAAAACTCAAATACTCTATAATCTCCATAAGCAAGAACTTGAAATTTGAATAAACTTAAACATTGCAATTCAAATAACTAAATTGTCTCGTCTCAAAGATCTCTCCATAATCAGCCACCAGACACACTCTACTCAGCACCGCCTCGTCGTCTTCCTTCAGAATTGCTTGCCTTTACCTTTATCTGCAATAAGAGGAAATGCAACTAGTAAGCAAAAAGCTTAGTAAGTACTATCTAGCTCACAAAATCTCGAAATATGCAATCATGCTTCTAGGTCAAACTGAACATCATATGAGATACTAATATGCTTGAAAGAAAACTAAGAACATGTATAACTCAAAACATGCATACTCAAGCAATAATAAATCTCAATTTACTTTTCTTGGCTCAACTTGAAACTTTAGCTATTCTTTAATTTTTTGAAAACTCTTTAAACTTTCGAAAACTTTGCTAAAGCATATACTTGAAAATACTAATCACTTGGATCCACTGAAGACGTAAGTACCATCTGATGCGCGTTCCCTAAAAGGTTGGGGTAGCGAGCCACCAATCCTAATAGAGCAGACCTTGGTCTACCAGGGCCAAGACCTTGGAATTGGACACCTGGATTTCTTTAACGACGCCCTTGGACGCCGGGTACTGGACTTAGAAAATAAAATAGCTTTTCTTTCTTTTCTTTCTCATCTGTAAATGCCTTGGCATTTTCTGGAGCACTTTGCGTGCTAAAATCCCTAAGTCTTGACTTTTCGGGATTTCTTAAGGCCTTGGCCTTTTCTTTTCTTATCTTTATCTTCTCTTTTCTTTTCTCATAGCTTTTCTTGGTCCCTAATCTCATATAGGGTGCTTATCAAACATATACAAGCATATAAGGAACTAAGATTACATGCAAAAACTGAAACAAAAGGAAATATCACTTTTAAAAATTTTTAAAGGAAATTCTCGCGGAAAAACCGCCTCTTACTGCAGGTGAGCAGTACTTACATTGATATCTTGGACTTACAACCAAGATTGACGTCTAGAGCTCGGGAGAAACTTGAGATCTCGGAGAATTCTTCATGTCTACGCGTTCCTCTCGTCGCGGGGATCCCAAATATAGGATTATCTCTTGGAGAAGAGTCTTGGCCGGCCCTCTAGAGCTTGCTGTTGGTCGGCGTCGCCCCAAGAGAGGAGAGGAGGTCGGCGTGAGGGTTTGGAGAGGAGAGAAATAAAACTTCTCTCTTTAATTAGCTATTTATACTTATGGCAGATTAAGCTAACTATTCCTTAAATAACCTTCTCTCCGTCCCTTGTTGTGCTTGATACCCCTAGCCCGGCTGGTTGCGCGCGCGGGCTGTTTCGTGGTGGTCGCGGGTTCAATCCACCGGCTGCCCTTAAACGTTTTTATTATTTTTCCATTTTCTTTTTCTTTTTCCAAAAATACCAAACGGACTCGGAAAATTCCATAAAAATACTCTAAAAATTCCTAAAAATATCTAGAATATTTCTAAACCATTTCTAAATAATTCTAAGGACTTTAAGAACTAAAAATGGAAATTTTGGGGCGTTACAATGACCATCACACTACTGTACATAATTCAAAATTATGTAATTTTACAGATTTTATATATTTTTTCTACTGATTTTTTTTTAGAATTTTTCGAGTCACAACTCCGCGGCGGTCCCGGTAAGCGGGTTTCGGGCGTAATCGCGAGACAAGGCCCCTTGCGGGGTTAGGGGCAGCGTCCCTACTCGTGAAATAACCTTCACGAGTGTCTTCTTGCGATTATCCAGCGCCTTTACCCGCTGTCCCAAAATCCATTTGGGCAAAACTTGCCGTTTCGGAGAAGTTTTTCTCGGTGGCAAAGTCTACAAGTGCTTCGCACTCGTCGCTTTGCCTCTACGAGGAAAAATACTCAAAAATCCTAAAATTTAGAAAAATTACAGAAGCATAAAATTATCTAAATTTTGTATCTAATACAAAAAAAAATAAAAATCAAAACGAGCACAAGCTTCGCTCGTGGCTCTGATACCACTGTAGGGTTTTTTCGGGCCGCGAAAACCGCTTTTTCGCGTCGCGGAAACCGCTTTTTCGCGTCGCGGAAACCCCGAAAGCCCCAATAGAAAGGATCCGAGCGAAGAAAACCATTTCAAAAAATTTACGAGTGTTCGTTTACATGCTTCAAAACCGATCTACAACCTAGATCTATTAGAGAAGAGAAAACTACCTTCGATGCGTGCCCCGCAATTCCCGCTCGCTCCTCGGTTGGTGTCGGATCTCAAGGATGCAAAGTAGCAACCCTCTAGAAGTATCCACACAAGCAAGAGAGTGGAGAGGAGAGCCCAAAAGTGTGCTAGCACTACTTGGGGTCTCGGCAAGATGAGAGGAGAGGGAGAGCAAAACAAAACAAAAACCAAGTGAGGAGAAGAATGAATCACACACACAAAAAAAAACTCCTTTTGTGTGTTTAAGTGGCCGGCCACTTAATGGCCATTATTGGCCATTAAGTGGTCGGCCACCACTTTTGGTAACCCCCTATTTGAATTCAAAATTCAAATGGGGAGGTTACTTAGCCTTGATGATGATGCCAAGTCATCACTTGTTCAAGTCAAGGTGATGTGGCTTGAGTCAAGTCAAACTTGCCTCTTATGGACTTTCCATATTTAGCCAAAGTCAAACTTTGACTTCATTACTCTCCCATGATTAGATTCATCCAACACTTGGATCAAACTCGAGTCCAACTCAAGTTGTCTAATTTGAGTCAAGTCAAACTTGCCTTTTATGGACTTTCCATATTTAGCCAAAGTCAAACTTTGACTTCATTACTCTCGGTCCATCATATGGACTTATTCTCCATCTATTGCTCTATGTGTGTGACCCTATAGGTTCTTGTAACGTTGGCAATGCCCTTAAACCTATTTAAGGACATAAGCAATGAGAGGTATCTAGCAACACATCATTGCTACCCAAGTTACAAGAATGTCGAGATCCAACATCACCATTGTGACTAATAATTGTGACCATCACAATATGTGACAACGTCCTTCTATCCTCGATATCTAGATTGATCTTTCATGAGGCATAGACCGTATCATCCTCAAATCAATCTATATGTCTTGATCTCCAAGTAGACTCACTATAATCAAATAAGCTCAATATCTAATATTGCCTTATTTGGGCATGGCCATGCACTTAGTGGTCTTACTCTATCAAGAACGAAGATATCACTCCCGTCATATAGGAGGGATAGATCTCATCTACGTTACTCACATCCCTCCGCATAATTTGTTACAAACCCAGTAATCGCCTTTATAGTCCACCCATTTACGGGTGACGTTTGACGAAGCCAAAGTACGTAACTCCTTATGTAGGGAACTATGGTAACTTCAGGTCTAGGACTATAGTCATACTAATAGTCACATGAGAAAGTATATGACACTCATATAACGATCCATGATACTTTCTCATGGCGGGCCATTCAGTATACATTCTCTAATGTATACCCATGTGTCAACTTGATATCTCATATCCATGACTTGTGAGATCAAGTCATCATGTTGACCTACATGCTAGTCTTTATGCATTAACATTGTCCTTGAATGTTAATACTTGACTAGGAATAATTAAGAGTAGTGTTCTTTATATCATCTCACTATCGATTCAACTAATCGATTGATATAGATAAGAACCTTCTACTCAAGGACGTTATTATACTAAGTTATTTGGCACCAATACACATAAGTACAATAACCATAAGAAATGCCTTTATATATAAGAAATATATATACAAGAATATGATACAATGAGTCCAAAAAGTAATCATCATATGATTGGCTCTAGGGCTCTCACTAACAAATCCCACTAGCCAATTGCCCCATTTGTCTCTCAAGATTTTGTTGGTATTGCTGTAAAACTTGTTGTTGTTGTTGTTGCCAAGCTTGCTGTTGTTGTAAAGCATGTTGTAGCATATCCATCAGTTGTTGTTGTTGTGCATTTCCTCCACTTGAGCTCCCATAGCCTCCTTGGTTAGCATATTGCCTTGACTGATTTTGAAAGGATGAAGTAGGCTGAAATTGTGGAACATAGGGCTGTTGATAGGGCTGATTAGAGGGCTGATATGCTTGGAAACCTTGCTGGGAGTTGTAGCCTTGAAAGTTCTGATTTTGAAGTGGAAAATTCGGTGATGAGGACTGAAAATTCTGATTTTGAAACCCTTGATTGTAGGGCTGTGAAATCTGATTATAGGACTGGGAAGGCTGAAAATTTTGTTGGTTTTGAGTTGGAAATGTTTGAAACGATTGACCACCTTGCTGCCCCTGCTGATATTGTTGGAATTGAGACTGGAATTGCTGAAATAGGGGCTGCGGTTGCTGAATTGTAGGCTGAAAATTTGCATTTTGGGTCTGAAATTGCTGTGGCTGCTGGAATTGTGGCTGTGCTTGCTGGAAATTCTGTGGTGGCTACTGCAATTGCTGCGTTTGAGGGTTTTGTTGGCAGAAAGAGTTCCCATATTTTAGATTTGGGTGATCCCTCCAACCGGGGTTGTAAGTAGAGGAGTAAGGATTGTTTCTTGCTTGAAATTGTCCTCTTACCAATGCTGCTACTGTCTAGTCTTGTTGGAGGGTGGGACATGAATTTGAAGTGTGCTCTTGACTAGAGAAAATGCTGCAGATCCTCATGACTTGATTAGCTTGTAGAGTTGCTGAAAGATTGGAATTTTGAATTGCATTATTAGCAGACAATTGCTTCATCACTGATGTGAACTCTACTATTGCATCCTTCATTTCTTTCTGTTCATTTGAAATCATCTGGACTTCATTAACTCCTCTAGTGGTCAGTGCTCTGCTCCCAAACTGTTGTAAATTCTCAGCCATATTAGAAATGAGCTCCCTAGCTTGATGTGGCGTTTTGTTCACTAGGGCTCCTCCAGATGCAGCATCTATCATAATCCTGTCCATCTGCAGCAATCCCTCATAAAAGTACTGAATCAAAAGTTGCTCACTGATTTGATGCTGGGGGCAACTTGAACACAACTTGTTAAATCTCTCCCAGTAATCATAGAGTATCTCCCCTACTACTTGCTGAATACCGCAGATGCTTTTTCTGATTATTGCTGTTCTGGAGGCTGGGAAGTATTTTTCCAAAAATGCTTTCTTCATAGAGATCCAACTAGACACATGCCCCGTGGGTAGATAGTAAAACCAGTCTTTTGCTGCTCCTGTCAGTGTGAAGGGAAAAGCTCTCAGCTTGATATCTTTTTCAGAAATGCCTTGAGGCTTCATAGTAGAGCATACAACATGGAATTCATGCAGATGTCTATTTGGATCCTCTCCAGATAATCCCTGAAACTTGGGCAGCAAATGAATGAGTCCAGATCTGAGCTCAAAATCTCCAGCCAGCTCTGGATAAGCGATGCTGGAGTACTGAAACGAAGCATCTGGTGCTGCGAGTTCCTTCATGGTCTTCTGGTGGTCTGCCATGATACTGCCTGAGTGAGTGAAAATAGTCTGAATAGGAGGGATATCTGTAAACTCAGAAAGAATGCCCTGGCTCCTCCTAGCTCTGAAAGTCCTCTCAATCTCAGGGTCGAATTCTTCTAGATCACCACCTGTAGACCTGGTTATAAAACAAAACAAATCGCAGTAAAAGTAGATAAAGAGATAAAACAAATAAAATCAAATCACTAGATATAACAATAAGCACAAAAGTAAATCAAGAAAGATATGAAATAAGTGCACAAGCAAAAATCAAACAAATCAACTAGTTGATCCCCGGTAACGGCGCCAAAAATTTGACGGACCCAAAATAGACTGTCACGAATGTGGGTCCATTAGAATTTGGAATTTATAAAAAGATGCTGGAAACCCTTTTTGCAATCAAGAATATGAAAACGTAGTAAAGGGGCCACAGGTCGTATATTTTTCTCAGGGCTAGTTGACGTTGTGTGATTCGAGCTCGTGTTTATGTGTCGTTTGTGAATTTTTAGGTTTCGAATGCAATTTAGGTTTGGGTTGCAAACATGAATTGAAATGGCAATAAAAATAAAAGCAGACTAAACAAAGGAACTAAACAACAATAGTGAATGATAACTCAATCGGAGGTAAACCAACTCAACTAAGGGAACTAAATTGATATTAAAAAGGGCACACAATGGATATTAAATGCAATCTTATTGCTGAGCAATTGAGTAAACACAGTGATGGCAGATTTTGGAAACAACCAAGCTTGACACAAATAAAAGCATGCGAAATTCAGAAATGGAACAAGCACTAAACTCAACTCAACTTAGAAGTTTTTAAAGCTAACTAATGCAGGAAAAATTCAGAATTGCTAAAGGTGATACCAATTGATTTCAAACACTATCATAAACCAAGAGATAAGAGAAAAATTGATGCAAGTTAATACCCCAAACAACTTGGCACGCAAGGGAGATCCTTGTGTGCCAAAAACTAATACTACTTTCAGAAAGTGTCAACTTTCAACTTAGAATTTCAACCTGATTGATTCAATTTTGGAAATAAGGCTACTAGGGATGAACTATGCAAGTCTAAGTGAAGGAATTAAGAGCTGAAATCAGAAACTTGAGAAACACAAAAATGCAGAAGTGAAAGCAGATTTGCAGAAATGCAGTGCTAGCTAAGCTGAAAAACAGAATTCGGTAATGAAAACAGCTATTAAACGCAAAACAACAAGCAATTTGGAATCAAGTCACAATTCTAATTTTCAAATAAGATTCAGAATGATCTAAAGTTTACTTGAAACAAACTACAGATGCTACAGCTAAGACTTGCAGAAATGGAATCTGGCATGTAACAGGGTAAACTGAACAAGAAATGGCACACAAGCAAACTAAATAGGAGATAACTGAATTTGATTCAATTGTTCATTCAACAAGCACTAGATCTACTTAACTTGCAGGAATTAAATCTAACTTAAGCAGAAACAACTTAAAGAAACAATCAAACATCTGATACGAAGTTCAGTAACGGCAGATTTCAGAAATAGAATTACAACTGAAACTAAGGGAATTAGGTACAAAAACTAATCCTCAATCCCTTCTTGAGCTCAGATTCTTCTTGTCGTCACACAAGAGTAGCCTCAAACCCGTAGGCTTCACAGATTGCCGGCAATCAAATTCTGCAATTCGATCCAACTATAACTCTGTTTCTGGGCAGTTTGGAGCTGGAACCTTCACAGAGTCTTCATCCCGATGATCTAGAATCCGATCAAATGAAGAAATCGAGTGGTCGCGCCCTTGAAATGGAGAAAACTGGAAGAGACGATGAAGAACTACTGAAGAAATCGAGCTGCGACGAAGAACTTGGCGAAGACGCGACAAGGAGAAGCTGGGGTGCGTTTCTAATTAAATACTTATCAATGGACGGCCCAGATTGATCAGAGGAAATCCAACGGCTGATCTTGCTCTGATTTGAGCCAAACTTTGAGGATGTTGATCAGAGGTCAGGATCTGCGTCGTGGTAGCTCGGATCCTCCTGATTTGCAACGGATGGTCCAGATCAACCTAATCTTTGAATGGACGATCTAGAGCCCTCCGAGCTTGATCCAACGGTTGATTGAGGTTTGATTGGGATAAAACCTTCAGATCTTGATCAGAGTGCTTGATCAACCCTAATCCTAGCTCGGATTGCTTCAGATGGTCCTGGATGGCTCAGATCTAGCCGCTTTTGAATCGGACGGCCCAGATTAATCCAAAGCTTGATAACTCGATCCGGATCCACTTCCGACTCAAGTTTGACCCAGTATGCCCTATGTCCATGAACCTTTCATGCCTACAAAAATATATCAAAAATTTAGTGGCCAAATAATCCAAATATGTGTAAATTTGCAATTAAGTCCAAAATAAAAGGAAGTTCTAAAACCTAGGGTAAAATCACAATTAAGCAAGTAAAACATGAGTCAAACATGGAATTTAGCAATTAAAATAATCAACAAAATGGTACTTATCACCTCTCCACAACGTTTCAATCAATGATATAGGTTTAAGCACAGTGAAACACAAGAAAGATCTTACTTAGCACTTAGCAAAGACAAGAACACAGCAAGCTCCCTCTGAGCTCCACCCAGCGACGATCTTACGCAAGAACCCTTTCCCTGTGTCTTCTCGCTGTTGGACTCGAAGCTTCTTGTTCCTTCCTCCAAGTGCTCAAGCAAGGGTTGGTTGCTTCAAAGATCAGAGTAGCTTTCTCAAGAGTGAATGATTAACAAGGAGCACAAGCACGCAGCAAGAATCGTAGCAGAAAAGCAAAGTAACCACTTCTACTTGCTCTGCTCCACACCGCTCCTTTTGTTTCTCTCCTGAACGCCAGGTGACAATATCTCCCTGCAGCCTCCAGCTGCTCACCTGCAACCACCAGCCACCACTGAGCTCTTCTGGACTCCCTGAACTTCCCTCAGACCAGCCCCAGTCAGCAGCTCCAGCCAGTGCCAGTGCCCGTTGCAACCTGAGATGGAAAAATAGACAAACCTGCTCCAAAGAAAGGTCTCCATTGACTCTCCTTGAGTGTTTGAATCCTTCCCTGTCACCTGCAGCTTAATCAGAGAATTAGGACAGCATATCAAGCAGCAAATCATGTATCAGATGTTAAGCGCAGAGAATCAGATACGGTCAGATGCATTCAGAGCGTCTGACAGTGAAATTTGAATTAAAGTGATCGGTCACCGGACCGATCCAAGGCTTGTGGGTCGGTCACCAGACCGATCCACCGCTTAGCTGAGACTCCCAGCTCTCGCGGCAACACAAGCCTGATCGGTCACCGGACCGATCAGAGTGAAGCTTGATCGGTCACCAGACCGATCAGAGTGAAGCCTGATCGGTCACTCAGACTGATCAGGTCTGATGAACAGTCATCCCGGAAATCAAATCCTAAGTCGTGGATCGGTCACCATACCGTTCAGGAGCTGATCAGCGAGGGAACTCAGCTCACTGAGTGCTTCCTGATTGGTCACCAGACTGATTAGAAGCAAGGCAGTGAGGAAGTTCCCTGCTCCCTGATCGGTCACCAGACTGATCAGGAGCAACATAGTAGGTTCCCAACCTCACTGTGCGCTCCCTGATCGGTCACCAGACCGATCAGTCATCGCTGGATCGGTCACCAGACCGATCCATGAAGGAGCAGCGTGCCAATATCCCTGATCTGTCACCAGACCGATCCAGGGACTCAAACCTAGCCCTCCAAGCTAGGATTTCATCCACCTTAGCCCTCCAAGCTAAGGATTTTTCACCTAACCCTCCAAGTTGAGAATTTTCACCTAACCCTCCAAGTTAGAACTTTTCACCTAGCCCTCCAAGCTAGGACTTTTTCACCCAACTCTTCCGAATTAGGACTTTTCCAAACCTAGCCCTCCAAGCTAGGACCTGACCCTCCAAGCCAGGACTTTTTCACCTAACCCTCCAAGTTGGGACTTTTCACCTAACCCTCCAAGTTAGGACTTTTCACCTATCCCTCCAAGCTAGGAATTTTCACCCAACCCTTCCGAATTAGGACTTTTCAACACCTAGCCCTCCAAGCTAGGATTTTCCACACCTAACCCTCCAAGTTAGGATTTTCCAACACCTAGCCCTCCAAGCTAGGATTTTCCATACCATGCCTAATCCCCGATCAGGACTTAATCATAATCATCAACCTAAACTAAAATCGGTATCAACACCAAAACAACAATCAGGGTCAGATTGCATCAACACTCTCGATATTAGCTTTAAAAATATAATTATTTTCTGTGATATGGGAGTTATTTTATGCATTGTAATTCGGGACCCTTCGGCGGGATTGCTTTTGCATGAGGTAATTTTATTGTAGTCATAAGCTCTATTTCTTTTGTTGGATATGCTTGATAACAAATCTCCCATTAATATACAAATTCCAGCTTTGCCTATGAGTATGAACTCTTTACCAAAGTTGAATGGAACTAATTATGAGGACTGGGTTGACTCTGTTAAATTGTTCCTTGATATTTCTAACGTTGATGTTGCCCTTAATGAGAATGAGCTTGAAGTTCTCACACCTGAGTCTTCCGCTGCTGTTATAACAAAACATGATAAGTGGACTCATTCTAATAAAGTGTGTCTGATGACTATGAAGTTCACTATGGACAAGACCATCAAAGATAATGTTCCTGAGACAAACAGTGCTAAAGAGTTTCTTGTGTCTGTGAGCAAGAAATTCAAGAAATTTGACAAGACAGAAAAGGCTTCCTATCTTTCATTACTGACAAAGACTAGATATGATGGTGTATCGTGTGTGCGCGAGCATGCCATGAAGCTCACTAATTGGTACAATAATTTGAAATCCATGAAAGTGGAATTGGGAAGTGATTTTTTAGTCTGGCAAGTATTAGACTCTCTTCCTTCTGAATTTGATGTTATAAAAACTTCTTATAATGCACAAAAGGAGGAGTGGTCTATTAATGAGCTTGTAGCCATTCTTAGTCAGGAGGAGCAAAATATGAGAAAGGGTAAGGGACAAGTTGTTCAGTTGGTTTCTCATAAGTGTCATGAGCAAAGGAAGAAATATTTTAAGGGGAAGAGTAACAAGCCTCAATTCAAGAAGTGGAGTGATAAAATCAGGACCTTCCTCAGTTCATGAAGATGGTGAATCATCTGGTATTAAAAAGAGATTTAATGTCATTTGCAAGTTTTGTGATGTATTCGGGCACAAACAATCTGACTGTTTTAAGTTTAAGAAGTGGTTAGAGATGAAGCAAAAGCAAAAGCAAGGTATTCATCGTGCTCTAGTGTGCTTTGAATCTAATCTTGTAGATGTACCTTCTCATACTTGGTGGTTAGACTCTGGTATGACAATTCATATTAGAAAATCTGTGCAGGAGCTCAAAACCAAGAGAAGACCAAATGAAGGGGAGGTGTCTGTTGCAGTTGGAAATGGAATGAATGTCAAAGTATAGCACATAGGAGTAGTTGCTTTGAAATTAAGTGGTGGACATGAGTTGGTTTTACTAGACACTGTTTATGTACCTTCTATAAGAAGGAATTTAATTTCAGTTTCTGTTTTGGATGATTGTGGTTACTCTTTCCATTTTGGATCTAATAAAGTTTTTTTATATTATGAATCTACTATTGTTAGTTATGGTGTCAAGTTGAGTGACATGTATATGTTGAATCTTGATCCTTTTTCTATTGAAACATGTTATACCAATGTTACTAATGTTGTTGGGCAAAAACGTGGAAAAGTTATTGAGAACTCTTCTATGTTATGGTATAAGAGATTGTGACATATATCTCGAGAACGAATGGAGAGATTGATCAAGGAGAATATTCTTCATAGTGTGGACTTCTCAGATTTTGACACTTGTGTTGATTGTGTGAAAGGGAAGCTTGCTGCTGGAGTTAGAAAGAATAGAGTTGTTAGAAGTGATGGGATACTGCAGTTGATTTATACAGATATCTGTGGGCCAATTACTCCCATTGCTTTGGGAGGATATAGATATTTCATTACTTTTATTGATGATTTCTCAAGGTTTGGCTGAATTGATTTGTTGCATGAAAAATCAGACTCTTTAGATGCTTTTAAGACTTTTAAAGCTGCCGTTGAGTTGAAATTTGGCACACAGGTTAAGAGTGTTAGATCTGATAGAGGTAGCGAATTTTCTGGAAGGTATTATGAAACTGACAGGAATGCTGGTCCTTTTGCAAGGTTTTTATAGGATTGTGGTATTAAGGCACAACATACTATGCCTGGCACTTCGCAGCAAAATGGTGTTGCTGAAAGGCGAAATCGTACTCTCATGGAGATGGTTAGATGTATGCTTAGCCATTTAAGTCTTCCTGATTTTCTATGGGGAGAAGCCTTAAAGACATGAACTTATATTTTAAATCATGTGCCAAGTAAGTCAGTTCCAAGGACCCCATATGAACTTATGACTGGGAGAAGGCCTACTTTGAAGCATTTTCGTGTCTGGGGCTGTAAGGCGGAAGTCAAGGTCTACAATCTAGAAATAAAGAAGTTTAATCCTAAGACGATTAGTGGGTTTTTTTATAGGATATTGTGTTAGATCTAGGGGTTCTAGATTTTATTGTCCAACTCATACCACTAGAGTTATTGAATCTGACCGTGCTATCTATTTTGAAAGCGATTTAGAACATGTTGCAACTCAGGAGCCGCATGTAGTTAACTTCAGAGAAGAGTATGTTACTATTCCTGTACCTATTGCTCCTTTGCTCGAATTTATGCCAGTCATTACCACTCATGATGAAGTCACTGATCCCATTGTTGATGCTAATGTTGATATGCATGTTGACTATGATGTTCAGAATCCTGATGTTATTATGCCTCAATTGAGGCGATCTCAACGTGTTCCCACATCTACTGGGTCTACTAGATTCAAGGATTATGTTGTTTATTTGCAGGAACATGAGTTTACTTATGTTGGGGATTCTGACCCTATTACTTTCCATGAAACCATTTCTGATTCTCACAGTTCACAGTGGCTGGTTGCTATGGAAGATGAATTAGCTTCTATGCGAAAGAATGATGTTTGGGATTTGGTGGTATTACCCGAAGGTTGCAAATCTGTTGGTTGTAAATGGGTTTTTAAGACCAAACGTGATGTTAAAGGAGAGATAGAGAAGTACAAGGCCAGACTTGTTGCTAAAGGGTACAACCAGAGAGAAGACATATATTATAAAGAGACGTTCTCTCCTGTCTCTACTAAAGACTCTTTTCGTGTTGTGATGGTCTTAGTTGCTCATTTTGATTTAGAGCTTCATCAAGTGGATGTTAAGACAACATTCTTGAATGATGATTTATTTGAGGATGTCTATATGGATCAACCTGATGATTTTGTTGAAAGTGGTACGGAGCACATGGTTTGCAAATTGAAAAGATCTTTTTATGGTTTAAAACAAACTTCTAGACAGTGGTACTTAAAGTTTGATCATATTATAAGTTCTCTTAGTTTTGAAGAAAATACAGTTGATCAGTGCATTTATCTAAAAAAGAGTGGGAGAAAATTTGTTATTCTTGTTCTTTATGTTGATGACATCCTTTTGGCTAGTAATGATGTGAGTTTTCTGAATGAGACTAAACAGATGCTTACGACTCATTTTGATATGAAAGACCTTGGTGATGCATTTTTTGTTTTGGGTATTGAGATTCATCGTGATAGATGTCATGGTATCCTTGGTTTGTCTCAACAAGGATATATTGATAGAATCCTGAACCGGTTCAATATGCAATCTTGTAAGCACTGTGTTGCACCGATTCAAAAGGGTGAGAAGTTGTCTAATGATCAGTGTCCTCAAATTAAAAGCGAAATGACAAATATGAAGAAAATTTCATATTCATCCGCCGTTAGCAGCCTTATGTATGCTCAAGTTTGTACACGTCCTGATATTGCTTTTGTTGTTGGTGTACTTGGGAGATACTTAAGTAAACCTGGTGTGACACATTGGCAGGCCGTAAAACGTCTTTTGAGGTATCTGAAAGGTACCAAAACTTATATGATCACATATAGAAGATCAAATCATATTGAGGTAACAGGTTATTCTGATTCTGATTATGGTGGTTGCCCAGATGATCATAAGTCCACATTAGGTTATGTATTCATGTTAGCTGGAGGAGCTATTTCTTGGAAGAGTGTCAAATAGACTCTTACAGCTACATTAACCATGAAAGCAAAGTATATAGCTTGTTATGAGGCTACACGTCAAGCGATATGGTTGAGAAACTTTATTGCTGAGTTTGATTTTGTGGAGAGTATCTCTAGACCTCTTACTATATATTGTGATAACTCTGCTGTGATGAGTTTCTCTCTTAATAATAAGAGCTCAAAGAGGACAAAACACTTTGAGACAAAGTTTATGTTTGTGAGAGAGAAGATCCAAGAGTTTAAAACTATTGTCAAGCATATCCCTATACAGTGCTAAATGTTGCTGATCCCCTAACAAAAGGCATAACTGTTAAAGTCTTTGTTAACCATGTGACCCGTATGGGTGTAGTGAGGTCTTTTGATATTTTGGATTAGTGGGAGTTTATGTTTATATTTTGTTATGACTTCATACTCGTAATATTTGAGACATTGTTCAAATAAATAGCTATTGTTGCTATTTTTTATTTGTCATATGATTATTCTGTACAGTTTATTATTATTATAATTATTGTTGTGTGTGTGTGTATATATATATATATATATTGTGATGGCATATTATGGAAACATTTTGGACCCAGTCTCAATCTTGTTGTTATCATATGACATCTTGGGCAGATGCTTGGGCCATTTGTTGGGAATAACACTTTTGTTCCAATTATGACATGTCATTTTATTGTGCTTTCTCATTTATCCATATTCCACTTTGTTGTTGGGTCACTGGATACAAGTGTCGTGCAATGCATGATATCATTATTTCTTCGAGTGTGATTTTCTGTATTGTTATGATGCTTGTAGTTCCATTTTGAACCTTTTTCGTGGTTTGTGTTGGCTTATTTTGGCATCTTGTTGTGGCCACATATATTGATTAATCTAGTATATCATAATGCATTTATTAATGCTGTCCAAGTGGGAGAATGCTGGATATTTTATGTCGTGGACTAGCATAAATAATTTAGTTATAATTTTAATTATATTCTAGATTAATTAGATGCCAAATTATTGGGATATGGTGTTGTTTGGTTATTGTTATTGTGCTTAGCTATAATGGGCAGAATTGATCCACTTTTTTTTCTAATCTGCAGAGGCCCCTACTCCTAACCCTAATATAAAGTGGACATTGCCCCATTGAAATGATACATTTTTTTTTTTGTAATTGACGGGGTGATAGGAGGAGTTACTCTCTGCTCCTTGAATTCTCTCATAGGACATTCTCTCATAGGACAGGGAAGCAGATAACTAATAAATCATGGACTCAATGATGTCTTCCGCTCCAGGTAATTCTAGCACCTAATTGTATCTATTGTATTTATCTATCATTTGTCGTATTTGGAATTGGATTTCGATTTGTCGTCACCCCGAGCTAGAAGAGCACTTGATCGTTGACCAGACTATCCCCGAGTCGACTGAGCTCGAACGTACATCCCGAACCACGCTCACCATGACTCAGGAAGCATACTTTCACTTGGGAAATCTTCCTTAACTCGGGGAGACAAGTCGTCTAAGGTTCTTGTCGTGACTTATCCGAACAACCACTTCCTGACACAAGATCCTAGCAGAAGAAGTACGGGGTCGACGCAGGTCTGGTACCATTCTGACCCGAATCGCGAGTATCTCGCTGACGCCACAATCTCCCTGCCATACCCTAACCCCCCGTTCTACGACCACATACGTTCGTGTCAGGCCGAGCGGCGCCTGACGACGCTCACCCTTAAGTTGACAACGCCCCTTTTCTTATTCCGGCATGCGACACAATACCCTGCTACCCTAGCTCTTCCTTACCCTGTCCTCGTATACGACAAAAAGGTGGCAGACGGGGCAGAACTTGTCAGCTCCCGCGGCTATATAAGCATCCGGGGCGCCCGGGAGCACGGGGGCGCCCCGCCCAGTGAGCTGCTGAGACACATCTTTGCTTCTCTTGTTTTGTATTGACCTTGGGGGCGCCCTACTCAGTTGTTGCCTCTCTCCTTTGAGGCGTTCTGAGCTGCAGAAACTCATTCCTTCGGTCCTGCATCTAGGGTTAGTCCAAAACAATACAAAGCAATAAAGTATTAGGTTTATACAGCCTTAGCTGTCTTGGTTCTGACTTTGAGTCTCCAAAATGGAGCCCTAGGTCGAACCGACGCCTACTGTTCCCTCGACGGGGAACGCGTCCTCACCTACTCCTCTCAGGAGAATTTACCTGTTGCCAACCAGCTCCTCCGGTTGGACTTTTGCCCAGCAGTCCTTCGCCAGATGCCTAGCTGTCCTTCGCCATGTCTTCAGTACCAAGCAGTCCTTCGCCTGGTGCCTAGCAGTCCTTCGTTAGGTCTTCGACTCCTAGCAGCCCTTCGCTAGGTGCCCAGCAGCCCTTCGCCAGGTCTTCGGTTCCAGGCAGTCCTTCGCCTGGTGCCTAGCAGTCCTTTGCTAGGTCTTCGACTCCTAGCAGCCCTTCGCTAGGTGCCCAGCAGCCCTTCGCTGGGTCTTAGGGTTCCGATGCCTAGCAGTCCTTCGCTAGGTGCCTAGCTGTCCTTTGCTAGAACTTTAATCTGCACACTCAAGTAGCATGTTAGATAAACATAACATCTTAACTTCTGAACCCTTTTGCCATTATCAAAACACAGGTTCGACTTGGGTGCTGTCTGCACCAACAATCTCCCCCTTTTTGATTTATGGCAACCCGGTTCAAAAAGTTATGTTAATCAGAACAGATAATATAAAAGTTTAGTTTCCTTCTCCTGGAAGGAATCTCCCCCTAGGTTTTTCAAAAGTTCGTGGGGTTTGAAAAATTTCTAAGTCTAAAGATGGAATTAATTTTAAACACTTAGAACAATTTTCAAAAGGAACATTAGACACATATTTTCCAAAAAAAAATGGTTGTTCACTTTTGAAAATTTACACTTAAAACAAATTTCAAGTCAGTAGAAAATAAACATCTTCTGAAGTTTTTAGAACCATAGCTTAAGTTTAAGATAAGTACTTGGCAAAATTTTTGAAAAACAGCTTGAGTTTAAGTACTTAGAAAAATTTTGACAACCAGCTTAAAAAGATTTGAAAGCCGCTTAAGTTTAAGTACTTAAAAGATTTTTGAACACAGCTTAAATTTAAGTACAAAAAATTTTTTTGAACACAGCTTAAATTTATGTACAAAAATTTTTTTTAACACAGCTTAAATTTAAGTACTTAAAAAGGTTTTTGAAAACAACTTAAGTTTAAGTAATTTAAAAAGATTTTTTGAACACAGCTTAAATTTAAGTACTTAAAAAGATTTTTGAAAACAACTTAAGTTTAAGTACTTTAAAGATTTTTGAAAACAGCTTAACTTAGAAACATTTTGAAGAAAACCTCAGTACTTTTGAAAATTGATTAAGTACTTTTGAAACAGTTAAAAGCAAATAGATTAAGTACTTTTTGAAGAAAGGATAAAGTTTTGAAATTTTGAATTTTGAAATTTTTTTTAAAGCTTCTCTCCTTTCCTATCTTTAAATTTTGAATTTTGAAAATTTTTTTTAAAGCTTCTCTCCTTTCCTATCTCTCCCCCTTTGCCATATATCAAAAACAAAGCAATATAGCAAAAAAAAAAAGTAAATTGCATAAGGATAAAATCAATGTGTTGTACTGAACCAATGCAAGATGAACTGAACCAATTTCAATTATCTCTTTAGGGTCCTGTCTAACCCAATTAGCTACTTACTAACTGTTATAAATAGTAGTTTTCGCTAGGGTTAGTCAAGTTAAGTGTTCTGTTCAAGTTAGATTTTCTAAACTTGACACTTAACTTGATTACTGTTTAAGTTGTATTTAGTGCCCCAATTACTGCAGATGCACTGACTTAAAACATCTTGAATTAAGACAAAGACCTAAGCATCTCAACCCATTCTAGGTTATCAGTCAAAAGTACCCTAAGGTGCTTGTGAGATGTTGGCTTCTAGATATATAGGTGCATGCAGTTCTAGGGTTAGGGCCTAGGCTAAGTCCATTTTCGAAAAAAACCTAGTTTTGAAGGGGGTAGTTTTAAAATAAAACTAAGTCGAGAAATTGATTTTAAAATTTGCACAAAAAATTTTCAAACTAAGTAAAAATTGATTTTGAAATCAAGTAAAGCGATTTTAAAAATTATTTTAAAAACTGATTTTTAGAGCAAATAAAGCAGTTTAAAAATCGAAAAATAGAGTAAATCTATTCTACTAAGCATAATCCTAATAAAGATCAGATAATCATAAAAAAGCAAATAGTCAACTCCATAAGTCAGCTGGTATGAAAGAGAACCAGCACAGTCATACAAGTCAAACATCAGTCAACCCTACTGAGTAGGGGCAGTCAAACAGTCACTAGTACAATGCTAATCAAATCTAGGAGGGACCAGGATGATCAGAAGAGCCTGGCTGCCAGGATCGAAACAGCGCCATCATCTCGTGATATCGTGCGTCGCTGGTCTCCCTCTTGGCTCTAAGGGCATTCATATACTCAGTGTAATAGCCCTGATTTGCCTCCATTTCTTCAGCATGATTTGCCTCCACTTTCTCTCGGAGGCTCTGGACCTGTGTCTCGAGCCATGTCACTCTCTCGTACAGTGTCGGTGGTGGAGGCTCGTCTATGTGCTCTTGAACCTCGGCTGCCAGATCTCTGACGTCGACCTCAACATCCTCGTCGGAGTCGATCGGTGGTCCGGCTCGCTGGCGTCTCCACGACAAAACCCCGGTAGCCGAGACCTCTATACCAGCTAGGGAGAAGTTCCTAAAGCCTATCTCATCGAAGTCAGTCATCGCGGTCATCTCACCATCGGTGATGTTACGACCGTGATGATGAAGAATGGAAGTGATGATGTGGCAATAGGGGGTGCGTACCCGCCCTTGCGTGGTAACACTGGAGGCATGCAGGATCGTATGGAACATGTGTAGTCTAATGTCGATATCAAGATGGTGGATCAGTGCATACAGAAGGAATGTATGAAATGGTCGAATGGTCGCGACGTCCCTAGTGGATAACGGTAAGATGCAGCGGACTAAAACTCTGTAAAGAGCATAGTCCTGGACCTGAAGGTCCACAGACTGAAATTGTCTGGCAAAGGGGTTCCTAGCATCCCTATAGAAGTAGGAGTGTAGAGTATCTAGAGTATGTGAGCGTAGGGAGCATCAAAAGGAGGATCCCTAGGAGGATAGCAGCAAAAAGTGGACTGAGAGAGTCGTAGTCTAAGAAAACGGTTGAGCAAGGAGGGTGTGATTGTCAAGGGCATCCCTTGAACAGTAATGACAAACATAAGATCGTTTTGTCTAACTATATTATTATAGAATTCTGCACATAAGGATGTGTTAATTGGATAAGTGCAGAATACTAGGTTATCGAGTTGGTAAAAGTTTATTACATTCATTGCCAAAGGACAAGATTGGGTGAAGAATTGTCTATTGAGATAACTAGTTTTTATGGGCTTATATGTTGTTCGAACAAACGTATTACTAAGTTCTAAAGTTGGGAACCTAGGATCGGGACTAGGTTCGGTACTGGGGTCTTGGTTTGTTCGGCGTTTTCTAAGTTGAGAAGCATGCATTTAGAAGAAAGAATTAAAAAAAAAATAAATGTAAATGCGTAAGAAAAAGGAATTGAAAATCATACCGAGTGGCCGCTCGGGGAGGCATGGTCGAAGTTGAGGGAGCAAGAGAGTCACTTGGTTGCCTTGGAAGAAGAAGAGTTTAGAGAGGAGAAAGATTTTGGGTGTGGCAAGAAGAGGAGTTTTGAGCCCGGGTGTGGCAAGAGAGTCAAAGCTGCCAACTTAAGTCGATTTCCCTCGCTGTCTTCTGAGTCTGAATCTGAATCAGACTCGGGTGTAGCTTGAAGCTTCTTCTTGGTTGTCTTTCCAGCTTTACCTGCAACAAAGGCAATGCCTTTCTCGGCCAGATTGCAGTTAGTCTGCTCATGCAATTCTAATTCAGAAAAAAGTTCGTCTAATTTGATTTTGGAAAGATCCCTAGAAATTTTGTAAGCATCTACCATAGATGCCCACAAGGTGTTTCTTGGGAAGTCGTTAAGGGCATACCTTATTAGGTCACGATTTTCTACCTTGTGACCAATGGTGTGTAGTCCGTTCATCAGCTCCTAAATTCTGGCGTGAAGCTGAGCTGCTGATTCGCCGTCGTTCATCTTGATCGTGTACAGCTTGTTCAGGAGGAGATCTCTCTTGCTGATTCGAGTATCTGAAGTTCCTTCGTGTAGTTCGATCAGCTTACCCCAGAGTTCTTTGGCGCTGTTGAATGGACCCACCCGGTTCAGCTCCTCTTTTGTTAGGGCGCATTGGAGTGTTTGGGTCGCTTTGGCATCGACTTCTATTTTCATTTTGAGTGCAGCGTCCCATTAAGTGTAAGACTGTTGTACTCCATCAGCATTCCTTGGTATTTCCAGTCCAGACTGGATGATTATCCACATGTCCACCTGAGTTTTCAGGTGTACCTCCATTCTGCTCTTCCAGTAGGAGAAGTCCTCCCCACTGAAGAGCGGTGGTCTTGCGGTGCTGAAGCCTTCTTGCATGGACATTAAGGATTTTATCTGAAAAGGAGAGAAAAGGAAGAAAAACTCTGTCCCAAGACTTGGTCTTGGATTAACAGTGCGGGATAAAGAAAAATAATTATCGAGGGGTGTTGCACCGGTCTCGATTAACGATAAAAATTCGAAAAAGAAGAAAAGAAATAAATCGAAGAAAATCCGAAAAATTCTCAAACTGGTGGTTGCACCAAATTTGAGCTTCCCCGCTCTGATACCACTTGTTGGATCGAGAGAATACGATAGAGGGGGGGTGAATATCGTAAATCGTTTCGGATTGAAAAAGAGAATACGTAGCGGAAAAACTAAAACTAAACAACACGCAAACACCAAGATTTTACTTGGTTCAGAGTCGCGGTCGGCTCCTACTCCAAGGCCCACGGTCGTTGACCGTTTACTGCGGGCAATTCTATATGTGCGCAAAAAGGTTTACAAACAGATATTACAAATGCAGTACAGTAAACTTAAAAGGACAGCTCTTTGTTACCGACGTCCGGTGTGGAATGTATCTCGGAGCAAAGGGACGTCGTCGGCGCTTGTATCTCGAGTTGGGAGGTTTCCGGAGCAAAGCGCTTGAGTAGAAGAGTGTATTGGCGTTGGAAGCAGTTATCTTTGAAGCCTTGGGGTCGAGGGGCTATTTATAGCCTCTTGGGGCGCCCCCCCACGTGTCAATCGATCGGAGCAAGTCTCGGTCAGCCGTTATCCCTCTAGAATCGGGCTGAGGTTTGACCCGGGGCGCCCGGGACGCTGGGGGCACCCGGGTTGACTCGATCCGCTGGTTTGACTCTTATCTACCTCGTTGGCTTGGAGCCAGGGCGCCCGGAGCATCCGGGGTGCCCCGCCCAGTGAGCTGCCGAGACACATCTTTGCTTCTCTTGTTTTGTATTGACCTTGGGGGCGCCCGGGACACTGGGGGCGCCCTACTCAGCTGTTGCCTCTCTCCTTTGAGGCGTTCTAAGCTGCAGAAACTCATTCCTTCGGTCCTGTATCCAGGGTTAGTCCAAAACAACACAAAGCAATAAAGTATTAGGTTTATACAGCCTTAGCTGTCTTGGTTCTGACTTTGGGTCTCCAAAATGGAACCCTAGGTCGAACCGACGCCTACTGTTCCCTCGACGGGGAACGCGTCCTCACCTACTCCTCTCAGGAGAATTTACCTGTTGCCAACCGGCTCCTCCGGTTGGACTTTTGCCCAGCAGTCCTTCGCCAGGTGCCTAGCTGTCCTTCGCCAGGTCTTCAGTAGCAAGCAGTCATTTGCTTGGTGCCTAGCAGTCCTTCGCTAGGTCTTCGACTCCTAGCAGCCCTTCGCTAGGTCTTCAACTCCTAGTAGCCCTTCGCCAGGTCTTCGGTTCCAGGCAGTCCTTCGCCTGGTGCCTAGCAGTCCTTTGCTAGGTCTTCGACTCCTAGCAACCCTTCGCTAGGTGCCCAGCAGCCCTTCGCTGGGTCTTAGGGTTCCGATGCCTAACAGTCCTTCGCTAGGTGTCTAGCTGTCCTTTGCTAGGACTTTAATCTGCACACTCAAGTAGCATGTTAGATAAACATAACATCTTAACTTCTGAACCCTTTTGCCATTATCAAAACACAGGTTCGACTTGGGTGCTATCTGCACCAACAATATGTATGTATTGTATGTGTTTGGATATGAATATTATTTTTTTGTATGTGCTTTATTTGGATATCTGTTATGTTGTTATTTGAATATATTTGTATATATTGAATGTAAATATGGGAAGGGGAAAAGAGGAGAAAGGCTGCTGAAAAAATTTTAAAAATTAGCAATGGATCTTTTCTAAATCCATCGCTAATAGCGATGGAATATTAACTATTCCGTTGCTATTAGTGACGGATATTTACGATATCCGTCGCAAATAGCAAAGGATATTTGATTTTCTGTCGCTAATTACGATAAAATAGCGACGGATCTTTTTGATTCCGTCGCTATTAGTCTCGTACACGTCACTCCTTGGTTCCGGTATTTTACAACGGGGGAAATGTATCCGTCGCTATTTGCGACGGATTATTTATTTAAATTTCGTCGCTAATAGCGACGGATAGTACAAAATCCGTCGCTATCCTTACGACAACGTGACAGCCGACAATGTTGTTTCCGTCGCTATTACCGTTTAGCGACGGAATTGATCCGTCACTATTCATTGATATTTTTGTTATGTTTGCTGTCCAGCGGATCTGAACTGCTTTTGAATGGGTATAAATTATACTCTAAAATTATTGATTAGACTTATCAAATAAAAAAAATGTCTATCTTGGAACTATTAAAAAAATATATACCTTCTGTATTGCAACCTTCGGTATCGCTCTGCTTCTGAACCAAATCTTGCTCTTTCTCATGTGGAAGACAGCAACCTTTTCCTTGCAGACGGTAGACAGCAACCTTACTCATCAGCGACTCCTTTTTGGTCTCCAGACGAAACCTCGGCCACTTTACTGCATGCCCACGCATGTCCTCACTTACCTTAGCTTCCTTCTTCAATGCATGACATGTTCTCTCTCCTATGGCTCTCAATCGATCGCTATTGTTCCTTCTATTCTGATTGTCAGTGCTGGAGTATAATGTGGAATCATGACCAAATGGTACGATCATAGGTTTGTTCAGCAGGTCCACAATCAGTGTTCTTCCACTCCTAGCTATATACCTCTCGCCGAATTAAGAAGTATAATAATAAGAATTAGGATCGGACAACAAATGCATGTCTAACCGCTACGTACGCTAATTGAATGCTCATTTATTTATCCCATACATAGGGGTAGGCATGGAATAGTTTGTTTTTTTTTTCATTCTAATTGAATGCTCATTTACCCGATCCCATACGTATGGATGATCTGAAATTCTAGAAATTGAAAATCAAACAACGGTTTAAAAGGATTCGACTCTCGTTTAATTTAATGAGCTACATTCGACAACAATTTCTCCAATAAAACAAATCCTAAATCTTTCCTTCATAAGGTGATAATTAACCAATTAATCTAATTATTACCCGCAATCCTAAATTTTTAATACCTTGAAGTTTATTTTTAGTATTTTCTTTTATTTAAATAAAACTAAATTGAAAACAGATTTAAAATGTGGGTCATACATTCACACACTGTGCCTGCCTATATACCTATGAAAATACAATGACGGAGTTGATAGCCCGGCCTATTGCAAATGATCAAATGCATGTGCATGTAGTTCGAATATTGTTATCATAATATTGAAGTTTATTTATTTATTTATTTTTGTCCACCATGATGTAACAAAAATATAATTAGTTATCTCTTAAGTATTCACAGTTCGATCATTAACTATAGCGAATTTTATAAAAAAAAAATTCTCTAAATGGGACACGCAATTGTAAAATATTGAGCACTTGAATCGCCTACCATGAATATTTGTCGATTTATCTTGACAACCTATGATACCTTCTATGGGATTGAGATGATCGTCTTGGGTTTACCCAACCTGACTAATCATATATATATTTTTAATATTGTTATCAAAACAAACAGATAAACTCGAAGCAATAAATTCAATGATCAAATTTAATTTAATTATAACATGCTTAAAATATGCTGATGATTAAATAATAAATAATAAATTCATAGCTCTAACCACATTAATCCACACCTCCTACTATATTGATGCAGGAGTGAAACAATGCATCATTAACCGACAAGCCAACAAACAATCAAATACAACTCATGGTAGAATGGGGGTGGAATAAGGTTCCTACAATAGTCAAATCATGAAACTTAAAGTTCAAGCTACAATATACAGCCGCCAAATTGTTAAGGAACAAAATAATATGCATAACAAAGATTGAAAACTACAAAGAGTTACATAGTTCATAAAAGTGGAATATCAGATGGATTATAAATAGCTTACTAAGATAACTTCATTAAGCATAGTCATTCAGTGACAAGTAGAGAAGCCACTAAGAGTAAAAGGATAATATTGAATACAACGGTTGTCACGCTCCGACATAGAGGAGCCGTTGATCCAATATACAATCGAACAACATCTTCTATGTATGACGAATAATTTGGAACATTTATACAAATACCCATATAGTTATATGACCTCTGGCCTCAAATAAAGTTAAAACATATACAGTAAGACATCAATAGCTCTAAAATTTATAAAAGCGTACCTGAGCTATCCTCCGAGCAGGTGCGCAGCAAAACATCACATAAAGTCCAATAGAGGACTCAAAATACAAAACCACGAGTCAAATATAATCCAATATATGTCCACGACGTGAAACAAATACAGAATAAAAGATATACTAAAATAGAAATAAAAAACACGCGGAAGAACCCAAGCCGAAGTCGTCGGGACCTGGAACTGAAAACTGGGCTCTCCTGACGACCAATCAACTTGAAAACAAAAATAGTGTGACGGGTGGTGAGTCCAAATGGACTCTGAGGGTATAAAGAGAGATATACATGGCAGTATAAGTAGCTATACAAGCTATAAAAAAATAACAAGATACAGTCTCAAATGAAATATCAGAATATGTATAACGGAAAGTACCAATTGAATGCACATACCAAAAATCAGCCTATCCTAATCATAAAAAGGCTCGTATCATGCGAGCAGGTACAGGTCATCGAACCCAACATATAATATCTCCTGTATGAGCATGTCAAACATATGCAACAATCACAATCAAATACACAATGCATCATATGCACATGATGCAATGTCATGATCACCCCTGACACTAGTCAAACTATCGAGACATGTCATATGTGTCGGCCGAGTGGGTAGAGCTGTGACACTGTATGCACTCCGCCATCACTGTTCCGGAGTGACTGAGTGGACAAGATGCTAGCGGAGGACCACCCTCCTACCCCAGGTCTTATGGGGGAGCATCGCTCTCATCTCCTTTGGTCAATGGGAAGAGAAGGGATCCTTACCTGCTACCACACTCCAGAGCCACTACCCATGAGTAGCTGAGCAGAGCAGTATAGAGCAACTGCACACACCTAACAGTATCTACTAACCCATGAGTGGCCGTGTGTGTAGATCATATAACGGTTGACGGGCTCAGACTACAAGGGAGTCGATGATTGCCAACATACAACAATGCAGGGATGGTGCATGACTTTAACACATGCAACCCCTACTAGGTCATCAATACATATCTCAATCTAACATACATACGTCGAACCCATGTATCATAACATAATCGTCATACATCTAGGTACACAATGCAAGTATAACTAGAAATCAATCCATGCAGATATAAAGTGACATGTCACTATATCTACATACACATGCATACATGAATACTATACAGAATCAGATGTCAAGTAAATAGACTGTATAGATAGGAAATTAGATTATATCCAAGATTAAGCAATTAATATCAAGTAGGATAACAACGGTAGTAGATATAAGATAAATAAAACCTACTGCAATAAACATAGGCAGTCATGCATAAATATAATGTCGATCTAAAAAAAACAAGAAAGAAGTACCTGCCTCAAATGAATATGCTCGTATCAAAAGAGAACCTTCCGTCCAATAATCAGCAACGATAACTCCAAATCAGTGTCCTGTATCAAAGGACATATTTAAATAGTTATTACAAGAAAAGTAACTAGCTAACATGTTACTAAACCATATTAAGGTTATCTCAACCCTCGTATTTCATTTAATTACATTTAATTAAATGGTTATCCCTCGCTAGATTGGAATTAGGTTCAAGTTTAGGTTTAGCCCCAACTAAAAATCCCTCAATGCAACCCTAGAACCTAAATCAAATCAAACACCTTACAGTAGGGTAATGCCGAGTGAGCATAATAAGCTACCAAACCCAAAGCAATATAAACCCAAACCCTCTTACAACTCACAGTAAAGAATACCTAGCCAAACCACACCAACAACAACTCCCAATCCAACTTACCCAATCCAAGTCAAGTCAACTTCCAAAACTCCATTTCCATTCGTGTTGGTGGCTCATGGCACACACCAAACACAATAAGGTCAAGTACCAGGACAGAGCATCAATATACCCATTCACAACTATCGATAACTAATGAATCATAACATGCAAGATAACCACCATAGAGAAACGAACAACTCACGACAATGATCCAAATCAGAAGCAAATTCTGATTCTCAACAGTGCACCCACTATGAGATCAAAGAGGACAAGGAACTAAATGGCAGAATTCAAATTCAAGAGCAAACCAAGATTCATCACAAAGGAAAACTCACGCAGGTCCAAAAGATCAACAGAAATCCACCATCACACATTCAGGAACTCAAACAGGGCATTCGTAGGGAAGCTCACGGAAGGGATGAGGAAACCACAGAATCTACACATACAACTCACCTCCATCTCAATTCATAGTAGGTTACACAAACCACCAAAGACTCATGACAAGCTAGATCAAGAGTTCAACAAAAAAGGGTCACCCAAGCTACGATCACAGACTGTAAACTAATCCAAAGCAGAATTTCCATCAAGAACTGTGATCCGATCAAGACTCACAAATTCTGAAACAGAAGGACTAACAAAGATAGAAATCCAACACAGAATCGCTACCAACAAATCCGAGATCCGATCGAAGTAAACGACAAACACTAAGCCGATTAGGAAAAATATAATCAATACTAGCTTATCTCTACCGATACAAATAGAAACCATTAATAACCTCATTCCAATTCCATCCAGTTCAACACCAAAACCAAATCAGACCTTACCTGAATGATGGTCGGCAGCACACCACTGCTCCAATCCGGTGACCTTACGCACGAAATAATCTTCCCCTCTAGTGCGCACTTGATCCCCCTCAAAGAGCCATATCGCCCTCTTGTCAATCGCCGACAGAATCGCAATGAACAGAACAACCCCCAAATTAGAACTCGAAATCGAGTATGGCCCAAATGAAGAAAGCATCAGGCCTTAGAATCGGGAGGAAGCACCTACCCGACGACGACTGGTCGGCGACGAATCCCACAACCGGAGTGCCGTCGTGACGATGGTCGTCCACAAGCTCCACCTAGCCCAGACGCCAACTACCCTCAGAGGAGAAGAGAGGGAGCATCGGTGGCTGTTGGGAACAGAGAGTGAGGTGGGCTTCGCTCAACTGAGAGGCAATGAAATCTCGCACGGTGAAGAGAGCGATTTGGGAGAAGAAATAGGGTGGTTTCGTTTGCTTGTGATCGGGTGGGTGAAGAGAAGAAGAAGAGGGGAGCTTATGTGATGGCAACTTTGCAAATTGACCCTCCTTTTTCAGCCATTTCAAACTTAACTCGTTTAACTTAGGGTTTTAGCTATTTAACCCTCCGAATTTGACGTTTTTCACCCTCCACGCTCCACCCCAATGATTAGGTTTAAATAAATTTAAACTCTGCACATCTTAACCCAATGATCCGATAACCGTACCTTCGTTTCGGAAGAATTCTTCAAAATTTTCCAGGCTAATTTTTGAATTGCCGTATTTAACAACTCTAGATACTAGTGACTGTATTATGAAATTTTTATAAATAGCATAAAAGTCACGCATCAAGTCATTCCCAAGTATTTGATATGCTTCCGGATACAAGTCCATATATCTATCTTGGGGCCGCCTATCATCATTAAGGCTCACACCTTATGCAGTTCTGAACTTAGACTATTAAGATAGAGAAGAGTATGATTATGAGATAAAAGAAGTATGAAAATTTTAAGAGAACACTAGCAAAAGCAAGAAGTCAATTAGTCTATACTTCTCTGAGCGTAAAAGTTAACAATAAGTCAGTAGGATCTAGTGATCAAATGTTAACCATAGTCTTCTGAACTCTGAGATGTTGGAAAACCTTGCAGTTCAGAGGTTTAATGGATAGCAAGCTAAACTCACAAAGTCCTCAAAATAAAAGACAAGTTTGCTATGATATTGATTCCATACAATAAACCTCATATAAGTAGTTGAGAATCAAGAGAAAAAAAAAAGCTGGAACCGTCTCCTTAGCGGTCCCCGATCTTTGCTCCATAGATTTCCAGAGAGAGGCAAACCATAATTATCACTGGTGTGGTAAGGCGCCTGGGGTCGAGGGGATTAATGCCAGTAGACCAGGGCTTTATCCCCGTGCGCAACTGGCGACCCTCGAACCTGTGACTCCGAAGCAAACGGCCAGACACTTTACCATCCGATCCAGCCCGTGGGGGCTAGTTGAGAATCAAGAGAAAAAAATAATGAACCAGGTAGCAGACAAATTGAACCTGTGGTGATCGGCCCGGCCCCATGGAAGTTTCCCATCGGTCACCAGGGTAAATCGGGAAGTGCTTGCGGTGGGCAGTCTAGAAGCCCAGCGTTCCAGGGTTCGAGCCTTATTTGGATGAAAAATTCTTATAAAATACGCTGTAGCTGGGGATCAAACCACGGATGCCTGGATTAACGATTAGTTTTTTTTACCGCTGTATCATAGCCCCGGACAAGGTTGTCAAGAGTGCGTCAAAGAACGCAGGAGCGCGCGCGCCTACGAACCCAACAGGGTTGATCGTGCTCGCCCTGCTGTTTGGCGAGTGCTTGGCCGCCGGCGTGGGAGCGCCGATCAAGCACGTAGGGGCGCAAGGAGCGGTCGCTCCTTGCGCCCCTGCCCGCCCTAGCTTTTGGCCAAAAAAGGAAATTCATCACGTCTCAAATTGCTGCCGCGATCGTCGCGTGATTGCTTCCCTAAAGCCGTCGCCTTCATCGCGTCGCCAAGCCGCTGCAGGTTTCGCATTGCCGCCGCCTTCGTCGCATCGCCGCCGCCTTCGTCGCGTCACCGCCTTCGTCGCGTCGCCGCCTTCGTCGTGTCGCCGCTTCGTCGCGTCGCCGCCTTCGTCGCGTCGCCGCCTTCGTCGCGTCGCCGCCTTCTTCCCGTGAGGACTGGTGAGCCTTCTTCTGTTATGGATTTCTTCTTCTTCTTCTGCGATTCTTCTTCTTCTACGATTCTTCTTCTTCTTCTGCGATTCTTTTTCTTCTGCGATTCTTCTTCTTCTTCTTCTGCGACTTTTCTTCTGCGATTCTTCTTCTTCTTCTTCTGCGACTTTTCTTCTGCTGTTTTTTTTCTGCGCGGTTCTTCCTTCTTCTGCGCGATTCTTCTACGCGATGTTGCTCTTCTTCTTTCTTCTTCTTCTTCTTCTTCTGCGATTCTTCTTCTTCTTCTGCGATTCTTCTTCTTCTGCGGCTTTTCTTCTGTTGTTTTTTTTTCTGCGCGGTTCTTCCTTCTGTGTGATTCTTCTACGATGTTGCTTTTCTTCTGATGTTTTCTTCTGCAAAACTTGTGCAAAATTTTTTTTGCGAGCAAAACTTGTGCAAAATTCTTCTGATGTTTTTTCCCCCTGTTTTCCTGCAAAAAGTAACCAGTTCAGTGATGTGGTTTTCTGTTTTTTTGTGTTTTTTCCCCCTGTTTTCCTACAAAAAGTATGGACGTGGGCCATCAGCCATGTGGCTGACTGCTATGCAAAAAAGATTTCTCTTTCTTTTTGTTTTCTTGCGCTCTTCTTCATCTTAATTCTTAGTGATGTCGGCCATGTGGCCATGTGCCTATTTTCCTGCAGCTGAGTATTGCTGGGAAAAAAAATGTCAAGTGGAGAAGCTAGTCAAGATAATAGGAATCATGGTGACAGTCAATTTGAGAGTATTGCTAGTCCTCGGAGTGGAACTCAAAGTAAGAAATTGCATAAGACTGCTCGTGGAAATAAGAGTGATGTGGCTTGGAGTTATGGAACTTGTATTGACGGAAATTCAAGACAAATAAAATGCAATTTTTGTGGACATATATTTAATGGAAGCATTTATAGATTGAAACATCATTTGGCTGGAACACAAAAAGATGTTGCACCTTGTATGACAGTTACGGATGATGTGAGAAAACAAATGTTTGATATTGTTGTTGGATTGCAACAAAATTTGATTAAAAAAACAAGACAAGTGGATGAAGGAGGAGCAAGCAACAAAGATGATGATGAGGAGGATTCTGTTGGTGAAAAAAGAAAGGGGAAAGAAGTGGAGACACCTGGAAACCTTTTTAAGAGAAAGGTTGCTACCACTCAAGCTACTATCAATACCATATTTAAGAAGAATCTGAGAGAAGAAGCATGCCTAGAAATTGCTTCTTTTTTCTATAATAATGTGATACCTTTTAATGTGGCAAAGAGTGAAGAATTTGGTAAGATGTTTGAAAATGTTGCTCGGCATGGCTTAGGATTTAAGCCACCTTCTTACCATGAATTAAGAGTCAAATACCTGAAGCAAAAAGTAGATTTGACAATGAAATCACTAGAAGAACATAAAGCTGTTTGGAAGAAGGTAGGATGCACTATCATGACTGATGGATGGACAGATAAGAGAAGACGGACTATATTGAATTTCCTAGCAAATAGCCCTAAGGGAACTGTTTTTTTAAAGTCTGTTGATGCCTCTCATATTTCTAAAACTGCTGATAGGATATTTCAAATGATAGATGATGTTGTAGAGGAGATTGGTGAAGAGAATATTGTCCAAGTTGTCACTGACAATGCAGCTAACTACAAAGCTGCTGGAGAGATGTTGATGCAAAAAAGAAAAAAACTTTATTGGACACCTTGTGCTGCTCATTGCATTGATTTGATGTTGGAGGACTTTGAAAAGAAGTTGGAGCTACACAAGGAGACAATTTATAAGGCAAGGAAAATTACAACTTATATTTATTCAAGGACACTTCTCATTTCCTTGTTGCAACATCACACCAAAGGAGCAGATTTGGTGAGACCAGGCATGACTCACTTTGCTACATCCTACCTCACATTGGGTTGCCTCCATGAGAAGAAAGGTGCATTGTTAAGAATGTTTACTTCTAATGAATGGAAGTCAAGCAAGTTTGCAAAGACAAAGGATGAGAAGTTAGTTGAAAATGTTGTTTTGGATAAGCTATTTTGGAGAGATATTGTTCTTTGCTTAAGGGGTGCTTATCCTCTTCTCCATGTGCTTCGTTTAGTGGATTCAGATGAGAAGCCTGCCATGGGATATATCTATGAGGAAATGGATCGAGCTAAAGAGAAAATCCAACAAGCTTTTCAAGGTGTTCAAAGGAGGTAAACTACTAATCTACAATAATCTTGCATTCTTTAGACTTTAGAGTGAATTTAGGATATTATTATTATTGTTAGCTAATTCAATTTTTGTATCCTCTAGTTATATGCCATTGTGGGAAATTATTGATGCAAGGTGGGATAGCCAACTTCATAGGCCTTTGCATGCTGCTGGCTACTACTTGAATCCTCAATTGCATTATAGTGATGGATTTAAAATAGATTATGAAGTTAAAAAAGGGTTATATGATTGCATGGAAAAAATTGTGGGAAGCTCCGCGGAAATAACCAAGATCGATGCTCAACTTGAAGACTTCAAGAGTCGAGCAAAGTTTTTTGGGAGGGAAATAGCCAAGACTGCTCTTAAGACCAAAACTCCAGCACAATGGTGGGATTCTTATGGAGATGAGCACCCTGAGCTCCAAAGATTTGCTATTCGTGTGTTGAGCTTGACATGCAGTTCTTCAGGATGTGAGCGTAATTGGAGTGCATTTGAGATGATAAATTATTAATATGATTCATATTTCATTCTTAGAATTAGTTTCCTAATTGATATATATTAAATTCTTTGTATTTTGTAGGTCCACACCAAGAGGAGAAATCGTTTGAAACAGAAAACCATGAATGATGTTGTGTTTGTAATGGCTAATTCTAGACTAGCCAAGAAGAAGCAATCTAGAAAACTTGTTGAGTATAACATTGATGATTTAGATTCGGATGAAGAATGGATTGTGGAAGGTGAAGGATTGGATGGTATGGAAGATTTAGACATGCCGGGTGATCTTGACTTAGCCCCTCAAGGAGATGATGGTAGAGTTGGTGGCCCTTCAAATGATTTGGAAATTCCTGATATGGATGATGATATTGATGACTTTGATGATCTTCTTCGAAGAGGGGGCAATAAAGATGGAGGAGATCACATAGAAGATATTGATGAATTCGATGATCATAATCCCATGGATTTGTTAGTTTAGATGTCATTTAATTCTAGTATTTGGATTGGAGTTGTGTTTTTTAATGTGTTAAGTTTAAATTATGTCAAAAACTTATGGTTTGTTTGTGACTTGAATACTTGATGCCTTTTTAATTGAAGATTTGAAATAGTAGTATATTATTATATCAATTATGATCAGTTTTTGTATATTTGTGTTGTTAAATACACATATATATATATATTTGTATGAAAGGAACTGTCTAGTCTAGTAGGAACTTCCGTTCCGTGCTTCGTTCCCACGCTCTTCGTTCTGGTATCCTTTGACCGTTCCTACGTAGGAGCTCGCTCTTGACAACCTTGTTTACGATTTTAAGTACCCCTTCCGATTCAAGTTAAAATCCCGATTTTAACTACCTTGTTGTCAGACACTTACTTTTAACTATAAATGCATACCAATTACAATGCCGTGACTTATTATTTAGTAGAAATAATTTACAAATTGTTATAGGCAACTCATACCTTAATTCAATTTTATTTAAGGACAATTATAATGCATAACCTATAATATAATTTGTACATATTTTTCTTTAATTTAACCTGCTTGATTTAATACAAAATTACATAAACTACTTATCTCTATAAATAAAAATAAATTTATAAAAAGTTAATTAATTATAATCAATTAATTAATTATAAGTTTGTTTATAACCAATATCCCTATAAGTTATTTATAGATAGAATTATAAAATTGTATATTATATCCGGACAATAAATAATTATAATATGATTAACAACCCACTCAGCAATCACTCACCTCCATCCCCACATTTGATTTCATGTTTGATATACTTTGTAGCCTCACTTACACCATCATCGATGCAATGATTAAAGTATAATCGTGAAGTCGGCTAGGCCATGACTTCTCAAGCTTCCCTTCCACACTCCATACCTAATTTTATTGCCATCATACCAATCCAATTTCTTGTCAAGACATCAAAAATGTTGAACTAGTAACAGCGAACGTGAGACAACCAACCCGACTCCATCGAAGTTTCCTACCGACCGTCAGGGTATATCAAGAAGCACTCGTGGCGAGCGGCCCAAAAGCCTAGCATCCCATGGTTCGTGGCAACTTAGCACCCTTCTGCTGCAAGGTAGCCCCGGGGGCAAAAAACAAGAAATTGCCTCCCTAAATTCCATTTCAATCTATGACTTCTCTAGTTCTCCAGTCAATTTATTATCTCCTCTCCTCACCTTTGTGATACATAAATAAAAACTAGAATTCATTACTAATTTGTTTTTCATGTTTTCACCCACGTTGAGCAAAGACTATGTTTCATTTCATATGACATGGTTGGTATTGCATCAACACAGGCAGCACTGGTAATTTACTTTGTGCTGCTCAATTTCATGTTCCGGTGGTAAAATGAAAATTTTCAACCGGCACATGGAATGGCTCAAAATTTCAAACCCTATGAATGTATTCTTTTGGAAAGGAGATCAAATTGACAACTTTAATCTAGAGCATTACCTACCAAACTCGCATTAACTGCAATATTGATGTAC
The DNA here is from genome assembly GCA_024364735.1 of Boesenbergia rotunda. Classification (NCBI taxonomy): domain Eukaryota; kingdom Viridiplantae; phylum Streptophyta; class Magnoliopsida; order Zingiberales; family Zingiberaceae; genus Boesenbergia; species Boesenbergia rotunda. The sequence goes on along the minus strand of JAGFNQ010003696.1, from coordinate 468,286 downwards.
CTTCTCAAACAAAGATGTATATCTTGTATATCTTCATCAAATGTCACAATGATACTTGTTTTTTCTATTGGTACAACTTCCTAACTTGTGCAACAAGTCGGGCATCCATTGATATCAGTGATTTAGCATAGTGCTTGTTGAAGAATAATTTATTCTCAACTAATTTAGTCACTAATTAAGCCATATTGTTAGACCATATACAAGTGTAAGTACTCTATGTTTATTGAAAAGAGTGCTCCAATACCTCCAACTTTCAATGGATATATATACACATTGAAAACATTGATTTGTAACAATAATCATGGAAATACAGAATTATATAACTCTCATAATTATATTATGTCATCGTACTATAAAATCTAAAGTGCTTCATTAAATAATCTAATGGTTTTTATTCATTTCAACAATTAAATAGCTATTTTGCTTTTTTTTAAATATTAAAATTAAGAGGCTTATAACATAAAAATAAATTTATTGGAATTATTTAAATTTACTAATTAATATGTATGTAAATAATACGATGATATATTTATACAATTACTAGTATAAATATTGAAATGATACTTTTAAGCTCATTATATAGGAAACTAAGATATCTCATATTGAATTCTCACAACAAATGTAGTGATGATATGTCTCAATTTAATACAAGATTCAAACATTAACTAAATATGTCAATGAAATCTCATGTAGTTCCCAATTTAATTAATGGTACCAGAAGGTGATATCACTAGGAATTTGATGTTTCACCTTCCAAACATTCCAAAGAGAATTTTATATATATATATATATATAATACCTTTAGAAAATTCCACACTTTTGCATCAGAACAATCTTTACAAATGCCCAATAGATCTATTGATTGTGTGAAGGTACCAATATAACCCAATTCTAAGCAATTGGAGAACAGAGACATTACCTTACCCAGATTATGAGAAGAATACACTTGAAGCAGTTGCAAGCAAAAGTCAATCAAAATTGAAGTTTCCTTCGCATTGAGAAATGCTACTTCTCCCTCAACGAAGTCAACAACAAATTTAAGTATCAGGTACACAACTGTGGACTAAAAAAGAACACCTGTTATCGAAGTGATTAAGGAAGCCAAGACATCTGGCAGTTTCAAGTAGATTTCATTGATAAAGTGAAATCTGATTCATGTGTCAAGTTTGAATATTGTGATGAAAAACCATATCAGATGCATACCTGATTTTTGTACAACTCAAGAAGAGTTAATAAAGAACTCATAACAACACAACCCATCTCAAATATGGATTTTTGAGTTCGGGGTTGGGTGGCTCTGGATGCACCTCTTAGTCGTTCCAACAAGCAACTAACCTGTAATAAAATTGCTTCAACACAAATTTTCATCAATAGTGGAAGAATTGTGAGTTATTACATTACCATATACATAGCATCTGCTTGTTGAGAAACAACTTTCACATCATTCCGAGTGGAAATATCTACAAGACATATTGTCATAGGTCCCATTAGATCTCTCACATACCTGCAATGATCAAAGTCAAATGTTAAGCATGAGTTATTTGGCAGATTTCCATAGTGGGATAACAAAGATTAACTGCAAAAATTGCATTACTGATTGGCAGATTCTTGATCCTTAAAACTGGAAGCAGCACAAACTAGTGTTTCTGCAAGAGCTCGCTACAAAGCAAGATTACAACTTTATTATGATACAAGGTATATCAAAAATTTCATGAGTGTGCAACGCCAACCTGCAAACGAGCATTGATGGAGAATAATGTCCTCTCATTTGTGAAGGCCCTTGCAAGTTCATTCCATGATTCCTGCAATTTGCAAGAGTGATATATAGCTGTGCAACTAATACATGAAAGAAATACAAGAAACCACGTTATCAAGAAGCTTATGTTTGAGTTTTATACAAAGCCTATGATATGCAAGTATTGTTATCTTCCATTGGTAGGCTTAAATCTATCCCCTGTACTAAACCTACAGACAATTAGTATTTATATTTATTTGGAAGTGTAATTCATAAAGTTACAACAATAAAACAAGTGTATCAATACAAATGAGGTAATAAAAAATGTATTTTAGTATGAATGCAATAATTAGATAAAGATGTATAGATGATACATGATCTTATGATAAAAACCTACATTTTATGAATGGATTTAGAAAATAGGCGTTCCTTGTGATAGATGGTACAAGATGTTGAATACTTTCCGATATCACACTAGATTTCAGATGGTAATATGTATATGCTCCAAGTTGAAGTAATAGCTGAAGAATCACAGCCATTTTTCTTGTTTGTCTCTGAATTCAACCTAAAAGAATGCAAGTATATTTAACATTTCTAAATCAAGAAGGGATAATATTTCTAGAAGTTGATCATTAATGGCATGGGAAAAAAATACACACTAAGATAAGAATTAATACCAATCATTGACAACTAAATCTATCATCTTCAAGTGGTACAATATGCATGTGACTACTTTGTTTTTAAACCTAATAAATCTACAAAGAAGCTAGCTCTTACCAATGCAACAAGGTGAACACAAACATGTCTCCGACGAACAAGAGCCACAAGTAATTTCCGACATGTCAATGCCTGAAAGATTTTGCATTAGTCATATTTAACACAAAAATAAACTTCTTCCAAATACACAAACACACACACACACATAAAGCAAGATTAGTTGCAATGAGAAAAGGCAAGTCAATATGAAAACATTCTTAGATAAGTATGAACACGCATTTCAAGCCTGGATAATAGATAACTCATAATTTACTTGTCAAAATGTCCTCTTCAAAGAAACCATCAAACTCAGTAGCACCTCAGCTGTTCGATCTGCTAGATATTAATGTCCCTATCATGAAACTGCATACAGACATCATCCAAGATGGCAATATATTCTATATTTAATCTGAGTAGTTCAAAATGATTCAATGCAATTAGGTAAATTTTTAATTGCTATAAATTTAGAATTAAAATTTCATTTGCGATTGGTTGGATTGTTTAGGCTCAGATTCTGTATTCTAGCCAACTAATAGAAGAGGTAACAATGTTGGTCAAGACAACCAAAGGCAATATGAGATGTGTATCAATCGTATCAGTGCCTTCGCAGCCTGCCTTTCCATTCTTTGAGTGTAGTTCCTTCTGGAGCCTTTTTACTCCTTATGTAATTTGCAACCGTCTCAAGTGCTTACTTTTATTCCCACCTTGGGTGAGCTGACCTTGTGTCACAGTGATGTCAAACCTCCTTGTCTTATATTCTGGGAAGTGGTATAATAGGGCCCTAAGGGAAGCACTTTGGCAGCTGTCTGAGCCTTCCATTGGTGTGAGTACGGCGCAATGCCAAATAAGTTTATCATTCTTGGCTTTAAGCCCAAGCCTTCAATTCATTCTTCAGATTCCTATGGGGCAACAAAATAGGCTACTGGAAAATGTTACTGGCCTCCCTGTTTCAGAGGGAACTCAGAAAGCAAATCTTCCAGTTACTCGCAACAAAGCAAAGGCCCCAGTGACAGTGGTTGAAGTAAGGGAGGACGAGAGACCGAGGGTCGTGGCTGGCTCATCACGTCAGCCAGTACACAGTAGAGACTAGAACAAACAACAGCATTGAGTAGTACAAATACAGGGCTGCAGCATACACATACCTCTCGACGGCTTAAGTAGTTTCCGACCGCTTGAAAATCGGTTCTTGGAACATTCAAGGCCTTAACAATGGCCTTATGCAAAAGGGGGTGGAGTCCCTCATTCGAGTGCGAAGTTATGTATATTAGGTGTGTTGGAGACAAAACTATTGGATGAGGGATATCAAAAGCTGAAGTTACACTGGTTCCAACATCTACAACTAAAACAACAAGTAGGAACCGTATACTCCTAATTTGGGATGACCAGAGGGTTGATTTGGAGGAGATGGTGTGGCATGAGCAATTCGCTTATCTATGGTCAGATTACTATGGAGGGGAGGAAGGTGTTGTGGGAAAGGCTTCAACACATTTCTGTAGATATGGGAATGCCATGGTTGGTCCTTGGGGATTTCAATTCTTACTTGATGGCTGAGGACAAGTTTGGAGGGTTACCGGTCACTCAACGTTAGGGGTGTCAAAAATCAACACGAACCGACGACCCAACCCGAATCGACCCGAAAAAAATCGGGTTTGGGTTGAAAATTTTTGGGTTCGAGTCGGGTTCGGGTTGGGGGGTTTCGGGTTGAAAATTTTCAGGTTGGGTTCGGGTCGGGTTCGGGTTGACCCGAATTTAATATTTTGTGGATTTTTTTAGGGTTAAATCAAGGTTGCATTGCGGATTTTCAAAATTTTGTGAGCCTTGCTGGATTGGAGGATTTTTCGTATATGGGTTGCAGAATATACATGGGCAAATGGTAATATATATAGCAAACTGGATCGGGCGCTTATTAATAGAGAATGGTTAGAGGCCGAGTTATAGAGCTTAGCGGAATTCACACCTCAAATCACTCGGTGTGTTTGGTCTCTATCTTGAGTGAAGGAGTTTGAATTCAGAAGTTATTCAAATTCTTCAATATGTGAGCCCAACATGACTCGTTCTCGTAACTAATATAAACGAAATGAGTGGAATACAAGCAACAATTGGAACACATCAACAAATAATATGAGCTCTCGCATATCTTAAGACGCTAAAACCGGATTTGAAGAGGCTAAACACCCAGCATTATCAACATATATATTGAGTTGCTGCTGCCCGAGCATGCCTAAAAGAGGCATATGGTAATGGTTTATTTCATGGTCATATGACAGAATTACAAGGAGTTACAGCAAACTGCAGCTCGTTTAAGTGTTTCAAAACAGTCATTCACTATAAAACGTACGAAGATTGGGCTACTTCAAGCAAGTGGACCAGAACTCTACCTTTTTTTCATGCTATGGTAAAGCGTAATAATAAGCATAATGATGGAGAAGACGGATGGTAATCTTACAAAAACATTTAGGGAGGTGGTTAAGGTTTTCATGGAACACATCCACCGCCAAGTCGGGGAGACTATTGACCGCACAATGAATTTTCCTCACTCTTGCATGACATTTGGCCAGCATGTTCTAATGGACCAACATGATGTTTTGGAAGATTTCCTACAACAGAGTAGATAAAACAGGCGCTATTTGATATTGGAGATCAGAGGGCTCCAGCTCAAATGGGTATAGCTCTAAATTCTTCAAGCACTCTTAGGACATTGTGGAGTCGGACTTCACTGCTTCAGTTATGGAGTTTTTCACCAGTGGGAGATTACTACGGAGATGGAATCACACTTTGATTGCGCTTGTCCCAAAATCAACCCACGCTAGCAAGGTGACAGATTATAAACCGATCTCCTGCTGTATGGTATTATACAAGGTCATCTCTGAGATATTAGCTTCGAGATTAGCAAAGGTAGCACGAGAGATACTTCATCAATCTCATGTAGTTTTTGTTCAGGGACGTCTCATTACAAATAATATCCACAGGAGCTCTTCCGATGATATCACACGAAGCACATCTCCCCTAGATGCATTATAAAGGTTTACCTTCAAAAGGCCATTAACTCAGTTCATTGGGAGTTTCTACATAAGGCGCTTATTGATTTACAATTTCTAACGAAGTTTATATCCTGGATAATGGAATATCTAGCCACTGTATCATCCTCTCTGGCCATTAACGGTCTTTTCGATTCTTCAGAGGGGCAAGAGAGCTGTGACAGGGGACCCTCTCTCTCCTTATTCGGTATCTATGTGGAGAACCTAGGGCGACAGATATAGTAGTGCACAGTCAGTTCAGATTTTAAATTCCATCCTCAGTGTGGTCATCTCATATTGGTGTGATTGGTGCACTTGGCGTACACGGATGACTTATTATTATTCAGTCAAGGGGACGAGGCATCAATGGGAGCATTATCTTCTTGTTTGCAGATGTTTGAGACAACTACAGGACTTCAGGTTAATCACTTAAATCAAACATCTATCTAGCCGGAGTGGATGACTCGGCGCACATGCGGCTTCTTTCTCTTACGGGCTTCTAGGAGGGGACTATACCCTTTCGATATTTGGGGATATCGCTTGCTGCTGAATGTCTACGATATCATATTACAACTCACTTCTAGATTCTCTAATACGGCGAATTATCTATTGGCAAGAAGACACTTTCTTATGCGGGAAAGTCGCTTCTAAATTCATCACCTCGGTGTTACAAGGAGTAGAGTGCTTTTGGCTCTCTATACTTTCTATCCCCCTTGGTATTATCGATCGCAGTTATAACATCTGCAGGTTTTTATATGGTCGTTCAAATACCCCCAGTGTCTTGGGTGGATATGTGCAGGTCCAAGGAAGGAGGATTGTAATTCCGCAACTTGAAAGCTGGAAACCTTGCCTTACTAGCTAAGATACTTTGGCGGATATAGGCAAAGGAGAATGCCCTTTGGATCAAGTGGGTGCATCATAGATATTTGAGACGTGAGAACATATAGACTTGGGAGGCAGTGCACTTGAATTCCTGCTGATCAAGCGGTTGTCGCAAGTCCATGACCTTATCCTTTTGGCTACTAGGTCATCAGCTAGTACTATGCAGAAGTTGACTGATTGGTTTGAGCAGGACAGAGGTATGGCCAAGGCTTATGACCTCTTTAGGCGTCCCAATCTTAAGAAGCCTTAAGTGAAGGTAGTGTGGAAGCCCTACATTCAGTCTAGCCATGCAATTACACTTTGGATGCTGGCTTAGAGGCGACTTCCCACCAGAGACAAACTAGACTACTTAGAGGATTGGTGTTGTGTCTTTTGTAGGTGGGAAATGGCGTCACAAGAGCACTTGTTCTTTGAATGCCTTCCTGTAATGATCTTATAGCGGAGGGTCAACGAGTGGCTACCTATGGGACAGGAGATGTCTACCTACCGACAGATGCTACGAGTCTTTGGGCATGTCTTTAGAGGAGGTCGTCTCTTGATGTCGACTTTGATACACTTTCTATGGAGATCTAGGAATAATTGTATCTTTGATGATGGGCAGTTGGAGAGTGAGAAAATTTTTAGAAATGTGCAAATCCATGGTTACCAGACTTTGGGAGTGTTTTCTGATCATTATGTCAGAGACATGAGATGCTACTAATTTCTAGGTATTATAGCATGGTCTTGTTTTGATATATACATTTTAATTATAAAAAAAAAAGATGATGCCTTTTCTGTTCCATTAGATTAACCATGATTCAATTACTTTCTCAATTGATTATTGTAAAAATGGATATTTTTGAGGTTTGTGATTGATGGATAGTGAGTGACAACAACTTGTTTGAGTCAGTGATGACTATCGCTAGGTTTCGGTGTTTCAGTTATAGAATAGGAACATAATCAGAAGTAATCATAGGATCCATGATCCCTGTTCATGATCTCAAGGTTTGTTGGTTAGTTTGGTATTGTGGAATTGTGTTTTAGAAGTTATTGATTTGTGATTTTGAGGTAAAACATGAGTTGATTATTTTTGCAAGTGTATTTGCGTGTATGACAATTTGTTTGTAGTGGAGATGTGAGTAATAGTGTATGAGAATGATGCTACTATTTAGGTTGGTCATTCAGAAATTTGAAATGAGGATTGTTGGGCACAATGTCAGTCATTGATTGAGCTGAATAGTATGGTGATTCATCAGCTTATATCGAGACTGTAATTTGGTGTTGATGCCTGTTCAATTTTGTAAAGCCTGGATTTAAATGATCTGTGGCAATTCTTGTTGGATTTATGGTTTGTCATCCAGTTTTTTCTTATATGGTCTTGGATTGAACATTACTAATCAGAACACTGAAGTTTTTCTTTGGTTCCGGAATAGATTACTGAGGTAGTCATGAGTTAAATTGCAAGAGTCAAGTGAGAAGATCATGAGTTATTTTGACAAACACAATTGCAATGGGAATTAAAAAAAAGAAAAAACAGAGAAGTTGAAGAGTATACGTGAAGTTCATTCTCGCCAGGAAAAGATGCAAGTGTTGTTATGGAAGTACGAACAATGATGTCAAGTATCAGTTCTCCTTGTTTATTTTGTCCAGCAAAATTCATCAAAATCCTTTTAGAAGACTGAAAAACTTGGTTCAGCTCTTCATCATGACCAGATGACCTTAGTTGTCCTTTTGAAGCATCAACAGGCATCAAGTATGTATCAACCCATCTGGCAAGGAACCATATGACTGCCTGTGAATAGTTGCAAACCAAAAAAATAAACATCAGCACATTCCACAAATATGGCAGAACAAAGAACACTGCACTACCATACAACGGTTTAGCAAACCTTGTTCCAAACAAATTTAAATAATATAATATAACATAAAGTTAAATACCAAAGGGCTGAATTCAACATTATATGGATAACAACACAAATAATTGAGTAATTAAGTCATAAAACTAATGAATTAGCAACAACAACAACTACCAAACCATTATCTTACTAAATGGGTTAGACTATATGGATCCTTCTACATAATTGAATTTGATTCACTACTATATGCTCATCTATATAGAACTAATGAACTAGCAATAAACAAAAAGTAGATGATTGGTAATACAATATTTATAGATGAGAAAATGATTTTATTTCTAGATTAAATTATCAACCATATCTAGTAGGATAAAGAATTCCGCTTGTGATGTCATGGCCGGTCCCAAGCCCAAATAAAGGAGGAGGGTTGCGTTAGATTGTCAGTCAACGTAAAAAACTATAGCAAATACTTAATGAATAGATCCATTAAATACTAATATTAATGCTAGGATGTTCCCCGGAAGGAACGCGTTGTAGGGTTTGACTGTAACATCTCGGCAAATAGGGTTTGACTGTAGCATCTCGGCAATGACCGCTACATCTCCAGAACTCGGGTGTAGTGCTAAATATGTAAGGGTTCACGTTGCAGGGTCCGACTGTAACGTTTTGGCAAGGACCGTTATATCTCCATGAGAACTTGGGTGTAGTGTTAAATAGACAAGAGTTCTCACATCATAGGTGGGATAAGAATAAACATTATAAGAAAAGTAATAGTGTGAGATTTAGAACATGAAATATAGGAACTCTCACTGGTAAAACAATGGAGATAGTAGATACGATGATTAGGAGAAAAATTAGTATTTTGTGTGTGCAAGAGACAAAATGGGTAGGCGAGAAAGCAAAAATGATAAAGAACTCGGGTTGTAAGTTATGGTACATAGGATAGAGTAAAACAAGAAATGAAATAAGTATATTTATAGATAGTTCTTTAGAAGATAAAGTTGTTGGAGTAGTTAGAAAGGGGGATAGAATTATAGCTCTTAAGATAATAGTGTGATCACATTCAAAAGTGGAAATAATAAAGCGTAAAATAAATTTTTTATGGTTAGGAAGAGAGATAGGAAGATTTGTAAAGATTGTAAGGTCATCCCTGGAGAAAGCTTAACTACCCAACATAGATTAGTAGTGTTGGATATACGCTTTAATCATAATATCAATAGAGAAAAAATATACACGACTCCTAGAATTAAGTGGTGAAAGTTAAAGGATGGGAAGTAAAACAAATTGAAGGAGAAGATAGGAATACAAGCATCAGATGAAATATATGGTGACGCTAATATGACATGGGATAAGATGGTATCAAAATTGAAATAGTAACCAAGGATGTACTCTGTGAGTCAAAGGGACATGCACCATCAAGTAAGGAATTTTGGTGGTGGAATGAGAAAGTACAAGAGAAAATGAAGGAAAAAACGAATAGTTATCAGGAATTATATATCCGTAAGAACGAACAAAACTTAAAAAAATATACAATAGCTAAGAAAGAGACTAAGAAATCAGTGAATGAAGCAAAAAATAAAACTTTTGAATGATTATATCAAAACTTGGGTACAAAAGAAGGGGAAAGCGACATTTATAAAAATAGCTAAAGCGAGAAAAAGGAAAACAAGAGACCTTAGACAAATAAGATGTATTAAAGATGAATGCAATAGAGTACTAGTAAATGATAGCAAAATAAGAGCGGTGGAGGATTTACTTACATCAACTTTTTAATTAAAGTTTAGAAAACCAACTCAACTTAGGCAATTTAAGTAGATCAAATGAGTATAAAAATTTAATTTTCATCGTAGAATTCAAACTTCAGAAGTAGAACAAGCTTTGAAAGGGATGCAAAATGGAAAAGCCGTGGGATCAGATGATCTCCCAATAGAGGTACGGAAGTGCTTAGGGAAACAAGATATTGAATGGCTTACAAAATTATTTAATATGATATTGAAAACAAAAAAAAATGTCTAATCAATGGAAGGTAAGTACTCTAGTTTTCCTTATATAAGAACAAAGGAGACGTACAAAATTGTGCAAACTATAGGGGTATTAAATTAATGAGTCATACCATGAAATTTTGAGAAAAAATAATAGAAAAAAAATTATGGAAGGTGACCACGATGATCGAAAATTAATTTGGGCTTATACCGAGAAGATCGACAATAAAAGTTATACATCTCCTTAGATAATTAATTGAAAAGTATCTGGAGCAACAGTAAGATTTACACATAGTATTAATTGATTTAGAAAAGCGTATGATAGGGTCCCAAGAGAAATTATATGAAGAATTCTAGAAAAGAGAGGCATTAGCGTAACATATATTGAACTAATTAAAGATATGTACAAAAATGTAACGACCAGAGTGAAGACTTGAGGCGGATTAATGGAAGCATTTCCAAAAAGAATAGGGTAATATCAAGGATCAGCTCTAAGTCCCTATCTTTTTACACTAATCATGGACGAACTCACTGGACACATTCAAGATGCAGTACCATAGTGTTTGTTGTTTGCAGATGATATCGTTTTGATAGATGAGACACGAAAAGAAGTAAATACTAAACTAGAATCTTGGCGGAAAACACTAGAAGTGAAAGGTTTTAGGCATAATAGAGTAAAGACAGAATATATGGAATTTAAGATTAGCAATATTAGACGTAATGAAACAATTGTTAAGCTAAGAGATGACGAGTTTTCTAAAACTAATAACTTTAAGTATTTATGATCATTTTTGCAAAGTGATGGAGGGATTGAGAGAGATGTCTTACATAGAATACAAGCAAGATGGTTGAAATGGAGATTAGCGTCCGGTGTTTTATATGATCGTAAAGTACCTCTAAAACTTAAAGGGAAGTTCTACAAAATGGAAGTTAAACCTGCTATGTTATATGGTGTTGAATATTGGGCTATGACTCGGGCACATGAGCAAAAGATGAAAGTTGCAAAGAAGAGGATGTTAAGGTGGATGTGTGGACATACGAAGATAGACAGAATAAGGAATGGAAGCATTAGAGAGAAAGTTAGAGTTCCATCTATTGAGGAAAAACTTCGAGAGACGCGTTTGAGATGGTACAGATATGTACTTAGACGACCAATAAATGCTCCTGTTAGGCAATGTGAAACTATGATAAATATGCACATTAAATGAGGGAGAAGACCAAAAAAAACTTGATTGACAACAATAAAACAAAATAAATTTTATTTAAATATAGATGATGATATAATAGGGGGCAGAGCTCAATAGCGTAGAAAGATCCATATAGCAGACCCCACCTAGTGGGATAAGGCTTGGTTGTTGATTGTATCTAGTAGGATAAAGATAAGAAAATGATTTTATTTTTAGATTTAAATTATCAACCTCATCTAGTAGGATAAAGCTTGGTTGTTATGGATGATAAGGTTATTAAAAAAAAGTCACATTATTGTTTATCTCCTAAAATTTTAATAATCAATCAAAATTTTGAAGTCTCTTTATTTTTTTCATTCGAACCACCATTTAGGGCTAAAACTTAAGTTCGAAATCTCATTTGGAGCTTGGGTTTTGTTCCCGGCACAAATGAGATGTATTAGCCATAAGTCGACGTCAATGGTTGTGTAGTGAATGCACTAGATGGCTAAATGGAGGTGAATAGTATTTTACCTACTCTTTCACTCTTGCTAAAACTTAGCAAAGTCAATTAGACAAATTTGCAGCAAAAATAACATATATAATATCAACTCTAGCAAACTGAGTTTACATGGTTCGAAAATACTAGTTTTACTCCACAGCCTATGACTCTTTAATCCCCTATGACTTTTTAGTGAATCACTCTCAAATTCTCACTGGCTTTCTCTTTCTAGGATCCTTAAGAAGGTATTGTAACCACTTAAACTATCTTCTTACAAAGAGGAATAAGTTAAAGCTTGGAAGCCAATTATACAGCTAAGGCTAGGAATACAACAAGAGAACACAATGAATTAAGAATAAGCATAAATTCACCATCCTATATCAACTCTAGCCTAGATCAACTCCTCTTGATCCTCTATTTATAATCTCCAAGTTGTATTCAATCTTGTTTCTTTTTTTTATAGCAAGTCAATCGCCTTAACCACTCCCAATTGATTATTTTTTATTGCTTCGGTTTCGTGTCTTGCAATGAATGTCTCAGTCGACTCACCTTGACTTTAGTTGATCAGGCAACAGCTCCTTTAGTTGTCATATTAAATTCAGTCGACTAAGTAGCCTTATCGTGACTAAATCAAACAGTTACAACTTTCCTCTGCCCAATCAACAGTCTTGTAACTCAAACGACTCAACATGGTCAATCAATTGCCCGGTTGATTGAGCACCAGAAAGAAGCATTATACTCGCAAACCATCTAAGAGCTAAACTCCAAAGTGGATTCAGCTTATTTGTCAAATAGAAACACCTGTAAGTTCATTAGAGGATCAATGGCTATGACTAATATGATGGTTGAGTCAAATATTTCTTTCGTTACAAAATAATTTGCATTTATAATGTATTCAAGTTTTACAAATAAAACACTAGAACCAGGGAGACATTCTCTATTTATATTTCTTTCATTCCATAATGATTTACACTTCTAATTTATTTAATTTTTCCTTTCACATAAAACACTAGAACCAATGGCACATGCTCTAGTCCTTTGCAAACTTTGGTTTATTTTAAATTTTATAAAATTAGAACATTTTAGATTTATAAGCCCGAGGCAAAGAAGCTTTCATTGTTTATGATGTAATTTTATTTAGAATGAACTAAATTTTTATAGAATTGTGTTTAAAATTTATTTATGAGCATTTGATAGGACGTTAATTTTTATATTTTGTTTAAAAAATTAAAAAATTCTTGAATAAAGTGAAATAATTTAAAATTTATTCTTTAATATTAATTTGGTTTTGTTTCTTCCACGTACGTAATTATCAATAGACAAAAAATAAGGATATTCAAAATTTTCAAAATTCTAGTACCTAAAATATTATATTTTAGATTTAAAGTAAAGTTTAAATTTTGTAATTAAATATGTATGAAATTTTAAAAATTAAATATATGAAACTCGATTTAAACTCAAGAAATTTAAAAATTTTGAATTCAATTTTTGTTTTATAGAATCACATTCATATTCGAAAATACAGATTTTTAAAAAATAATTTTAGTTGATGAGTTCACAATCATAATGTAATATTTCAATAAAATGAACTACAAATTATGGAAAGAAATAAATTATTTTTTAAATTTAATTAAATAATTTTTATTTAATAAAGGTGACACTAGAACTCAAGTTATTTATTGATGTATGAATCGAAGCTAAGAGAAACCACAAAGGAACAAAAACTTAGATATTTAAACTTTGGTACATTAAGTTATTTTTTAAAAATTTTCTAGATAACTAATTAAATTAAATCAAACTGATATTTTGACTTTTATAGTTCAATGGAAGTTATTTTAGGATAAATAATGATAATCAAATAGATACATCAATTAGAATCAAGTGGGTTTAAGCCAAACTCGGATTTAGATTTGTTCGATTCATCGCCCATAGTGGTCATCCCATTCGTCGTCCTTTCTCTCTGGTAATTTCTTCCCTTCTCGTTCTCTCTCACTCGGTCTTTCTTTTTTATTTCTCACCTCTTAAACGCTATTACACTACACGAAAGATCTACCATGCATTCTTCTACTCTTATTTGCATGGATTGGTTTAGACCAAGAGCCAAGGCTGCCGCTTGCCAGCGCATCGGCAATTCTGTCAACTATTTGGAAATAAGCATACCCTCTCTTTGGAACAGTGGATGAAGAAGACCACCAGAAAGGAGGAATATTAAATAAGGCAAAAAGCCAAACAAGAAATTCAATAAGGGAACAAACAAGTAGAACCTCCCTATCACCTGCATGCTTTGAATTGTTCTTACTCTTTGAATTGTTCTTACTCGAAGGAAAAGTCCCACTTAAGCCATGGATTGTGATTCTATTCAGAAAACAGAGTCTACAAGATCCGATTCACCTGATAGTAATGTATGAGGCTCCCCTTCAGATGATGAGGAATTTGAGCGTTTTCTCCAAAGTTTAGATGAGGCACTACTACTCGGCAAGCAAGTGTACAGTTTATTTAACTCTTAAAACTCATTTAAGTTTTACATTTGTAGCTTGACTTTGCCCACTAAGTCATCTTCCATTAGGTCATAAGTCCTTCAAATGAATTGAGCCCTCAACTCGTTCAACATGTCATCCTTCACTTGTTCACCTACAAAATCCACCTCCGCCAGTGATTATCAACACAACCAACTCAACACACCTCGTTCTGTAACCCTTGGAAGTCCCATGCCATCCTTTTCTAACCTCTAACTAATTTTAAGCCATCAAGCCACATCCTTGGCCATGCCAATCAAGCTCCACGATCTTCTCCAATACAACTTAATGTTTCTCATCTTGTAGTCCCTCGGATGTCTCATACATACTTCTCTAAACTTCAACAAACCTCTAAGCCATTGAGCATCACCAACTTGATTGCGCCAAGTCATCATCCACGAGTCACAAGGTCCATGGGCTTCATGTGCACCCTATAAGTCCTTGCACAACTTAACGCACAAATCAATAACTCATTAACATAGCAAAAACCATGGCCGAACAAGCCCACTTAGGGAAAAATTACACTAACAACGCAAAGCACTAATCCTAGGTAGAGGAAAAGAACAAGGCAGAGGACAAGGATCATGTACCTCGTGGATGCCTCATTTAAGACATCACGAATCAACAAATTGCCTAACGTGAAAACCTTAAGTTGTTGCGGAAATTCGGGTCAAAGTTGTCATCATGTCACATGAAATCCTCGAGTCATCATAGAAGCCCAAGATATCCTTGCAGGGCTTATTTGAAGCCCCCGAATTGTCATAGTTATATTTCAAGGTCTCAATAAATTTAATAAGTCAATCGATGGAAAAACTATAAACCTTGCTTGAGTTGACCAATACCAAATGAAATTATAAATGACAACCACCAAACTTTTATCCCATTAAGTGGGATCGGCTATATGGATCCTCCTACATTGTTAGACTCAATTCCCTACCATATCCTTATTTGTATTAAGGAATTAACATTGCGCTCAAATGAGATAAAATTAAATAGGATTTACTATTACTAAATTTACCTACAAAATGAATAAAATATAAAATAAAAGGTATTTTAATTATATTAAAACTCTAAGAGAATTTTATCACAAGTAAAGAAATAATAATAGTAAATATAAAAGAATATTCTACTTAAAATAAGATTTGATATAAATAAGATAATGTTCAAGGTTCTAAAATGCATAGGTAAGTAGTTAGGAACTACCACATTGCATGATACATATTCAAAGTATTTAAAATAGTTATACTTGCACGTCTAACATAATATATATCAATCATAAACACATAATATATGAAATACAATAGTCGACATGGATATAGATTATATAAATAAGAATGAAATTAATATTAAAAGTATTTGTCATTTGCAAAAGAAGGGTTAACATTTACAAGTTACATGCTACCATATAAGTAGCTTAAAATTTTAAACAATGTAGTGTTTAGTCTAAACCAATTCAAATGTACTAAATAATTTTTTTAACAATATATGTATTAATTCGTAGTAGTTATATAGTCCTCTTAAAAATTTACTTGTAATTGCATTATGATCAACATGGAAACATTAAAAGACTTATTGATGAAAATAATTAGATTATTTATAATAAATTTAAAAATATATATAGGTAAATAACATAATTTTATCTGTAATAAAATTGAAAAGGATATAAGTATTTTAATCAAGATAAAACGAGGAGAATAAATGTATGGAAAAGACATAACTACGTATGGATACACATGAGTATTCAGAAAAATCAATAACATGAAGTTAGAGTTAATCTAAGGATTACTATAATCTTTTGATTTAGAAATTAACAAACACATTGTCAAATGACACACTTTAATCGGGAGGTACATACACAAGACCATTAAATGGACAATAACACATTAATTTCTCGTATTGGCCATTCATTTTGAAGCTTAAATGCATACTTGGGCGCAAACTAGGAAACCAAGTTGTACATATAGCTTTTAATATATATTATAAATTTGCACATTAAATTCTAAAATTAGTCTCTGCCAATAGTTGAGTATATCAAAACCTGATATGATATCTGAGACAAATGATAAAACAAATCACAATTTTAAAATATTTGAAAAAAAACCCCATCATATATATATTTTTTAAAAAAAGTACAACCTTATGGTCCAAGAATGGTTTTAAATTTCATTCAAGTTGATCAAGGAAAGCAACAAAGACAACTTATTATTTTGCCTGTCAACAAACAAGACACTTCAAGACCCACATTAAAGGTGACCATGAGTTGTCTTCCTTGGTTTTGTGAGTTGTGCCAAGACACAAGCTATCTCTCTCACTTTCAGAAGTACTTAATTGCTCTTGTGATCAATTCCACAAGTCGCAAGTGCATGAAGTTTTGTGAAGCCCGACAGCTAACAAGGCAGCAGAGGATTTTGATAACTGTAACCACACTTCCATAATTCCATGACCACAAGCGAGCTTATTGATGGATCTTGACAAATCCTTTAGCTAAACTTTAGTTCAAATGTAAATGAGGACCCAACTAAACCATAATATAGAACAATAAGGATATTATAATAGTTTTATTTAAAAAGAAATTAATGCATAGCAAAGTTAAAAGTCACTTTCTCAGTTGGAGTGTTGGTGGCCGACTAGAACAAATCAGTTTCAATGGCAAATTGGAGATGGAAAGAGGAAACAACAACATCAACCAAGTTTTATCCCACTAAGTAGGGTCAGCTATATGAATCCTTGTACGTCATTAGGCTCTCTATTCCCTACTATATCATCATCTATATTTAAAATGTCATTACATACCTAGACAAGCTTTTCATGATTTTTTCCTTAGTTGATTTAACTTGTTCAAGATCTTGGTCCTTCATGAGTTGTCCCCTCAAAAAAAAACCCCTCAAGTTGTTCCCTCGAAAAAGAACCCTCATGGAGTGACATTACTTAAATTACCATAGTAGCAAGGATAAAAACTAATAGTTCTTGTACCAAAAAGCCTATTTTCACAATTGTTAGTGAAGGACTAAAGCAAACACCTAGAGTTTGAGCCACATTATTTTTGGCTTTACACATATAACTAAAAAAAAGTAATGATATTAAGGATCATTTTGATAGAGTCAAAGATGGGAACAAGTTACAACCCAACAAACTTAGGATGGGGCTCATGCTAAGGCTATATTCGCGTCCGATTTGGAGGAAAAATTCCTACAAAATACAACGTAGTTAGGGATCGAACCACGGATGCCTGGGATGACCATTATACATCAATGCAGACCCAATTACAAGGGCTAAGATTAAAAAGATGAAGGAAGCACTTAATGTGCGAATTGAAGATGTTAAGGCAAAAAGCTACAATTGAAGCAAATTTGACAATACTGCTTAGTCACCCTAATTCAAGTCCTCGATGAGCTTAATTAGCAACTTAAGTCTCATTTCTATGTAATAGGGATAATTTTGATAGAAATAGGGATAATTTTGATAGAAATGGGGACAATTTTGATATGTAGGCTCAATTTCTACCTTTATTGGGATTGCAATGGTGACTTAAGCCAAATTAGCTAAATAGTTTATACAGATCTTTTCTAAATGGGCTTCCTTTTGGCCTATAAATAAAGGAGGTAGCAATCATACATGTAACTTTTAGCTTGTTTCAATTTAAAGCATGGTGAGGCTCTCACTTGTTGGTCCTTCGTTGAACTAGAACTTATCAAGGCAATCCCTTGTGACATTCAAAGACTTGTCGACTTAAATTCCAAAGTTGTGGAGTATTCTATCTCCTATACCAAGGTTTATGCTTTCTTAAGCATTAGGTGTTCTTTTCATTCATCTTATCGATTTAGATTTTTTTTGTTTCTTTCTTCAATTTGTTGTGGGTTCATGAGACATTTTGCTCCTTGAAGTTCACATCAATTTTGTTCTCATACAATCTCCACTGGTTCTATCTTACCATAGCCTCATTTTGTTTTAATTTTATGTTTTTGTAACATAAATACAATTCGAGTTTTGCCAATAGAGTTCGGTAAGCATAAATTTTAGTATATATGACCATTGAATTGCAATACAAGTAATGATTCTGCAACCTACATTAAAAATGATCACAGTGCTTACATATATGCAACATATAAGGCAGGCCAGTGAAAACTATGAATAAGAATGACAGTAGCTATAGGTCTAACAACCAAATCAACTTGGAAAACGAGAAAAAAAGGGAACATGAAACAGATAAAAGGTAACCATCATTTATAAGCTAGTAGCATATAGCCAGACAAGAAATAAAATATGAAATAAAAATACCAAAGTTGTAAAAGACCCTTCAAAGTTTTGTTGGGCAAGGACACAAGGCAGAGTTTAAAAATAATTTCTCACCTACCTCCATGAGTCGAGGACTGAAATACATTGTTCTCATTTTTGAATCCAAACTTTGCCTAGCAAAACTTAGTATTGACCTGCAAATGCAAAAGATACACATGAAACATCAAAGTGTGCACACACAAATACGAACAAGTTTATTGCATGACTGTTAATGACCACACGATAGTGATGCAGCTCAGAGAAATAAATCTCACTAGATTGAGCTAGATGACTGGTAAGTAGGAAGTAATTACTAGTAACATGTTAGTCGAAGACACTATACCAAACTGAATAGCATCAATTCTACAACTGAGGATTGGCCTAGCAATTGTGAGGTTCATGTTCTAAGTAATATATTGATCACACTCGGGATCGGTCCCTTAACATAGAAATAGCTCATTTTCCATGTGCATTGTTTTGAAAAGCCTTCACCCAAGCCATGAATGTGATCTTATGAGCTTATGAGGTCGGAGATTGCATAAGCTTATGAGGTCAGAGATTGCATAAGCTTATGAGTGAATGCATCACATCCGATTATGAATGTACAAGAATGGCTAAAACAATCTCTAACTGCATAAAACTCTAATCATATTTATTATCTGTATATATTAGTTATAATTAATATAGTTGTCAAATTAGACTAATTGTCAATTAGCTTAATTATACTTTCATAAGATAGATTTGCAATTTGTATATAAACATGTCTTACTCTTCAATAAAGTATATAATTTCTTTTTATCTCAAATAACATGATATCATAGCAATAGAAATTCAAAATTAGGCTTCGTCGTCGTCGCTGCTACCCTCTCGTTTTTTTCCCTTGTCCGCGTGCGACAAAGATGACCTCTTGCCGCCCCTTCTTCCCTTGTTCGTTGGTACATCACGCAAACACCCTCGCGTTCGCCTCAACTTCCAGCGCAACAACCCAATGAGCTTGTGGCCATGTGCTTGTCTTGCAGCCTCTCGCCTGTACCTGAACTCACCCAGACTTCGGCTCACGCTCGTTCGAGAGCAAGTGGTTTCCTCTCTATGCATTGCAGTTGTTGCATCTTGGTCTTCCTTACAAGAACCATAGCTGTCCTTGTCCTATCCTTATAAGAACATAGGGCATAAGGAAACAACGTTATTGTAAGGATTTCTTGAGTGTTTAAGTTACAACAACCAAGCCTTATCCCAATAGATGGGATTGGCTATATGGATCTTTCTATGACATTAGGCTTTGTCCGCTATTATATCATCATATATATTTAAATAAATTTTATCTTATTTTATTGTTACTAACCAAATCGTTTTTGTTCTTCCTCTCCCTCGTTTAATGTGCATATTTTCACAGTTTCACATCGTCTAACTGGGACATTTATTGATCATCCAAATACATGTTCATAACATCTTAAACGTGTCATTCGATGCTTTCATCAATAAATGTAATTCCATCTTTCTCTCTAATGCTCTCATTCCTTATTATGTCCATCCCTGTATGTCCACCATCCACCTTAACATTCTCATCTCTGCAACTTTCTTCTTTTGCTCATCTACCCAAGTCATAGCCCAACATTCAACACTATATAACATAGCAGGTCTAACTACCGTTTTGTACAACTTCCCTTGAGCCGTAGCAAACACTATCAACTAACAAGCAGTACTGAACGAAAGCATACAATACGCACCTCAGGTAAACAGATGAATATAGCGAGCTCTGATCGTGACCTCGAGCTCCCATGTAGCCTCCTCATTAGAGTGATGTTGTCATCCGATTTTAACCAATCGGATTGTCCTGTTTCACAATTGGCACTCCTTGTGGTCCAGAATTAGCATAGATACCTCCTCGTAGGTCGCATCTGACTAAAGTATGATCGATATCTCCGACAAGATATGGGAAGGATCTTGAGCATACATCCTCAACATGGACACGTGGAATACATCATGAACTCCAATGAGAGGCGGCGGTAGTGTTTGTATTCTATATAAGACATCTCTTTCAATCCCTCAATCATTTTGCAAAAATGATCTTAAATACTTAAAGCTCTTAGAGAAAATATGTCTCATAAAGTTACAAGGAGTAAAAAAAAGATATATTTCTATCTCAGAGAAAATATATCCTCGACCTATTAACTGAAACAGAAAAATTAGAGGCTAAGTCTTGCGATGCTTCAATCACTCAGAACATACACCTCACAGGAGATAGGGAACTATTTAAACAACCTAATAGATATCGAAGGTTGGATGGGAAATTGAATTACCATACCGTTACTTGTCCAAATATTGCATATTTAGTTAGTATTGTTAGTCGGTTTATCTCATCTCCAACCATTCATCATTGGGTAGCGTTAGAGCACATTTAGTGTTACTTGAAGGGAGCACTCGGACGAGATATCGTATATAAAATCATAGGCACACTCATATTGAATGTTTTTCAAATGTAACTTTGGCAAGTTCCAAAATGGATAGAAGATCTACTTAAGTTATTGTATCTTCGTTGAAGAAAATTTAGTCACATGGAAGAGTAAGAAGCAAAATGTTGTATCACGATCTAATGCAAAATCAAAATATAGGACTATGACACAATTTGTGTACAAGATAATATGGATATATCAACTTTTAACTAAAATAGGACTTAAATTTCAGTACTAATAAAATTATGGTGTAATAACTAAACTTCTCTTCATATTGCATCGAATCCTGTATTTCATGAGCGTACTAAGAACATTGAAATTGATTGTCATTTTGTTCAAATAAAAAATTCAACAAAGCTTGATTTCTACATGATATGTGAAAATTGAAGAACAACTCGAGACATATTCACAAAAACTTTAATAGAGTTCGAGTTGATTATCTTTGTAACAAGTTTGGTATGATTAATATCTCCAACTTGAGGGGAGTATTATCTGTAAATATATATTATTTACCATATCTGTATATATTAATTACCATATTATTTATATATATTAGTTAATATATATGTCAAATTAGGCTAATTCTCAATTAACTTAATTATAGTTTCCTAAGATTTCTAGTTTGTATATAACATGTCTCCCTCTTCAATAAAGTTTATAATTTTTTTTATCTCAAATAACAATATTTAAGTAAATATTAATTAAATTAAAACAAATTATGTCACATAAACATAAAACAAGCAAGCTATATTTATTGCTTACGAAATCAACTTCTTTTGCTTTACACAATGAGGAAGTCTCATTATTGAGTGTCGCACATTGAAAATTGCATTAACTCAAAGCTCATGATCTTAACCCCTTTTAGATTGATAGCATACCTTATCTTTGTATAATAACAAAATTTTCTAATAAAATTCCTAAAACCCTACAATCCTAAAAATTGACTTTTCTAAAAACAACCTATCTAAACAAAACAATAAGTAAATTTTTATAAAAAAAAATAGCTAACTATCATATCCCATAATTTATGAAATAATTTAGCCTATATGTGATTATAAAATCATATTTTTCCACAATTCCCTCAAACCGGTGGAAAGATGTTCATCAAATTATTTTGTGACAAAACTTTGTGTAGCTTCAAGAATAACATGAATTGCTTCCAAATCATAAGAATAGCTTGTGTTGCTTCCAAATCATTTTATTCTCTCTTTCTTGTCTAATTCTTGAGTTATCTTGAATAATTAGTTTTACTCAATTACATTATGTTATCTTGATATACACAACTCATTTCCATTTCTTGTTGTCATTTATCTTTCCCTTATGATCCAATACACTTGGAATTTCCTAAGTTAGTTGAACTTTTGCAAGGGATTGTTTTTGGATTTCAGTTCTTGGTTCTTTAAGAGCTAACATAAGTGAGTTGAGTGGCAAAGGATTACTCTAACAGAAACAAGTGAAGAGGCAAGAATAGGGCAATCATTTAAACAATATACTTTGAGACAACACTAGGTGCATATGAAAATCAGATTTGATTTGATCCTAGACAAATTGGAAGGACAAGATGTCGGCATTGCTAGATTGCAAAGGAAACGAGCTGGTGAGCTTCCTAATATGCAGAGGCTAGCTAAGCAGCACAACCATGATGAGTTGGTTGATAAGGATGGTGATCATGATAAATCTTCTAATGACAAATTCAATCACGCTAAAGATGGCAGTCAAAGAGGAATGGTGGAAAATTATATTTACATAAGATTAGGAAGTATCAAAATGAAAATTCATCCATTTCAAGGTAAAAGTGATAAAGAGTATCCAGTTGAAAGTGAAGCCCTTATCATTAGGCATGCTTTAAATGTGCTAGTGGAGGAAGACACAAAACAGCGAGAGGTCTTTCACACTCACTGTCACATTAAAGACAAGATATTTAGTATGATCATAGACGGACATGTTGTACTAATGTAGCTAGCACTATTTTGATGGACAAGTTAAGCTTGCCTACTACTAAACATCCTACACCCTATAAGCTACAATGTTTGAATCTACTAAATATCATAGGGCTAGAATAGTTGAATGCGTACGGGGAAGTTAAGATGTTGGTTTCATTTTCCATTTGTAGATATCATGAGATACTTTGTGATGTGGTGTCAATGCATGTGTGTCATTTGCTTTTGGGCAAATCATTAAAGTTTGATAGGAAGGTATGCATGATGAAAATATGTTTGAGAATAAGTATTCTCTTATGATGCATAGAAAAATTGTAACTCTTGTACCATTACCCCTCGTATGCAAGTATATGAAAATAAATTGAGGATAAAAAATTAGGGTGAGAAAAGAAATGATTATGAGAAGAAAAAGAATGAAAAGGAAATGGAGTGCAGCAAAATAAATGACTACGGGAGAATAACGAATGCAAAGGAAAAAAGAGAGTGAGGATAAGAGGAATAGTAAAATGAATGAAAAGTAATAGAAGATAAGTTTCAAGAAAAAGAGAAGAATGAAGGGTTTTATATAAAAGAATTGTATTGTTCTTGCATTTTCTCTAAAATTTATTTGAAGTATAGTTATCAAATTCGCATGCATGAGAGAGACCGACTATAGTTTGTATGAATGATTAGTTATGGCATTTGGGTTAGTTAATCACCTGGTAATTTCATCTAATTAATGAACCATATTTTGTGTCTTTATTAAGAAGTTTGTTATAGTATATTTTGATAATATCTTGATTTATAACAAAAACTTAAATAAGTGAACTAATTTTCTTTCTTAGTCTACAAATAAAGTAAAGGAGTGAAGAGATCTATGTATAGTCCAAGTATGCCAAGAAACTATTGAAGAAATTTGGATTGGAAAATGAAAGAAATTTCAATGTCAATGGGTACTAATAGTAAATTAAATAGTAACATATTAACTAAAAATGTGGATTGAAAATTATTTCACAGCATGTAGTTTTAGGTATCTCAATCCAAGTAAACCTAAATCTAATCCAAAGAATGCTACTTAGACCTCCGTAAAATGTCTATTGAGATATCATAAAGATGTATAAAATATTGAGTCAATATGATTTCAATACTTATATTAATTTTACATAATATAAATTGTAACTTTTAAATATAAATAATTATTTACATAATAATTAATCAGATTGTTAATACGTGTTTAGTATTATGTTTATAATTGTAAATTAAATTAATCGCCTCAACTTTCAGAATTTAAAAAAAAATTGAAACATTTTAAGTATTAATTTTTACCTTTAATCATTTGTAAATTGTATTACACTTCTTTAATTTTATAATAATTTACACTTATGATTTATTTAACTTTTGTAAGTAAAACATCATGATAATCAATGAAAATTGAGACCTTTAATCTTCTACTGCTCTATAAAGTAGGAATGATTAGCTTTCAAATCTGCAACAATGGAGGAATTTCAAATTTGCTTGACAATTTTTCAAACGGTTGATAATACAATTTTGTTTGAAAAATATATTATTATGAGTTTATATAATTGTGTTTAAAATTTCTTTATGAGCATTGATGATAACTTTAAGCAGTAAATATCATTTTAGTTTTTATATTTTGTTTGATAAAAGTAAAATAAATAAATCTAGAGATGTAGTGAAAAAATTCAAAATTATATCATGCAATCTTAATTTAGTTTTGTTTCTTCCAAGTAATTATAATTATTAGTTTTCAAATTTTAGGATGTAAAATATTATATTTTAGGTTTAAATTACATTTTAAATTTTATAATTAAATCTATTTAATTCTATATGTATAAAATTTCTATAAAAAAACAACATGAAAGTGTGACTTTCAACCAAGTCAATTAAATTTGAAAAAAAAAAATCCACTTTAAGTTATTTTTTAATTTGATCAAAGTATTTATGTTGAACCCTAATTGTTCCTTCACAATCAAATCAAAAGTAATAAAAGATAGGAGGAGAAGTTCAACGTGATCCCCTGAATTATAATTTTTCTATTACTTCTTCACGGAGTCTCTTGGTCTCTTTGGTCTCTTAGGATGTCATAAATGCTAGAACATTAAAAAAAATACTTCTTCAATGTTAGATATCAAGTTTATCTTATTTAATTTTTGTATTTTCAATTATTTTCAAAATTTTTTAGATAACTAATAAATAATAATAACAACCACTAAGCTTTTATCCTACTAAATGGGGTCTGTTATATGGATCATCTTATATCATTTGGCTCAATCTCTTATGTCATTTTTATCCACTTTAATATCATCATCTCTATGATTCTCATCTTTTGCACGTATGCTTCATTTATAACTTAACATACAACTTGATATAACATAGCAAGTTAAACTGTCATCGTACAAAAGTTTCCTTTAAGTTTTAAAGATATGTTACAATCACAAATAACACCTAACGTCTTCCTCTATTCAACCATTCTACTTGTATCCTATATAAAATATCTACTTGTATCCTATATAAAAGTTTCCTTTAAGCTTTAAAGATATGTTACAATCACAAATAACACCTAACGTCTTCCTCTATTCAACCATTCTACTTGTATCCCCAGCTACAGAGCATTTGCAAGAATTTTTCCTCCAAATGAGGCGCGAACTCTGGGACGCTGGGCTTCTAGACCGCCCACTGCGAGCGCTTCCCGATTTACCCTGGCGGCCGATGGGAAACTTCCGTGTGGCCGAGCCGGTCGCCCGAGGTTGGTTGAAAAAACCTCGTTAATCATTTTTATATAAAATATCTCTATCAATCTCTCCATCCTTTTGCAAAATATGAACCTAGCAAGTAACTCATCATTTCCTTGTCGTACAAATTATCTTGCTAAGTCAAATACTACTTATTTCTTCTTATTTCTTATTTTATCAATTTTCTATATAATCTTATTTTATCAATTTTCTATATAATATTGGATATTCTCATTTGAAGTGAGGAGAATTTCCACATATATTCTTTTCACAATTTACAAACAATATGCATTATAGTAATGTATCTTGAATGTATTGACTTCATTCGTGATTATAAAAAGATATACGCTTAAAATTGATCCTTGATGAAGGAAACGCTTTAGTAAATCATTTGAAATTTTCACTCTTATCATTATATCCTTATACATATTTTTATTTATTACAATATATACTATACTAACAGTTTTTTTTTTGAAAATTCTCCACATAACCCTACGAAACTCTATCATAAGCTTTTTTTTACAGGTCAATGGATATAAAGTCATATTTTTTTTCAAGTCTTTTCAATAAGTTGTTTAAGAAAATGTATAGTTTTGTTGCAACAATTCAAATATGAATCTAAATTGATTTTTAATTACCTTAGTCTCCATAATTTTTTTTCCATCACTTTTTCATTAAGTTTCATGCTATAACTTATTAACTTAATAGCCTTATAATTCGTATAATTTTGTATATTATACAGGAGACTAAATTCAATGCCCTACTTCCCACGCACTTTCATATTTCTATTGGAATATCATTCAATCCAACATTTTCTCTATTTTGCATCTCATTTAATGCCTATAATGAAGTGGATCAATTTTTTTTTGGTTTTCCAACTCCGCCTGTGACGACCCAGTCATGGTCGATTCCAAACCGGTTAAAGAAGGAGAGTTATGTTAGATTGTCCACCGGCGCAAAACTATGACAAATACTCAATGAATGGATCCATTAAAATATTATGCTAATGCTAGATTGATTCCCGGAAGGAATGCGTTACAGAGTCCGACTGTAACGTCTCGGCAAGGACTGTTACATCCCTAGAACTCAGGTGTAGTGCTAAATAAGTAAAAGATCACGTTACAAGGTCCGACTATAAGATATCAGCAAGGGTCACTACATCTCCATGAGAACTTGGGTGTAGAGTTAAATAGACAAGAGTTCTCACACCATAAGTGGGATAAGAACAAACATTACAAGAAAACTAATAGTCTAAGATTTGGCACATGAAACATAAGAACCCTTATTGGTAAAACAATGGAGGTAGTAAATACGATAATTAGGAAAAAAATTAATATTTTGTGTCTACAAGAGACAAAATAGATAGGCGAGAAGGCAAAAATGATAAACCACTCGAGTTTTAAATTATGATACACAGGAAAGAATAAAACAAGAAATGGAGTGGATATTTTTTTATATAATTTTTTTAAAAATAAAGTTGTTAAAGTGGTTAGAAAGGGATAGAATTATAACTCTTAAAATGATAGTAGCAAAAAAAGTTATGAACGTAATTAACATATATGCATCTCAAGTAGCATAAGATGAATAAAGTACATCAAGATTTTGAGATGACTTAGATGAGGTATTACAAAATATTCCATCATATGAAATGACTTTACTAGGAGACAATCTAAATGACATCGAGTAAAAATTAAAGAATATAAGAGGGTGCATGAGGTTATGAGTTTGGAATAAGAAATGAAGAAGAAAAAATTATATTGGATTTTGCAATAGCATATGACCTTATATTAGCTAATATGTTCTAAAGAAAAAGAATACTTAGTCAAATTCAAAAGTGAGAATAATCAAGGTTCTAAAATTCGATAAGTGATAGTCAGGCGCCAGACTAGCGATGAGCGCCTAAGCCGCCAAGACGGTGCTAGACGGATTAATCGATATCAACATAATTAACATAATAAATCACATATTATAACTCTAATACAATAACATTAAATTTAAAATGAGTTCAAACTTCAAAATTGCACAACTAATAAAATATCATAGTCATAGAATACAAACGCAAATTTAAAATGAGTTCAAACTTCAAAATAGCACAACTAATAAAATATCATAGTCATAGAATACAAACTCAAATTTAAAATGAGTTCAAACTTCAAAATTACACAACTAAAAAAATACAATAGACACAAACTTGTTAGGACCGTGTCGTCAAGCTAGAGGGGGTGAATAGCTTTCTTTCGATTTCGTCTTCCTACATGTTAGTGCGCAAGCGGAATAACAAATAATATAAACAAACATCTAAGACGACACACATATTTACGTGGTTCGGAGATGAAACCCCTACTCCACGGCTATCCGTAAGGTGGGCGATCCCAATCCGTCGGTGGATGACTCCCCGGATGACCTCCAGTTAGCTCGTGTAGCTCCTTGTGGGTGGAGAAATCTCGTCACAATCCCGGACAACACCTCTGAGCACAAAGACTACTAATGAGCTCTAACCAAGCTTATTTCGTTAAGAACTCTTAGTCAAAACCGAGCCCCTTTAAATAGTGCTCTAGGCTAAGAAACCTGCTACCAATCGACTGGTCCATTACCAGTCGACTGGTCCCACCTAACTAGCTAGTCAACGGCTAGTTTTTCACCCGATCAGCTGATCTTTCTGTGAGTTCGAGTTTCCCGCTGGCAGTTGACTGATCCATTCTCAGTCGATTGCCCAGCTTACAAATTCACTCTCCCTCACTCCGAAGACCCTCCTTCACGTATGCCTTCAAGTCCACTCCCTTGGCTCGCCCCTTGAAGTTCTCTTCCACCGGCTGTTGTCCCTCAGATACGCAGGCAAGCCCTCGGCTTGCCTCCATGCCATCCTTCACGTATGCCCTTTGAAGTCCACTTCCTCCGGCTTGCCCTTGGAGTCCTCTTCCCTCGGCTCTCGTCCGTCGGATGCGTACTCCATGTATGACTCACCAAATCCTACAAACTCAATCACACATATCAAACCACAAAGGTAAACCTAACATAAACCATTTGCCCAAACATCAAAACACATAGTCAATTCAGACCATAGACTGCCCCAACAATCTCCCCCTTTATGATGTTTGGCAATACGTTTAAGTTAGGGAAAACAAATAGCAAATATGCATGGATCCTATCACAAGCCATCCTCACACCTAACCTCCTCACGAGTTTAGGACTTTTACCAAAACCGGGCTTTTTAAAACCTTCCCAAGGCTCCCCCTACATTGGACTTACAAAAGCTTTTTAAGAACCTCTCCAAGGTTCCCCTTACGCCACCAAATGAGGAACAATGCTCCCCCTTTACCTAGGCTCCCCCTAGACCTAGGATTTCTTGCAAAGACGTGTTTGGTTTCCGACTTAAACCCAACACTTCCCCCCCTTTGCCATACTTTAAAAGGACTTCAATAATTTCCCTCTCATCAGATCTTTTAACCTCTAATGATCATAAACACAGTGTACTAACCCCCCATAAGATTACACACTTGTTTTACATCATTTGAACACCTTTCGACTAGCTAAAAATAATTTCAGCTTTTACCAATCGACTGCCCCATCTACCAGTCGATTGATACTCTGAAAAACCAAATTTCAACATTTCTGACCCAATTACAGAAATGCATCAAAAATTTCACAAATCTCCAAAAATTTCCAAACTTTGTGGAGAGGTTTATGGTACCCGTGTCTACTTAGGAAATTTACATCCAAATATGTATCTATCACCAATCCCAAGATTGACACAAAATCCAAAACTAGCTAAAAGGTTCAATTTAACCTTGACCTAAAGTCCTAGTTTTGACCTCCTCTTGATGTCTCTGGCCATACCAAACCACAATGCATCCCTAGCATTTGTTTATATGGTATTTACACATTAACAACCAACTTTCATGCTATATGACCACAATGTTATAGTTTTATGCATGAATGCATGATACACAACTCCAATGTGCCAAAACCCAAGAATTGAGACTCAAGTCCGTCTCCAACTCCTTTGGCACCTCTATGACCCATCTAGACTTCCAAGAAGAATCCTCCCGGGATCCATAAACCATAGGTTCCAACGTGGCTCCTAAAGCTCCCCCTTGAGCTCTTAACCTTAGCCACCACCCTAGGTGACTCGACAAACGTTAGACCATACCGGTATATCCCCGGTGACTCTTGTTCTACAATCCTAACCTTCTTAACCTTGGACCCCTTGTCCTTAGTGAAGACCTTTTTTATTTTAAATGACATCCCCTTGTCATTTTTGGACTTCCCCTCCTTGCCATAATTATACGTTACCCTAGCATATTTCTTTTCATTGGCACCAGAGACCTTAAATCGGTATCCTAACTCCAATCTATCATTGTTGGGTTCTTAACCACCCAACCCCACATCTAAACCCCTAGATTCAAAAGTGAATCTACCTAGGGTCTCTTCTAACTTATCAAGTTTTGCCCTTAAAGTTTGATTTTCCCTTTCTAGTTTCTTAAACCTAGAACCAACATGTCCACCTTGGACATTCCTAGACCTACCCACTCTAGGCATGTGTCTCTCATTCTTGAGGTTAATGTCTTGATCTTTAGGTCTAATGGTCTTGGATTTATCATGATGCATGATTTTCCTAGGATTTTGATCTACAATATTAACCCAACTCCAACATGATATTTAAATCCAAAATTATGCATGAGTAAATAATTAACATTATTTCTATCATGCATGGAGAAATTTGAATTAATTCTAAAGTTAGGGATTACCTCCCTTACCCTTTTAGCACCCCCTTGATGTGAGCTTCTCTTCTTTTCTTCTTTCTTCCATCTTCTCAGATGCTCCAATTTCTTGAGTTCTCATTTTCTTGAACACTTGGTGTGATAATGCCCTAGCTCTCCACATGTGAAGCATCTAATGTGCTTTTTCTCCTTTTCCCTACAACCTATGTTAGATTTAAAATGAATTGACCCGGGTTTAGGATTTACCTCCTTTTTACCTAATGGACACTTGTCCTTGTAGTGTCCCTTCTTGTTGCATCCAAAGCAAATGATGTGATCTTTTGTTCTTGCTTTGGTGGAGGTAGAAGCTTCTTCTTGCTCCGGTGTTGAAGTGGGTCTCTCCTCCCCCTCAATCCTTGAAGTAGAGACCTCTTCTTCTTCCCTTGATGAAGTGGATGATCATTCACTCTCTTGAGTCACTTCACTTGATGAAATGGATGAATTTCTTTCTTCTTCCTCCTCTTGGACCATCGAACTTATTTCCTTTGACTTTTCAACTATTTAAGCTTGTGTAGAATTTTCATGAACTTCTCCCATCTTGTTCCATAGCTCATATGAATTCGTATACTTGCCTACACCACTAATTACATTGTTAGGCAAAATATCAAGCAATATTGAGATTATCTTTGCATTTTCTTTTGATTGACTTTGTTGATCTTTAGTCCAATATCTAGGTCGGAGCTTTTTCTCATACTTGTTTCTTGGAATTTCGAATAGCTCTTCTATGATGCACTTCCAATCCATGTCAAACCAAGTCTTCATTCGCATACTCCAATAGTCAAAATCTTCGCGATCATAGGGACGTGGAATGTTGATGTCATCACCCAATTTGTCTTCAATCGTCATCTCCTCTAGCTTTTTGTTCTCTCTGCGGTTAGTCCGTAGATGAGCGCACCAAGCTCTGATACCACTTGTTAGGATCGTGTCGTCAAGCTAGAGGGGGGTGAATAGCTTTCTTTCGATTTCGTTTTCCTACACGTTGTTAGTGCGCAAGCGGAATAACAAATAATATAAACTAACAACTAAGACGACACACATATTTATGTGGTTCGGAGATGAAACCCCTACTCCACGGCTATTCGTAAGGTGGGCG
Source organism: Boesenbergia rotunda (assembly GCA_024364735.1). Lineage (NCBI taxonomy): Eukaryota > Viridiplantae > Streptophyta > Magnoliopsida > Zingiberales > Zingiberaceae > Boesenbergia > Boesenbergia rotunda. The sequence continues at coordinate 436,642 of JAGFNQ010003696.1, read as the reverse complement.
ATCCCGATCCGCCGATGGATGACTCCCCGGATGACCTCCAGCTAGCTCGTGTAGCTCCTTGTGGGTGGAGAAATCTCGTCACAATCCCGGACAACACCTCTGAGCACAAAGACTACTAATGAGCTCTAACCAAGCTCATTTCGTCAAGAACTCTCAGTCAAAACCGAGCCCCTTTAAATAGTGCTCTAGGCTAAGAAACCTGTTACCAATCGACTGGTCCATTACCAGCCAACTGCTATCTCAACGGCTAGTTTTTCACCCGATCAGTTAACTGGTCCCAAACCAGTTGACTGATCTTTTTGTGAGTTCGAGTTCCCCGCTGGAAGTCGACTGATCCATTCCCAGTCGACTGCCCAACTTACAAATTCACTCTCCCTCACTCGGAAGACGCTCCTTCACGTATGCCTTCAAGTCCACTCCCTTGGCTCGCCCCTTGAAGTCCTCTTCCACCGGCTGTCGTCACTCAGATGCGTACGCAAGCCCTCGGCTTGCCTCCATGCCATCCTTCACGTATGACCTTTGAAGTCCACTTCCTCCGGCTTACTCTTGGAGTCCTCTTCCCTCAACTCTCATTCCTCGGATGCGTATTTCATGTGTGACTCACCAAGTCCTGCAAACTCAATCACACATATCAAACCACAAAGGTAAACCTAACTTAAACTCTTTGCCCAAACATCAAAACACATGGTCACTCCAGACCATAGATTGCCCCAACAAAACTCAATATCATCGGACAAAAACTCAACATAAAATTTATTCTAATTCTTCATAATTTTCAACAATTTGTTCTTCATCGGACACAAACTCAATATCATCATTGTCACCTCTTCTTCTTCGAATTCAAAATCATCCTTGTGAAGTTCTCTGATTCTAGAGCTTCTTCGGGATTGTAGATTTTCATCTGCTCCACTTAATTCATCAACCATTTGTCATGTGAACCTAAAACCTAGTTCAACTTCATCATCTTCCCCACCATCCACAATACAACATTGTGCATTTGAGAAAATCAATTGTATAGTATTAAATATACAAAAGTTCTCACACCATAGGTTGAATAAGAATAAATATCATAAGAAAATCAATTGTCTTAAATTTAGATTTTAGAACATACAAACACTTACCGATAAAACAATAAAAGTAATAAATACAATAAGTAGCAATATTTTGCATTTACAAAAGATAAAATTGATAAAAGAGAAAATAAAGATATTAAAGAATTCAGGTTTTAAGTTATGCGGAATAAAATAAGAAATGGAATAAATATTATTGTAGATAGCAAGGTTTAAAATCTCGACCCGTGCCAAAGTTTCGGTCCCAGACCGGAACAATACGGTTTCGGTATCGTATTGTGCCGTGCCGGTATGGTTTCGGTATTTTTTATTTATATATATTAATTATTAGATAAATATATTTATTTGTATTAGATAAATACAGTTTCGAATTAAAATTGAAAGATTATAATATGTTATAATAACTAATAAGTATATAAATTAACTAAAATACTACTTTATATATAATAATTATATGAATTAATTAATTAATTAATTATTAATTTAAATAATATATATAATGATAAAAAAATATTAGAATATTAATTAATCACTAAAACAGTAAAATTAAAAAATAATAAAAATTATCAAAATATAAAATTGAATTGCTATAATTTTTTTAAAATTTTTAAAAAATTTTTTGAATTTTTATAAATTCAGAAAATTAATTAATAAAAATTATCAAATTTATTTTTTAAATTTTATTGTGATAATATTTATTTAGGGAAATGTTAGATTTAAATAAATAATTTTATTATTTTTCTTATTTAATTTGTATTTAATGGTCGGAAATGTTGAATTTTAATTATTTTTTTTTAATTTTTTTGTTTCGTTGCCCACCGGCGGAGGCGGAGGCGGAAGCGGAGGCGCGCGAGCCTGCGACGGCGTCGCGCGGGTCCAGCTCCGGCCCTTCAGGCGAAGCCGGAGGCGTCCCGCAACGCCTCCGGCGAAGCCAGAGCAATCCCGCGACGTCTCCGGCCTGCGTTTTGCCCTACCGGCGGAGGCGGAGGAGCAGCGAACCCGCGAGGGCGTCCTGCGCTGCTCGTCGTCGCCGCTATAGCTCGCCGCTACAGCTCGCCGCTGCCGCTCGACGCTGCCACTCGCCGCTGCCGATCATAATCATTTTTAAATGGAATTTTTTTCTTGTGATTAATTTTTAAATGTTTTTACAGTTAGGTTAGACATATTATCATTTTATTCACATGCAAAGCACTTCCATCATAATCAATATTTTTCATTATCGTAGTGATGATGTCCCACTTTATTGTCTTCATACAGTTTCTAAATGAGCTCAAGGTGATCTCGAACATCCTCAACTTCTCGCCCACTAAGGCCTGCATCTAGAAACTCATCTTCTAGTCCACCACCCAACATGATACCACAAATCCAAATCGAAATCCAAATCCCTCCAAACAAATCATTCTACCGTATTAGGTTTTCTTGCATACTCGGTGACACAACATTAGTGGTTGCAGTTACAAATTAAAAGGCAGATTCATTTTCTTAATGTGTTTCCGTAAAGGATCAACACTGAAGCTTTCATCCAACGAAACAAAGAAAAACTGCAAATCTTAGGAATAAAGATGAAGACAATTTTGAATATATTAGCACAACAGCACAAACACACATATTATATGCACAGACAAAAATATAGTCACCTACTGGTTTGGCATCAAGCTGACAGATATAGCCCAGTATGTATGGTACTGTAAATGATTTCAGATCATGATCTAGCTGAAGTTTAACTCAACTTACTACAATTAAACAACCTGCTAATGAGTATGTCAGACACTGAAACTCAAACTCAAGCTCAGATCGAGATTTTAATCCTTGATCTGAACAACAAAAAACTGTAAATCTTAAAAAGAAACATGGAGACAAGTTGAGAGAATTTTGATTCTGAAGCATTAATGTGTTGAAATGAGATGCCTTGGGAGCTTATCAAAATACTGAACAGCATCAATACCCCTATTACATAGATTCACGGACTAAAATTGGGTATTCACCTACTGGTTCATCATCAACCTGATAGATATAGCCCAGTACATATTTTAATTGATTTCAGATCATGATGCAACTAAAGTTTAACTCACAACATTCACAGTTACACAACCTGCTAAAATGTGTGAATGGAATTAGACTAATTCATATTTATTCAGTTCTTAAAGTAGTTGGTAGTTCTTAGCCTACTTTAAATAGGCTAGCACTGCAATACTTGAATATCAGGACAGGGTCAGACCCTGGAAAATTGAAATGAAATCATTTGAAGTTAAGAAACTATACCAGGAAAGAAGAACCACTGGATGCTGTGATTCATCTGATACATCAGCAAACCCGTCATGTATTGCTTCTGGAATCTAACCATCACACAAATAAAAAGTAAATATGGCTTGAGAAATTGATTATGGCATTAATAAACCATCCACCCAATTTGACTAACTTGCATCAAGTGTTGAAAATTATTGCATTTGCCATAAGCTTAGTCATTTCATTGGTGTTACAGTTTTAGTATTTTCATCATATCCATAATCCATAATGGCAGTAAAAATGAATCATTGTTCTATAGTTTTTTAGTCTGGATGGACTGATGGCTAGCGCATGAGATGCTACCACCATGAAGTCTGGGAGTCAAATTCTGACGAAACTAGGTGTCTGCCCTCTCCTATGTGCTAGTTACTATACGGATTAGTAGCCCCAGTGATTTACCTCCTCCGTGTTGATCCTGGGATGGATTGGTAGGGCCACAGGGGCGAGCGAATCACCTTTTGCCATCATGTTGCCATAATTTTGTGTCTACTCGAGAGGAAGGCAGCTCAAATCACGTGAAGGAGGAAAAACAGTCATTTCCTTTGACTATTTTGGTGAGAACAAAAAATAAGGGGCAAAAAGCACAATTTCTCTTTTTCTCCCATTTTTTAAATTAAAAAGGCAAGGACATCCCTACCCTCTCACTTCTTTCCCCTCTACCTTGCCAATACTATTCCTTTCTTTTCCCTCTTCCTCCTATCACATAAACAACACCTCTTCAATACTTAGATTCTTTATCTATCTCTTTCAGACCCATATCATATGTCGACAGACAAACATCAAGATCATCACTTCAAATAGCCACTGATATTTTATTGATCACATGTAAAATCATTTTAAAAATAGTTGTGTCAGACGTGATCCACACTCACATGGATACTTGTGACCAAGATTGAGCAATGTAGGACACAGCATATATAGAAGATGGTTGATTTATTTTATGTTTACTTTAACAAGTATGTTAGTACAATGAGAAAATTACAATATTAAGTTATTTAATTATTCAAAAAAACAGAGGTATTTGCAAGACTAATATTGGATAGTTGAGTGCTAGAAATCTGGAAATTATTTGTAATTTCATTAATCATTATATGTGTTGTGTAAAATATTTCAATATTTTAATAGACTTTTTGGTTTAATAATGTCATAATTGATATTAAATTATATTCACAAATATAGTTAAATACTTTTATGTAAGTTTTAGAAAGTATTTTCCTTTTTTGTAATTTTTAAATATGCATGTCCTATTCACTATTTTGTGGCAAACAAATAGATCTGCAGCTTTCTAAAACCTAGCTCACTACAAAATTTGATAAATCAGAAAATATAACTGAACAGAATAAAAGGATAGTAATCTGTCAAAAGACTAGTTGACCATATTTTTAGCAAAAGTGCAAAATGTCAGGAATAAAACCAGCTCATGATTTTGTATTCCTAATATTCCCCACTTGTAGGCACAGTTTAAAAAGCCATCAGTGTGAACTATGGCTATTCCACAGGCTAAACTGCAAGAAGAATGTGAATGTCAGACCAGGAACCCAGCAGAAAACCCATTCTTCTCAATGCAAACCTTATTCTGCCAGCATTTTCTGCTCCAGACCACATTGAGACACAAACTCCATATTACTCTCCCTGTAGTTTACATAGATCCCACAAAGCTTCTTCCACTGTTCTGCATCAGAAGAAGCTACTGCTCAACATACAGAAGCTTCTTATGCTGCTGCTGCTACAATTAAGGCCCAATATAAGAAAGAAGCTTGTTCCAAACTTGAACACCAAGATGAAGTTTTTCTTCCAAGTAACACCTATTTCATCTTCTATTCATGTTACCATCTTCTCTAGTTTCTTCCACTAATTTTGTTACTAGGGCTTCAAACAACAATACATGGCTCAGAACAACAATCACAGCACTCTCATCTCATTGCACCCCAAAGATTGATAGAGAATCAGAAATTTATACAAGGAAATACTGGTTGCATAACTAAAATTCTAACCATACATGACGGTGAGGATAAAGAGTTGAACGAGAAGGAAGTTTACCATTACTGTTTCTCCATCACCTGAATCAGTAAGTACGTGACCAGTAATCAATAGAAGCCAGTAAAGTTGTTCTAAGGTTTGTGTAGGATCCCAACTTTCATTATTCTGTCAGCAAAATCAAATAACACATTAGCAACGCAAAAGGTATGTCCATACAAATTAAAAGTTAAAAATTTTGTCATGTTTAACTGCTCATTAACCAAATCCAATCAGTTAGCATTTATAACTACACCAACTAAAATAATTAATATTGAAAGCATGTAACAAACATATTTACAAGGTTATCCATAACCAACAAAAGCAGAGAAGCTCAACCATAGTTACACGGCACATTAAGAACTATAACAAAATCAACAATATTATAAAGTTAGACACTACTAATTAGTATGATAACACCAAAAATCAACAATATTACAAGGTTATGGAAGGCTTGTCAGTCAATTGAACCCTACCCTTACTATGGTTTAAAAGTTAGATCAAATTTAGAGGTGTCTAGGGTTGTCTTAGAGATGGGAGGTCAGGAGGACCTTCCTATCTTCGATCTGGTGGATTCTTTACTCTCTTTAATTAATTGTCAGCGTGATATTTTTTTTTCTTTCTTTGAATTTAGTATTAGGATCAAATATATGTTTATGGACCTATGATGTTGTCCTTATAGAGATCTCATATGATTGTTGTGATAGATGGTACACGCTTGTCATATGTACTAGTTAAGTCACTCATCGTGTATACTAGTAGATTCATGATAAGGACAAAGGCAAGTGGAAAAGGAAAGTGGCGAAGAAGTCTTGTTCCTCAACAACCCCAAATCTTTTCTGAACGGATTCCTCTCATTCCTCGTCGCAAAATTGAGTTTTCGTTCCTCCACAACCGATGAAGGGTTTCCTTCTCTAGATCGACAAAGACAATCAACAAAGATTTCTCGTTCCTCAACAACCTCTGAATCCTTCCCAAACATGACTTCTCATTCGTCATCCACGAATGCAAGTTCTCATTCCTCCCCAAATGGTGAAGGCTAGGGTTTTGAAGGTAATTGGCTTCCTTCTCTTCTTCCCTTTTCCTCCTCTTCCTTTCCTTCTCCTCCACCTTGATATCTCTGGCATCTTAGCACACTCCGTCAAGCATAAATCAGCCTGGTTCAAGCTAGAGACTGAAACATTGGCTCGAAACAACATTTCAAGCCTTGAATGGTACTAATGCTGGTTTATAAGAAAGGAAACATTGAATTGTTTAGGAGAAAAACAACCTGACTGAGAAGATCACAACGTTCTGAAAACAGTTTCATAAGAAAGGAAATATTGGTTTCAACTGCAGCTCGTGCAATAAGAGCATATGCGTACAAAGTTTCATCTCGTTCTGCAAATGGACAATATGGCATATGATAAAGAAAAATGAATTATAATTAACATAATATTGTGAAAAAGGAAACTAAAAACTATGTTAAAAATTAAATGACATGACTTTACTAATGTATAAATTTGTGCATATTTAAAGTGTAAAACACCTACTTGATACAGAGACATGAAAATACTCAGCATCACTATCATCTTCAAATGCAGATTCGGCAGCAGCTTTACCATGAAAATCAAGAAGCAAATTTAGCCTGGAAGATAAGAATGTGCACTACCAAAATAGTAATGATAAGATGGATTATGGTTAGTTAAAAAGATAAAATCTATAATAGTATCATACTATCTAGAAGCAACTATGTGCAATTCCAAAAGAGAATAAATGCTATCGATATGTTCAATAAATAAGTTCTATATCAAGTAAATAAGTTCAATAATCAAGTAAATTGCATCAATGAGTTGAAAGGGGTTAGCGGGGCTGAGGGAGAGAAACAAAACCTAATTAATATAATGCAACTGAAGGTAATTTAAGAGATATTTAGTTTTGAATAGAGTTCAATGGAGGGCACGACCAAATGAGTTACAGTAATTCAAAAGGCCATACCATTAAGATGTGACTCCACAATAGCTTTGAATAAATTTGATGATGATGATATGTTTTCAGGTGAAACTTTTCTTTCATTGTCATTTCTCTGCACAAGTTAAAATATGGATGAATACCAGATGTTTCAAGAAAAAACATCAAAAATACTTTAACTGCATTTCAAGAAAGAAACTTTACCAAGCTTTTCCAAAGAACAAAAAATGGTCATTTCTTTGAATAATAATACAGTACTTATGCAACCATTAATTAGCATAGAAAAATTTACAGCAAGCAGGAAATAGGAAGATCCATACACGATCTAGCTATAGCAATATCTAATGAAGCTTTAATCGGGTATTAAAAATTAAAATTGAGTAATTACCCCAAGAATGAGGGTCCATATCTCCAAAAGAATATCAAGAGCCTCTGAAGTCCATGTTTGATCATCATCAGTTCTTCTCACATGAGTTTTAACAACTTCACTAGTTAAGGCAGACAATAATTGAATTGTACCAAAAGGTCTGCAAATAAATCAAGATATCTTAGATGCAGCTACATTAAATAGACAAGTTTATATGCAATGACTCCAGATAATACAGACAGAAGGTCGCAACAACTGACCTTAAAGACCTAAGAAGATTATCAAAAAGCACAGTTGTAGTCATGGTTGCCATGGAAAGTAAAACATGAAAACCATCAATCATCTCACTGCATAGCGCAATTATATATGTTAGACAATGGTTGCAAGCCCATTCAGTAAAATAAGAATGCTAAGGACCTTTCACTTCGCCCCCCACGTAATGCTCCTGAGACTATGTTAGGCGGCTCAATCCAATCAATAACAGCTGACAGAATCTGCACTAGGTGCTTAATATGTGTTTCCCCATTGTCTAATATAAAAAAAAATACATTAGAATTCAAAAAATAAGGAAACGGCTTAACAAAGGATTCTTAGAAAGGATCAAACAAACACTATGTAATATGTGTTTCTGCATTGTACATGTGAAAGGATCAAACATGGTCAAATCCTGAGGCGAGGATTTACCCATAAGGATTCTTAGAAATCATCTCGGTAAGATTAATACAGTAGGAATGCAAAAATAAGTGTAAGAAGGAAAGCAAGCTATTGTATATGTTACGAATCATAATGAAATCATTTATTCACAACTCAATATTACAATGGGCAAACTAACAGTAAAGATCACATAATAACCAAGAGTTAAAAATTAGGTCAACTACTAGTTTCAGTCACTAGCCAAAACGACCTATAACCGTGTAGAGCCATACAACAACCAGAAGTGAGCACAAGTTGAACAGTGCAAACCTAGTTTGAAATCAGTAGATTTCAGTTCATCTGTGATTGTGCGAATAAGAGAGAAATCTTCCATCATTAACAAACAAACAAGGTTGAGGTGTTGGACTACATGAGTAACAATCACCTGGTCATGGTTGTGCAACTAGATAGTGAAATCTAATAGGGACTATGGAGGACCTAGCAGACAAGGATGATGTTGAGGAAGAAGTATAAAATAAGAATCTTTAGTAGCTCACTTGCTCTTTTTAACCTCCATTAAAGTTTGTCTAGTTTGATACAAGCCAAAATGAATGCCTAAAAGAGCAACACCTGGTTAGTATTGAGCGGCAAGCTGAAGCATAGTTAAACTCAATTGATTCAGATATAGATTTCCCAAGTTGAATCAACATTGGCAAAGGTTGATCCGGTTTTCATAAGAAATTGATTGTTTTATACAAGTAGGCACGCACAGTTTAAGTAGAACTTTAAAGAAATTACCAGAATTGTCTTAACTCCACAAAAAAATATTGAAATGCTATCAAACAATTTATTTTGACAAATTTGACCAATCTATCCAACTCTTTTTTTATATTAGCTTGAATCCTAGCGAAAGCAAACAAGAAAATGAGATGGTCACCATTGCACTCATGAACTATAGCTTAAATCCCTCACTCATCATAAACTAAAATGTGTTGTGAGATCCATGAAATAAATTGCCATTACATTGATCTAATAATTAGACCAAGATCTCATTCATTTTTTCAATGTTTTTCAAGAAATGACACTATTGATCAAGAGAGAATATAGCACCATTCTGGATCAATACCATTAACTTGCTGCTATGAGAAAGTTAAGTTTTCCATCCAAACTGTGATAGCCCACTAGCATTATAGAAGAGCTCTCATTCAACCGGCAAAAGATGTAAGGAGCATCAATAAGTCTAGATCCTTACATTCCTACTTGCTCAAGTACATTTAGCACATATTTTGTTACAACAATAAAATACAACAAAACTTATCTCACTAGGTGAGATCGGCTACATGAATCCTCCTATGTCATTAGGCTCTATATTCTACTATATATCTATTTAAATAAATTTTATCTTGTTTTATCATTAATAACAAAATCTTTATTTGATCTTCATCTTCATCGTATTTATCATAGTTTCACATCGCCTAATTGGAATATTTTTGCTCGTGTAAGTACATATTCGTATCAACTTATATAAATCTCTCAAGGTTTTCCCTCAATAAGCACAATACTGATTTTCTCTCTAATATTCTCATTTCTTATTTGTCTATATGAATATCTTAATATATCCACACATTCACCTTAGCATTCTCATCTTTACAACACTCATCTTCTGCTCATGTGCTCTAGTCATAGCTTATCGACTCCATGTAACATAGAAGCTCTAATCGTCGTAAAATGTTCTGAGCTTGCAACTTTAATGCCAAGAAAATTTCTTGATTGACCAAAACCTTTGCTACGAAAATGACTTTGTAGTTTGTTCAATCTAAAAGGAGTACATGCTTTGTAGATTATTCTGTTATTGTGGAGTAATAATTGTTAATAAGAGCCCTAGAGCCAATTATGTGATGATTGACTAGAGGCATTTTGTATCATATTCTATCATTAATAAAGGCATGTTTGGTTATTATACTTACTTTGTATTTGTGTCAAATATCTAAGTATAATAAATGTCTTTGAGTAGTAGGTTCTTATCTACATCATATCGATTGATTGAATCGATAGTGAGATAATGTAGAGAACACTACACTAAATTATTCCTAGTCAAGCATTAATATTCAAAGACAATATTAATGCATGGAGACTAGCATGTAGGTCAATTGATGACTTGAGCTCACAAGTCATGGATATATGATATCAAGTTAGCACATGGGTATACATTAGAGAATGTGTACTGAATAGACCCGCCATGAGAAAATCTCATAGATTGTCATATGAGTGTCATAAACTTTCTCATGTGACTATTAGTATGAATAGTCCTTAGACCTGAAGTCACTACGGTTCCCTACATAAGGAGTTATGTACTTTGGTATCGTCAAACGTCACCCGTAACAGGGTGAACTATAAAGGCGACCACTGGGTATGTAATAAATTATGCGAAGGGATGTAAGTGATATAGATGGGATCTATCCCTCCCATATGACGGAAGTGATATCTGTAGGCCCCTTGATCGAGTAGGACAACTAAAACGCATGGTCATGCTCAAATGAGTCAATATGAGATATTGAGCTCATTTGTTTGAGTGAGTCTACTCGGGGATCAAAAAACACAAAGATTGATTGAGGATGACACGGTCTATGCCTCATTGGTCAATCTAGATATCGAGGATGGAAGGATAAAGTCATACATTGTCATAGTCACAAAGGTTAAGTCGAATATCGACTTTTTCGTCACTTGGGTAGCAATGATGCATTGATAGATGTTGCTCATTGCTTATGTGTCTAAAGTGGTTTAGACACATTACCAACGTTACGAAAACCTATTGGGTCAAACACTAAGAACATGATGCTTCGGAGATTAATTGATCTTAGTTTAACTAAGATTTGATCCGAATTGGATTAATTGAGTTAGACTCAAGTGAATCCAATTGGATTATAAGATTGAGATCTAATTTGAGTTTGACTCATTTAGATTAGACTCAACCACATTTGAATGAGATATTAATTCATTAAAATGTTTAATAAATTAATAATAGAGGAATATGAAAAGTTTCTCTTCATTGGATGAAGAGAAGTTGAAGAGCCACATGAGAAAATGTGTTCTAAGTGGGTTTTTATTAGCATTAATGGAGAGAAGCTAAAAGGACAAAAACTCTTCATATTCATGGGATCAGTATAAAAGAGTTTTTCTTGTCATTTAGTCGATGAACTTGTTATTTTACCTTCTCTTCCTTCTTTTGGCCAAAATCTCTCTTCTCCCTTCTCCTTCATGCTTTGTGAATCTCCTCTTGTGGCTAGCACCACAAAGGCGATTCTTCTCTGAAGCTTGAGAGGTCGTGTTCGTGTGGATACGCATAGAGGCACAGACACTTGAACGTGCAAGAGATCCGGCATCCTCGGATAAACGGGACAAGCGAAGGGCACGCGCCAAAGGTATACCTATACGATAAGAATTTGTAAATTAACTTTGTATGAGTTTTCTTTCGCATGGATCGCTCATGGGATCTATTATTTCCGCTGCGATTTTTTAACATTTTTACCTATAGATCCCTACAATAATATCTACATAAACAATTAACATTATCATTTTTCAATGTTTGGGATGACGATACAAAATGTAATATATATATATATATATGTTTGTTTTGTTGCGAGACCGCGCGCCTGTACGCGCCTAACTCGAAGCGCCTCTTAACAATAGGAGGCGCCTTAAGTTATTTTTTTTTAAGTGATTGAGGTGCCCCCATGGAATGGAGGCGCCTCAGTTTATTTATTTATTTTTTAAATCAACCTTTCGTCAAATATAAACAATACCCTGTGAGCATTCAAAATTTTTTATCTTAACACTATAACCCAAGAGGGAAACTTGAATCCTAGAGAGAAAATCTAATTAGCTTAAACACACTATAACCTAACTGTTAAATCCTAAATTTTAAACCCTAAATAATATAATGCTCGCTTATTTCTTCAGATTCGGAATTGTATTGATAATGAGGTAATTGGTTTAATCAATCATTGTGAATTTTTTAAAGAATTGATGGATTATCTAAAATTTTTGTATTCTAGAAAAGGGAATCTCACCCGCATATATGAGATTTGCAAAGCTTTTTACCGTGTGGAAAAACAAGATCAACCTCTGATTAATTATTTTATGACTTTTAAAAAGACATATGAAGAACTTAATATATTGTTGCCCTTTAGCCCTGATGTAAAGGTTCAACAACGCCAACGGGAGCAGATGGCTGTTATGAGCTTCCTTGCTGGCTTATCTCCTGACTTCGAGCCTGCTAAATCACAAATTCTCTCTGGATCTGAGGTCACCTCATTACAAGATGTGTTTTGTCGCATTCTCCGTACAAAAAATATCACACCTGTTCCACTTAGTGGTATTTTAGTGAGTCGCAATACTAATTATGTGCCAAAAAAATTCAACTATTCATAGTGGAAACAAAGGAGGCTCGCAAGATTTTGAAACTCGAACGTCAAATTTTAATGGTATTATATGCAACTATTGTCGTAAGCCGGGTCATACAAAGTTTGAGTGCAGAAAACTTCAGTACAAGAATCAGCAAAAACACCTGGCTCATATTGCATCTACTAATGATAACCTTGATAAATCAGTTCTTATCTCTGCAGATGAATTTGCCAGATTCTCTCAATATCAGGAATCACTTAAGTCTTCATCTTCCTCTGTACTGCTATTGTTGATTCAGGTACTCACAACACATGTCTTGTTTCGTCATCTTCTAAGTGGATCATTGATTCTAATGTCATGGATCATATGATAGGTAATTCTAGTCTCTTCTCTACTTATTCATACAAATCTAACACTTTTATCGTTACTTTGACTGATGGATCTTCATCTTGTATTCGTGGGATTGGCACTATCAATCCTACTCCTTTGCTTTCTTTATCCTCTGTCTTATATTTACCCAATTTATCTTTTAATTTGCTCTCTGTTAGTCAATTAACTCGTAATCTTAACTGTTGAATCTCATTTTTTCCTGATCATTGTTTATTTCAGGATCTTTTGACGAAGAAGATTATTGGTAAAGGACATGAGTCTGGAGGTCTCTATATTCTTGATCCACCTGTCCCAAGATCCTTCACTTGCTCGAGTGTAACTACTCCTTTGAGGCTCATTGTAGGTTAGGTCATCCATCTCTTCCTTCGCTCAAGAAGCTTTGTCCACAATATAGTAAAGTGTTTCATTAGATTGTGAGTCATTTCAGTTTGCAAAGCATCACAGTCTTAGTACTAGTCCAAGAATAAATAAACGTACTATTATACCTTTTGAGTTGGTTCATTCCGATATTTGGGATCCTTGTCCTATTTTGTCTAAAACTGATTTTAGGTATTTTGTCACTTTTGTGGATAATTATTCTCGTGTAACCTAGTTATTTTAATGAAAAATCATTCTAAGTTATTTTCTCTATTTTGTGCATTATGTGCCGAGATTAAGACTTAATTCAATACGTCCATCCATACTCTACGAAGTGATAATGCTAAAGAATATACATCTAGTCTATTTCAAACTTATATGAGTCAGAATGGTATGTTTCATGAAACCTCTTGTGTTGATACTCCATCCCAAAATGGTGTGGCTGAGCGTAAGAACAAACATCTTCTTGAAACTGCACGGGCCCTTTTATTTCAAATGAATGTTCCCAAGTCTTTTTGGGTAGATGCGGTTTCTACGGCATATTTTCTCATTAACCGCATGCCTTCATCTATTCTTCATGGTGAGATTCCTTATAAAATTTTGTTTCCCAATAAGTCGTCGTATCCTATCAATCCTAGGATATTTGGTAGCACTTGTTTTATTCGGAATGTTCGTTCACATGTCACTAAATTAGATCTCAAGTCTTTAAAGTGTATCTTCCTTGGTTATTCTCGTCTTCAGAAAAGTTATAGATGTTATTGTCCCAATATTAACAAATATCTTATCTCAATTGATGTCACCTTCATGAAAGACACACCTTATTTCCATCCTCACTTATCCCGACTTCTCAAAGGGAAGATGATTTATTGGTATATTCTGTCACAACCTCTACACCTGTTTCGGAATCGGCTCTGGTCAAGCCTCCTATTATTCAAGTATACTCCAGGCGTCAACCTCTTGATTCATGTCCTGCACCTACTACTTCGTCATCAGATCCAACTTCCAGTGATGATCTTCCTATTGCATTACGTAAAGGCAAACGTCAGTGTACATACCATATTTCTTCTTTTGTTTCTTATAACGGCTTGACGTCTTCTTCTTGCTCTTTTATTGCTTCACCTGACTCTATTTCTATTCCTAAAAATGTCTGTGAGACCTTATCTCATCCTGGTTGGAGAGATTCAATAATCAATGATAGAGGAAATGAATGCCTAGGATGATAATGATACTTGGGACTTGGTTGATCTACCTTCAGAAAAACGAGCTATTGGATGCAAATGGGTATTCACAGTTAAAGTCAATCCAGATGGGTCAGTTGTAAGGCTAAAAGCTCGTTTTGTTACTAAGGGTTATGCTCAAACCTATGGTGTGGATTATTCTGAAACTTTTTCTCCTGTTGCAGAGTTGACATTTATTCGATTATTTATTTCATTGGCTGCTACTCCTCATTGGCCTTTACATCAACTCGATATCAAGAATGTTTTTCTTCATGATAATCTTCAAAAGGAGGTGTATATGGAGCAACCTCCTGGTTTTGTTGCTCAGGGAGAGAAGGGGCGAGTTTGTCATCTTTAGAAATTTTTGTATGGTTTGAAACAAAGTCCTCGTGCTTGGTTTGGAAAATTTAGTCAAGTTATTGAAAAATATAGTATGACGAAAAGCAAGCCTGATCATTTTGTGTTCTGCAAGCAGTCAGGAGCGAGTATTATTCTGTTAATTGTATGTGGATGATATTGTTATTACTGGAAGTGATGATACAAGAATTTCATCTCTCAAATCATTCATTCTTACTCAGTTTCATGCAAAAAAAACTTAGGGGTGCAAAAGTATTTCTTAGGTGTTGAAATTATGAGAAGTAAAAAAGTTATATTTCTATCTCAGAGAAAATATGTTCTTGACTTATTAACTGAGACAGGAAAATTAGGGGCAAAGCCTTGTAGTACTCCAATAACTCAAAGCGTGGACCTCACAATAGAGGGAGAACTATTTGAACGTCCAGAGAGATATAGAAGGTTGGTTGGGAAGTTGAATTATCTTACTGTGACACGTCCAGATATTGCATATTTAGTTAATGTCATTAATCAGTTTATGTCATCTCCAACAGTTCATCATTGGGCAGCGCTAAAGCAAATTTTATGTTACTTGAAGGGAGCACATGGACGGGGTATCGTATATAAAAATCATGGGCACACTCATATTGAATGTTTTTCAGATGCAGATTGGACAGGTTCTAAAATGGATAGAAAGTTTACTTCAGGTTATTATATTTTCGTTGGAGAAAATTTAGTTTCACGGAAGAGTAAAAAGCAAAACGTTGTATCACGGTCTAGTGTAGAGTCAGAATATAGGACTATGACAGTCTGTGTATGAAATAATGTGGATATATCAACTATTGACTGAAGTAGTACTTAAAATTTCAATATCAGCAAAACTGTGGTGTGATAATCAAACTGCTATTCACATTGCATCAAATCTAGTGTTTCATGAGCGAACTAAGCACATTGAAATTGATTGTTATTTTGTTCGTGAAAAAATTCAACAAGGCTTGATCACTACAGGATATGTAAAACTTGAAGAACCAGGAGACATCTTCACAAAAACTTTAAATAGGGTTCGGATTGATTATCTTTGTAACAAGTGAGGCATGATTAATATCCATGCCCCAACTAAAGGGGGAGTATTAGCTATATAAATATATATCTAATTTATATTTTACCTAAAATACAAATTACTCCCTAGAATAGAATCCTAATTTATTTGCTAGAATAGACCTCTAACTTTGTATATAAATAGGTCTATTTATTTCCTAGAATAGATCCCTAACTTTGTATATAAATAGGCCTTACATCTTGTAACTTTTGTGTATTGAGAATTCTTTATTGTAACACTTTGGCATATTCTATTTAAAGTAGGAGTTGATTTAAGTTATTAACCTAAGGTTTATTTAAAACCTAAGTTTGAATTTTAAAAAAAAAACTTAAGTTTATTTAGAATCACTAACTTCGTTTTTCTTTTGATTCGGCGTCGTGTCTTCCTCTTTGCACACACGCCCCTGTCGTCGTCACGCATTGACTGCCGCCGGTTCCAGCGCCTCAACCTTCCTTGCTGCTTGAGTAGTACAGTGGAGACAACGGCAGTCGTCCCCTGAGACCCCCACCATCGTTTACTCTTCCTATCCATCTCACGACGCGACATTTGCGCCTAGTTGTCACATCGGCTTCACACAGCAAATTCAGTCGGTCGATGCCACACCTTTGCACTCGTGAGTTCGTCCCACTGCCTTCCTCCAGCATCGTGCACGTGATGTCACGCGTCCTCATGGTTCGTCACCGCCGTTGCAAAATGTTGTCGCCGATAGATCACCACTATTCTCCCAAATTCACCCCAAGAGAACCATTGTCGGAAACCACAGTAACAATAAGATTTATTTGATTTCAATAATGCTTTAACAGAGGATTTATTTGGAAATTTGGGCTGGAATGATCAATTAACTGAGGCATAAGGTAATTAAGACTACTGTTCATGCTACAACATTTTACCAGATTAACTATCAATCAGGTAGATGATTAGTTTATAGTTGATTGCTGAATTAATCAATTAAATGGAATCATATAAGTGTCGAATAATTGAATTAATTCTAAAATCTTTGCTAATGAGTTAACTTACAATTTGGTTAACTCGATTAATTGCTTAGTTGAGTGATTGTACTCACTTCCCCTTGATTTCTTTTTATTTCTAGATTAGCAGGTAGAGGTCGTGTTGTGTCGCTTAGAGGTCCTGGCTATCAGTCCCACTCGTGTAGATTCTCTTTTCGAGCCGGTTGATTTATTTTCCGCTACCTTTGTTATGATTTTATTCCCTCATCGAATCTTTGAGTTGTTATATTATTATAATTGTTATCTTGTTTAGTTAGTTTGATCACATGTGGATGCATACATATACACATTAGTATTTAAAAAAAAAGTTATCCGGTTTTATAGTGTATTAGTGTTTGTGTTGGCTTTAATTGGTTTGATATCGATTCTTTCCTATATTGTCACTAAGGGGTATCATCAGGTTTGGCGGACAAGTATACCCCTGGGGCGTGACACAAAACATAACGGATGATCAATTGCAATGACCAGCACTTCTTGCTATACGATTTGCTAGGTTATCGAGGACCACATAGGTGTTAACCCATGTGAATTAGTGGGGAAGATTCAAAATCATTATCAATCACTAGGCGGCCTCATCTACCAACACATCGTCTTTTAGATTAATGTTGTTTACATGTTATAATGGGAGCAGATTCAAAATCATTTTCAATCTCTAGGTAGCCTCATCTACCAACACATCCTCTTTTAGAATAATGTTGTTTACAAATTATGTACTCGTTATTGGCATTATTACAATTAAGATTGAAATATTGTGCCAAGCGGGCAAAACATTTAGTTCCGCCCGCCCGCCGACCCACACGGGATGGCACCAGGCCCAACAACAACCATGGAGGCGTGACCACTGCGGCGACGCTGGAGGGGTCGTTCGACGTCAGCAAATCCGGCGGCGCGCGACCCTTGCGGTCCCACGACCGAGCCAAAGGGGTCATGTGACTCTGCGGTCGCGTCAGAATAGCGCGACCCCAGCGGCTACGCAAAAGGTCGCGATGTCATAATGTGTCAATTTTTTTAATTAAAAACTAAACTTAGGTTTATTATCTCAACCAACTTCTAGCTATGATAGAGATATTCCAAAAGAGGTTTAATTAAACCCTAATAAAATTATCTAATTAATTTATATTTTATTTATTTTAATTTTAAAAATATATAATAAATTTTATTTATTTATCTTTTAGCTATGTTATTATTATTTTAAATGATCCAATCAAACTCTAAATTAAATAGATAACCAAACATATTTCCTAAAACCTAATTGAATTATCCTATTAAAACATATAAAAATTTGTTTAAAATTCTAAAAAGTATAATAAAATTTTATATATTCTAAAACCTTCCAGGGTCACCACAACTCTGATTTTTTATATTTTTGCTTTAATTTTTTATTTTTTAAATATGTATTTTTTTATAAATAAACTATTATTGATAATAGTTATAAAATATTAAAAATTATTTCAAAATATTTAAATAATTTTAAAAATTAATAAATACTTTTTAAATAATTTTAAAATTAAATATAAATTTAAAATAATCTAAAATCTTTAAAAATATAATTCTTAAACATTTCAAATAATATTTTTAAATTAAAATTTAACAAATTCATTAAAAAATAATTTAAAATATTCAAGTAATTTTATAATTATTTTTAATTTGATTTTATAATTTTAAATTTAGTTTTGAATTTTGAGAATTATTTATTTTTTCAAATAATTTTTATAAAAATTTAATAGGCATTATCTTATCAGATAATTAACAATCAAATATTAATAAAATTAACATAATTTATATTTAAAATTTAAAGAAATACCGAAATCGTTATGGCACAATACGATATAAACTATATCGACACAATATGATACCGAAACTGTATCGTTCCGGTCCGAGACCGAAACCTCGATACGGATCGAGATTTTAAACCTTGATTACAACTAGGTCTATAATAAAAACAACACTCACAAGCATACAATTAGTTATGTATGTGAGCAACCCCCACAACACCTAAATGAAAAGAACTCGCAAATAATGGATTTATCAATCACATGATGAGATTATCCAAATAGAAATTAATCTTATTATGAAAATTTAATAGCTAAAATGTGTCATGCAGAACGAACCTAATGCACACACTTATATTTTGGTACCTTGAAATTGCATAGAAATAGGACCCTGATGGCTGAAAATGAAAATTTACGAGAGAACATAAGCATATATAAGCTGACACATAAGTTTCTAAAAAGGTACATGACACATCAAAGTCTCTGTTAGTAACGATTAGCAGCACATAAGTTCATAATGTAATGTGTCAATTAGGATTGATAATAAAGCGTGAATTCATTCTCTACAATATGAAAACAAGAATCATTAGCCATCCCCCAAGCTCTTTTCAGTAAACCTAATTCTTATATATGTATTGAGCTAAAGAAAGAAAAGCCAACATTAATAGCTGACCTAATTCTGTGGGAAAAAAAAACTATCACCTGATCATCCAGAATAAAACCTATGAAATGAACTCCTATCTTGTAACTACAGGTTGAGACAAACAAATTTCACAAAATATTTAGTCCATAGGCCAGTAAGCATCGTCGAAGGAAAATGAAACAACAAGCAATACTATAATCATGCATATAAAGCAAGGAATCATGATTAATAAACAGTGAATATCTTACCAGATGGAAATATAGTCCCTGACAAGGAGCATAACTGCACTACTAGCTGCCTAGCAGAGACTGATAAGGGAGAATCAAACCACAAAATATCAGATAAATGCTGCTGGCGAACTGTTGCATACAAGTTCAAAAGCCACAGAGTGTGTCCACTTGATAAAATAGCATCATGCCATGAGGGTCCTGGCTAAAAATAGTACACAAAGAGGTTAGGAAGTACACAAACAAAATAACTATGAATTTAAAGATGCGAACAACTATGCAACCTCAACCAATGACCGTTCAAACTTTTTCAACTGAACCACATCATATCTGATACCGTATGTTACCAAATTTGATTTATTTCTGGAGGTATCCCACGAACTGGAACTGTTTCGGAAGTTCCAGTTCAAAACCTGAAACATGAACCGCAGTGCTGCAGAGCATACTTTCTCATCAGATATGCTTGCATATGAGCTCACTATCTTTTCAGTCACATTAAACGCAGCAGATTGAACCCAACAATAGAACTCCTGCAGATAAAAAAAAATGGTGACAAACTAACATGCCGAAAACAATCGAGAAAGACACCTAGAAAAGCTCAGTGGCTATGTGCTTGTCACAATAATAGCATCTAGGTTTAAAAAAAGGTTTCATGCTGGGAATTCAGCCCCTGAATGGAATGGAACGGTTTCAGCATCTTGCTATCCAACACCATGCTTCGGCATGCATCAAAGCATGCCAGATGGATCTAAATAAGTTTACTCCTTCATCCTCTTCCACTTAGATTGCTTACCTCTAAAAATAAGTAATTAGATAGCCAATAGAATTAAAATTTATAATAAAATACCAAGCCTATAATCGACATGCTTTGAAGTTACAATGTGCCATGGGTTTGACTTATGTAGTCCTCTTCCACTTAGTTACTTTCAAAATTTAGGTGCATTAACTACATAGTCGATTGAATTAAAATTTTGTACTAGCATACTCAATTGAATAAGAATTAATACATTATACTAGCATATAATGTTGATAATCATCATCCTTTAACATATGATAGCGTGCCACAATGAATTCAAATGAGTTGAACTCATTTAATCCTCTTCCAGTTGGATTCTTCATCATGATAAGACTACAGCAATTAGATAGTTCAATTTAAAACGAGTTCTATTGAATATTTTTCCTTCAATGTATTTTGATGTGAATTTAGATAGTTTTACTTCTTTAATTTGCTTTCATTTGACTTGTTTACTTTTAAAAAAATAAAAATTAAATATTCAACTGAATTAGAATTTTGAAAAAAAAATCAGCTACATGCACCAAAACATTCTAACATGTGTTGAGTGTCAACATGATAAGATACTCACCTGCATAAGCAGAGCATGGTCAGCATGACAAACAAATGTGTTGGTTATACCATGAGATTTCAAATTATGCATAGCATAGTAAGGTGAAATCAGAAAGTTATAAAGACGATAGTAATCAAGACGGTAGTTATAAAGAGAAATCAAAACCTTCAGATAATTAGATTCCATTGACAAATGACATTGGTTGTGAAAATCTTTAGGCAAGCCCATAGGAGTGGAAGTTGCAGGTGAAAATTCAGATACCTAAATGAAAAAGGTTTAAACTCAAAAAAGTGGAGAAAGAACGAAATTATCAAGAAGATATACAGATGATACAAATCTAGCCAACAAGTACCAAGGATTCTAGGAAATTAATCCCCGCAAATTGCACATCTGACGTATGAGGTCCTAGAATGGCTTGCTTCACCTGAAAATATAGTCAGCTAGTCATTGCCATTGA
Source organism: Boesenbergia rotunda (assembly GCA_024364735.1). NCBI lineage: Eukaryota > Viridiplantae > Streptophyta > Magnoliopsida > Zingiberales > Zingiberaceae > Boesenbergia > Boesenbergia rotunda. The sequence goes on along the minus strand of JAGFNQ010003696.1, from coordinate 415,068 downwards.
GGATAATTGCAAGCATTAAATTATTATGACCTAATTCAAACTATTGCAAACAACAAGACATCTCGCAAATCAACAACTATATATGTAAAATTCTAAAATTGCAAATCTAGCTTTTCAATCCATGTTATTGGTTATTGTTTTAAATTTCCAGGAATTTCTTAAATAAACTAGATTTGAAATGAACACTATAAAATTTCTCAGCAAATTATACCTCATATTATCTATATATATTAGTTACCACATTATCCGTATATATTAGGTCATATATCTATCAATTAACTAATTCTCAATTAGCCTAATTATAATTTCCTAAAATAGATTCCTAGTTTGTATATAAATATGTTTCACTCTGCAATAAAGAAATTGTATTCTTTTTATCTCAAATAACACACCAAAAGCGCCCTCAACCGAGGTGCTACTGCTGAAACCACCCAAACGGCCAAAACTTGAACCACCAAAGTCTTTGAAATTGCTGAAGTGCCCTGAACCCGTCGCTGCTGTCTATCAGAAATTCCCCGCAACCTGTTGCTCATCACGACACTGGTTGCCAACGCACGCGACTACGCCTGTGTTGACCCATCGCCGCACCAGGTGTCGAGTTCTCCTTCCACGATGTCGTGTCTCAAATTATGGTTGTTGAGCAGCCACCCCATCATCCTTATCCCCGATGACTGTCTCAGATTTTTCTTTTATTTGACTTTCTTTAGGATAAAGACTTATGGCGGAAAATAAGTCTTCTATTATAACAGATGTGATGCTTGTGATGTCTAAGATCACAGACTATAAGCTAAATAGTTCGAACTATTTGGATTAAGTAAGATTGTTTGTCTTTATCTACTAAGTATTGACAAAGATGATCATTTGACTAAGGCCCTCCTCAAGATAATTCGAAGCAAACATGGCTGAGAGAGAATGCTCGTTTGTTCCTTCATATTCGTAATTGTATGATAGTGAGGTAATTGTTTGATCAATCATTGAATTTGTTAAAGAACTAATGGATTACTTGAAATTTCTATACTCTGGAAAAGGAATCTCTCCCGCATGTATGAAGTTTACAAGGCATTCTACCGTGTGGAAAATCATCAATTATTTTATGACATTTAAAAAGACATATGAGGAGCTTAATATGTTGTTGCCCTTTAGCCTGATATGAAAGTACAACAATGCCAACGATAGCAGATGGCTATCATGAGCTTCGTCGCTGGCCTATCTTCTGAATTTGAGTCAGCTAAGTAACAAGTTCTCTCTGGTTCTAAGGTTCCTCTTTATAAGATGTATTTAGTGCACCTGTTCCTTTTAGTGGTGCTTTGGTAAGTCGCAATGCTAATTATGTGCCTTGAAGATCAACTAGCCGCAATGGAAACAAAGAAAGTGGCTAAGAGAACTTTGAAACTCGAACGCCAAATTCGGGTGGTATTGTGTGTGCTGTCGTAAGCAAGGACATACGAAATTTGAGTGTAGAAAGCTTCAATATAAAAAACAACAAAAACACTTGGCCATATTGCATCCACTAATGAGCCTTTGATAAATTGATTCTTATATCTGCAGATGAATATGTCAAGTTCTCAAAATATTAGGAATCACAAATCTTCATCTCCCTCTGTCAATGTTATTGCTAATTTAGGTAAACAAAACGGATGTCTTCTTTCCTCATCCTCCAAATTGGTCATTGATTCTGGTGTTACATATCATAACAGGTAATTTTAGTGTTTTTTCTACTTTTCAGTTAAAAGCTAACACTCCTACCGTTACTTTAGCTAATAGGCCTTCATCTTGTGTTCGCAGGTCTAACACTATCAATCCTACCCTCTTTCTTTCTCTGTCTTCTGTCTTGCATTTACCTAATCTATCCTTTAATTGCTCATTGTCAGTCAAGTAACTCCTAATCATAGTTGTTGGATCTCATTTTTTTTCTGATCATTGCTTATTTCAGGATCTTTTGATGAAGAAGATTATTCATAAAGAACATGAGTCTCGAGGCCACTCCCAAATTCTTTTGATTGCTCGAGTGTCACTTCTTCTTTCGAAGGCTCATTGTAGGTTGGGACATCCATCTCTCCCTATGCTCAAAAAGATTTGTCCACAATATGGCATCATGTCAATTTGTAAAACATCACCGTCTTAGTTCGAGTTCTAGAGTAAATAAACGTGCTATTATTCCTTTTAAATTAGTTCATTTTAATATTTGAGGTCCTTGTCCTATTTTGTCTAAACCGATTTTAGGCATTTTATTACTTTTATCGTTAATTATTCTCATGTAATTTGGTTATATTTAATGAAAAATCATTCTAAGTTATTCTCTATTTTGAGTCTTTTGTGTTGAAATTAAAAATCAATTCATTGTGTCCATCCGTACTTTGCGAAGTGATAATGTCAAGGAATATACGTCCAATCTTATATGAGTCAGAATGGCATATTTTATGAAGCCACTTGTGTTGATACTCTGTCCTAAAATAATATAGCTGAACATAAAAATAGACATATTCTTGAAAGTAGGCATGCCCTTTATTTCAAATGAATGTTCCCACTCCTTTTTTGGTGGATGTAGTTTCTACAACATGTTTTCTCATTAACCGCATACTATCCATAGTTCTTCATTGTGAGGTCCCTTATAAAATCCTTTTTCCCAATAAGTCGTCATTTCCTGTTAACCCTAGGATATTTGGCAGCACTTGTTTTGTTCGGGATGTTCGTTCACATGTCACTAAATTAGATTCCAAGTCTTTGAAGTGTATCTTCTTGGTTATTCTCGTCTTGAAAGGTTATAGGTGTTAATATCCCAGTATTAACAAATATTTTATTTCAATTAATGTTACATTTATCGAAGACACACCTAGGTTATAGGTGTTAATATCCTAGTATTAATAAATATCTTATTTCAATTAATGTTACATTTATCGAAGACACACCTTATTTCTCATCCTCAGCTATTCCGACTCATTAAAGGGAGGATAATGATTTGTTGGTATTCGATCACATTCTCCGCACCCACCCTAGAACCGGCTCCTGTCAAGCCACCTATTATTCATGTCTACTTCAGGACCTACCACTCGTTATCAAATCCATTCCCGAGCGATGATCTTTCAATTATGTTACACAAAGGTAAACGTCAGTATACTTATCCTACTTCTTTTGTTTCTTATAACGACTTGTCGTCTCCTTCTTATTTTTTTATTGCTTCACTTGACTCTATCTCTATTCATAAAACTGTCCGTGAGTTCATATCTCATCCGGGTTGGAAAGATGCAATGATAGAGGAGATGAATGCTTTATATGACAATGACATGGGACTTGATCGATCTACCTTCAAGGAAATGGGCTATTGGATGCAAATGTATATTCGCAATTAAAGTCAATCCGAATGAATTAGTTAACAGATTAAAAATCTGTCTTATCATTAAAGGCTACTCAGACCTATGGTATAGATTATTCTGATACTTTTTCTCCTGTTGCAATGTTGACATATGTTCGATTGTTTATTTCAATAGTCGTTACTTATCATTGGGCTTTACATCAACTTAATATCAAGAATATTTTTCTTTATAGTGATCTTCTAGAGAAGGTGTATATGCTGCAACCTCCTAGTTTTGTTACTCAAGGCGAGTTTGTCGTCTTCAAAAATCTTTATATGGTTTGAAACAGTCATCATGCTTGGTTTGGAAAATTTAGTCAAGTTGTTGAAAAATGTAGTATAATGAAAAGCAAGTCTGACCATTCTTCTTACAAGCAGTCGGGAGCTAGTATCATTCTATTAGTTGTGTATGTGGATGATATTGTTATCACTGGTAGTGATACTACGGGAATCTTATCTCTCAAATCTTTCATTCATACTCAGTTTCACACAAAAAATTTAGAGGTGCTAAAGTATTTCTTGTGTGTCAAACTTACGAGGAGTAATAAAGGTATATTTCTATCTCAGAGAAAATATGTCCTCAATCTATTAATTGAGATAGAAAATTGGGGGCAAAGTCTTGTAGTGCTCCAATGACTTAGAACATGTATCTCATAGGAGATGGAGAACTATTTAAACATCCTGAAAGATATCGAAGGTTCGTTGGGAAGTTGAATTATCTTACCTTAACATATCCAGATATTATATATTCAGTTGGTGTTGTCAATCAATTCATGTCATCTCCAATCATTCATCATTGGGCAGCATTAGAGTAAATTTTGTGTTTCTTGAAGAGAGCACTCGGGCAAGATATCGTATATGCAAATCATGGGCACACTCATATTGAATATTTTTCAGATACAGAGATCTACTTCATGTTATTATATCTTCGTTGGAGAAAATTTATTTTCATAAGAAGCAAAATGTTATGTCATGATCTAATACAGAGTTAGAATATAGGGTTATCACACAGCCTGTGTGAGATATAATATGGATATATCAACTCGTGTAGGATTTGAAATTTCAATACTAGCAAAACTGTGGTGTGATAACCAAGCTACTCTTCATTTTGCATCGAATCATGTATTACATAAGCGAACTAAGCACATTGAAATTGATTACCATTTTATTCGTGAGAAAATTCAACAAAGCTTGATTTGATATGTGACGACTGAAGAACAACTCGGGGGTTTATTCATAAAAGCTTTAAATGATTGATTATCTTTGTAACAAGTTGGGTATGATTAATATTTATGCTAAGATAAAGGAGAATATTATCTATATATATTAGTTATCATATTATCTATATATGTTAGGTAATATATCGGTCAATTAGCTAATTCTCAATTAGCCTAATTATAGTTTCCTAAGATAGATTCTTAGTTTGTATATAAATATATCCGCTCTTCAATAAAGAAGTTGTATTCTTTTTATCTCAAATACACTCCAAAAGTCCTAAAGTATCAAAATATTATTGTACCTTGGTTCTAAACATCTAAATCATATGTTTAAGATTAATAGCTCCAAAAGTTATCATAGAATTTGAATAAATAAATAAATAAAAGCCAAAGCACAATGCATATTCATTTCAAAGATCTATGCAAATTTTTATGAGGTGGACAACCAAAAGTAGAAAGATAATTTGGCATGAGATAATAGAAGACAGTACCAAAATAAGAGTCATAGAACATTGCAAGGAATTTAGTTACATATAATTATAAGTTTGTGTTACTCAGACTTGGCTACGAGTACCTGACATGGATATGGAATTTAAATGTCTGGTATGACTATTTAAAATCTTTTACACATGGTCAATAAACATATTAAATGTCCACCTAGAGAATTGGTGTGCAAGTGCAAGGTGTTTGGTGAGTATAGAAAGGATTGATGAAGAATCTGAGTATCAAAGTTTAGAAGATACTCGGAAAAAAAGACAAGTTTAATAAAGTCAACTGGAAATTATATTAGTCATAGTACGCATGAGAAAGTTTGCATGGATGAATCATATGGCATTTACTACATCCTAATGATATGTTTTGGAAAATTTAACCATGCAACAATTGAACTGTATCTGCTATATGCACTCCAACTTAATCCACATTCAATTGGCTTTAAACAAATTTATTGCAATATATTTCATTCCAAGCATGGTTGTTAAGATACATTGATAATGAATACTGATTGACTCGATGTTCCTCAAGAAATCATTATCTCAAGAAAACATTGGTGAAATTTAAAAAAAACTCAAGAATTGGAGAAACTACTGAGAGTTAGATTCCATTAGAAAATAAATCAAAATAATTGAAATTTTGCCAAATCAGAGTGCAATGAAATCATTTGAAATTTAGTTGTATTATGTTAATTTTAAAAAAAACTAGAAAATATAGCAAACTTTTTGTTGAATTTTGTATGAATTATAGCACATGTGCACAAACGAGTCTTTTTTTCTCTTGAATTCTAACTTTGCCATCAATTGAAATAATCACAATATCGATCTTTTAATCTTGCTGCTCATAAACAAATACTAGACCAAGTGTCTCAGTATCTGTAAAGTCAACTGAGATCATTATGACACAGAAAAATTCCAGAAGCCATCAGATTTGTGTCAAACTGCTTTCAGTGGGAACAAATTAAAAGGCAAGCCATATATCATTGGAAAGCCACGGATATCTAATATCCATAAAAAAAAATGGTGCTCAAAAATAATATTTCTACAAGAAATTATGATCATCTTGACTGAGGTCTAGTAAGCCAGACATGCTACTCAGGAAGCATTTATAATGATGAACCAACTAGGAAAAGATTTATAATGATGCTCGGGAAGGATGAACCCACTCGAGAAAAGCTGGAAATCTACTAGGGAATTCATAGATTAACATGCTACTTCGGAATTAGAAAATCTAAATCTCATTTAAAACGGTTTGACTCATCTTAGAGAGTTGTCCCTAGTCTCCCCTATAAAGGGCCATCATTTGTCTTGTAGAGGGAAGATTTTGTTTTGGAGATTAAAATATATTGTGAGCTTTTAAGCTTTTTAGAAGATTTATCTTTTTGTTATCTCTCTAAACTCTTGGTGGATTTCGTAGAGTGGTGAGTACTGAGTGTGCCTTGCATTATCTTATACGTCTCCTACACTTTTTGTTGTCAAGTTGGTATCAAAGCTTTGGTTGCTAATGGTTGGTCATAGAAGACAAAGGCCAAATGGTGATGATTCTATAGCTCATCAAAGAGATATCAAGTTGGATGACTTAAGAAGACAAGTGCAACAACTCGAGCAACGTCTTGCACATGGCGAACCTTTGGAACATGATGTTGAGGGTCCATGATTCGGAGGCTGATTATGCAAATCAAGAAATGAATTTTAATCCATTTCATGATAATCGAAATGATGATCCAGTGATAATGGGCACTTTATTACAGACATGGTTGTAAAAGTCGGCCTAGGCGGCCGCCTAGGCGCTAGGCGGCACCCCATTGTGGTGCCGCCTAATGCCGCCTAGGCGCCGACTAGGCACTAAGCGGTAATCCTCCGCCCGACTACCACCTACCGATTTTTACAACCTTGATTACAAATTGTCCAAATCGCATGATTATTACTCTTGTTAAGGAAGAAGACGATTAGGAACCTTAGGCTGCACCTATTTAGGATGAAGAAGGTCATGTTGTCCCTTCACAAGTTCAACATCTTCTCTAAAAACTTCAAGATGTGAACTTGTTCATAGAGGTGCTTCAATTCCCCCGAACTCCCTCCAATGCAAAATATCCAACATTGCATTGATTTAGTCCCCGATGCTTCAATTCCAAACAAAGCAGCCTATAAAATGAGTCTTCAGGTGCGTGAAGAGTTGCAAAGGCAAGTTGAGGACCTTTTGGCAAAAGGTCTTGTTCATGTACCTAAGAAAAATGATTTGTGGCGCATGTCGAAAATTGATCTCGGAAGTGGCTATCACACAACTGCAAAAAAATCGGTGAGAATGCTTATAAAGTTAAGCTACCCAGTGGTCATGGGGTTTCCATAAATTTTAATGTTGTCAACATTTCACCTTATATTAAATCTCATTTTGATTCAAGGGCAAATGTTTTTTAACCAAGGGATAATGACATGGAAAGTTTCCACAAGCAATCAGATCTTTGTGTTAAGCTGCTTTTATTGGGAACAAATTACAAGGCAAGCCATATATCATTGGAAAGCCACAGATGTCTAGTTTCCAAAAAAACGGTGGTAAAAAATAATATGTCTACAAGAAGTTATGATCATTTTGACTGAAGTCTATTAAGTTGAGCATGCTCCTCGGGAAACATTTATAATGGTGCTTGAGAAGGATGAACCCACTCGGGAAAAGATGGAAATCTACTCAGGAATTCAATGATTAATATACTACACGGGAATTGGAAAAGTTCAACCAATTTTTAGTTATCTTGAAGATTTTCTTAGTACTTGCAAGATGATATGTCTTTAATTTTTTGCATGTTTTGTATCCTTGTTAAATGCACCATTCATTCTCGAGACCCTAGAAAATATAAATCTCATTTAATGAGGCGTTAGAAAATCTAAGTCTCATTTAAAACAATTTGACTTATCTTGGAGAGTTGTTCTCTCCCTTATAAAGGGTCATCATTTGTATTGTTGTGGGAAGATTTTATTTTGGAGATTAAAATATATACGAGCTTTTAAGCTTCTTAGAAGATTTATCTTTTTGGTTATTTTTCTAAACTCCTTGGTGGATTCCCTAGAGTGGTGAGTAATGGGAGTGCCTTATGTTACCTTTTATTTCTCCTTACACTTTCTGGTGTCAAGATATTGTTGATTTAGTTAAGTCCTATAAAATTGATTTAAATGTGATTTAGATCCCAACCAATCCCTATGATATAAAATATTAAATAATAATCTAAACAATAGCATAATATTATTTGATAACTTTGTACTAATAAGTATGATTTTAATATTTACTGTAATATATTTTGACTTTTATTATTTATTATAATACATTTATTGTTATTTATTGCTTCAGATTAATAGATATGATTTCTAGTTATTAATAACATAATATATATAGATTTACATTTGTAATTTCCTATTACTTAATAGTTCTAAAATACAATTTTGTCAAATAGCATGTTAACATACGATTTTGACAATGAAAATAATATGCAATAACTAATATTCTGATTTATGTTTTGTTTCCTATTTAACTTGTATGTTGCAATATTTATTGGCTTATGTTATTAATTATATGATATTTGATTAAAAACGATTAACGAGGTTTTTCCAACCTCGGGCGACCGGCCCGGCCCCACAGAAGTTTCCCACCGGCCGCTAGGGTAATCAGGAAGTGCTTGCGGCGGCGGTCCAGAAGCTCAACGTCCCAAGGTTCGCACACCATTTAGAGGAAAAATTCATGCAAAATACGACATAGCTGAGGATCGAACCGCGGATGCCTGAGATGACAACTAGTCGCCCTTCCGCTGCACCATAACCCCAGGGACATATCTGATTAAAATAATATACATTGTTGTTATGATTGTATAAAATTTGTTATCTCATATATAAATTTGTTTTTTGCTTGTATTTAACAATTCTAATGTTCGCCATTCCTACCAATATGATATTTTCAAGTTTCAGTTTTTTTGGGTCCATCTGATCTTGCTACCTATATCGATTTGAACCACCATGCTTCCAAGTACTAAAGATCATTACAAAACCATCCTACACATATATATGTTATAACATTTAATGTTTTCAATATGATTTTTTTTTTTTTTTTTATCTTCTACCTATTGATTTCCAAGTACAAAAGATCATTACAAAACCATCCTACACATAAGAAATAGTTTCAATCATAGAAAGTATAGTCATTTCACTACCAAACAATAGGAACTAATAGAAAAGTGTGACTAGTCTTCAAATGCATAAACCTAAGAGAGTGAAAATAGTGAAAAGCAATCAAAGACTCAGTCAAAATCCATACCTCTAAAAGAATACAAATCTTTTCAGCATCAACTAAATCAAACCTACAAGCAAAGAGATAATGTGAACAGAAAATCACAAATTGAGTTTCATGGTGCAAGCTAAGATAGTTAAACCACATCAAGTTGCAAAACAAAAAAGACTTGTCATAGCACAATTATTAGGAAGTACAACCATTATGTTGTTGCTTGCAGCAATTATATTGAAATCCTAGTGGTGAACTGTAAATAAATCAATTGAAAAAATGAAAAAATAAAATACTCCTAGTGGTGATAGACATGAAGGTGCACAAGAAATTTTACAATTTTTTATATAGGCTAAGAAGGTTTGGCAATGAACTAGTAGTCTCCCTCTATATATACATATATATCTTAGACTCACACATACACTCTATACCAGATATATAAAGTAACTATATATACACACACTAACTATAAGATGAAGCATATCTATAATCACAATGCTACATATAATTCACTATGTACATGAGGACAAGTATGATTAAGGAACCTCAACAACATAGTCTGCCTCAGCAAGATACTTGTCTAAGCAATCAGCGAATGGAAAATAGCAAACTTAGCAGAGTTGATAGTCATTTGAGCATAGGTACAGTCATTGCAATGAGGTAATAGCAATCACTGATGGATCATGACGTATTTAGTCATTGGTTGCAATATCAGTAGTGTATATTTGTGTTATTATCTTTATTGATAAAATAAAATATCATCCCAAAGAAGCTGGTATAAGAGTGAGTCCTCTCTCTTTCTCCTAATTTTATAGTCATGTTCAAATCTATAAAGACGTGAATTGTAACCCTATTGGGTAATAATAAAATAACAAGATTCTTAACTTCTACAAGCCACTAGCATAAGTTGAAATATGGGCAATTAATTTAATTGTGTTTACCATCCTCGCTTTAACAGTTGAGCTGCAACTGCAGACACCTTTAACTGGACGTAAGCATCAGAAGCACTTGCATGTTCCATAACATAGTGTAGACAGAATCTGCAACAGAATGTTGTGAATGGTACAGAATTAGAAAGGATATGGAAACATTAACTTAAGTTTCAAACTCATAAAAAACAGAGAATACACTATTAAGTTTTTCTTATTCTCATCTGTAAGCATTCCCCACTCTCTAATTGCAGCATCACCAATTGCTCCAGCAGCTTGAAATTTTGCAGCTGGCAATTCAGAATTTTCTTGAAGAAAAAAAAAGGAAAACATAAATAAAACTTTAATAAGCTGCTAAAGTACAAGAAATTGTTTCCTTATGTAGTTCATAAACATTAGAAAAATCTTATAGAGAAAAATAGAAAGATTCTTTGGTGATTGATTAATTGTTATGCATATACACAAAAAGATATGCATATGCACAAAAAGATCATTTAAGGAGGAGTATCTAAGACAATGAGACTTGGGGTAGAAGACGAAGACGCAATGCGAGAGATGGCACGGAAAGAGAGCCGACGAACTTAGTACATCCAAGGTATGAGGGACTTGGAGGAAGAGTACTCCGATGAAGCGAGAAGCCGGGAGGAAGTCTGCGTATGGTAAGCTGCGGTAAGCTGAGTTGAGTGAATTGTACTCGGACCGAGCATAGAAACTCGACTTAGGCGGTTGTGGTAAGCTGAGTTGAGTGAACTGTACTCGGACAGAGCGTAGAAACTCGACTTGGCGGACTTGATCATAGTGGGCTTGAGTCAGGAGGCTAGAAAGACCAACCAGGGTTTCAGGCGACCAAATCTCCTGGTCGATCAAATAACAAGTTTGGTCGCTCGATGCACAATAGTTTATCATTTTCTATGTTTGAAGAGGTCAATTGTAGGATGGCCTTTTCGAATCAAGTGATCGAACAATTGAAATCAGGCGATCGAAAAGCAATGTGGGACGTGATCTAGTGTGGAGATCTGACTTGACCGAGATCATGTGACCGAAATGCCACGTGGAACCAGTGTGGAGATTAAGTGACCTCATCACATCAGCAAAAGCAATGAGAGACCGCAATCAAAGTTAATTGTTTTATTTATTGTTTCTTGTTGTACTCATCTTGTCCTCTAATACTAGTACTAAATTAATGTACAAAGAGGTTTCTCCATCTCTGGCATTTTATCAAAGAGGAGAAAAGTAATGGACAACATTATGCACAGGCCTTGGACTAGCAACTGACGTTTGAAGCAAGTAAACTTTTGTGTCCCTCTTTGCATGTCTTATTTATTCATTAATGCATGTGTGGCCTTGCTAAGTAATTAGCAAAAGAAAGAAAGTGATTTTTATTGCAGGTACATATTCACCCTCTCCTCCTCTAACGATCCCATGCTTCCGCATCAATATGTACTTCTCCATTTGCACCATTAGTAAAAATGTGGGGCATAAAACTCAAGTTCTCAAATAGCAGAAACAAGACTTCTCACATTATTTTCCCTTGTAGCCATTGTGTTCATTATTATTCTTATTAGTTCTAACGTGTTGCTATTTATAGTCAATTAAGACCCATGACTAGAAAGAGTCATGCTAATGCCTCGTTAGTACACTATGTAGTATAATATACTAAGATATTGTACTAGTGCTAATTCCTACCCATGTGTTACAAAATCTGAATCCAAATTCATGGATTAAAATATCGTGTTGAGCAAACATATCATGTCAACTGACACCAACACGACCCCACACCAGGCCTTGCGGCCACGCCAGAGGGGTCGTGCAACACCAGCAACCGGGAGGAGGGGTCATGCGACACCAGCGGCCATGCCAAAGGGGTCGCACTGGGTCACACGAGGAGCAAGGCAGGTAAAACTTAACTTATGTTGATTATTTCAATCAACTTCTAACTATGATAGGGATAATCTAATGAGGTTTAATTAAACCCTAATAAAATTATCTAATTCTATATTTTTTATTTATTGTAATTCTAAAAATATATAATAATTTTTTTATTTATCTCTATATTTTTTCTTTTTAAAAAAATTATTTTTTAAAATATTTTATTTTTAATTATTATATTTTATATTTAAAAAATATCACATAGGAGTAACTCCCTCGGATGGGTCGCGTAAGCAGGCTAGGGATTTAATTAAAATTTAGATTGATTATCTTAATCAACTCCTAACGTATGATTGGAATAATCTAAAAAGACTTAATTAAACCCTTAATAAAATTATCTAATTAACTATATCTTTTAATTCTAAACATATATAATAAAAATTTTATTTATTTATCTCTATAATTTTCCTTTTAAAAAATTATAAATTTTTTTGTTTTTTATTTATTTATCTCTATAATAAACATATAATCCTAACTATTTTTATTTTTTTTTTTATTTATCACTATAATAAAATCTTTAGTAAAATATTTTATATTTAAAAAATACTGAAACCATATCAACACAGTACGATACGGTATTGAAACCATATCATTCCAAACATAGATCGAAACTCAGATACGGCTTGAGATTTTAAACCAGGACCAAATTCAAATTGAGACCATGTAGTCACAAAAAGCTCAACATCATGATAGGGTATTGTTATGGACCCGAGTGCAGGATCGAGTCACAGGTCAAGATCCGGATCCAGATTTGGTCATGCAACACAGAGGGGAAAGACTCATCCTAGACAGAGTCAAATTACTCAACTTTTCTTCCTCTCTTTATTGATAACAACACTCCTTATATAAGGAGTCAATTACATAGCCTAAAGGAAACAAGGAATCAAAAATAGGAAAGATAATTAGGCTCCTTTATTTATTTTTGCTTATAGTAGTAGTTATTTTGGACCATGACTAATTAGGTAGTAGCAAAATAGGAAAGCTAATTAGGCTCTTTTATTTATTTCTGCATATAGCAGTAACTAATTAAGTAGTAACAGATTGTTTCCTTTTCCCCAAGCAATAGCTGTCCACCACTGACAATTTGCTTCCTACTATATTGGCGTCCAACAAAGGCATCCACATCATCACTCCCCCCTTCTCTCGATGCTGAGCTTGTCGCCCCCGGGGCTATGGTGCAGCGGAAGGGCGACTAGTTGTCATCCAGGCATCCGCGATTTGATCCCCAGCTATGGCGTATTTTGTAAGAATTTTCCTCCAAATGGACGCGAACCCTAGGATGCTAGACTTCTGACCGCCGCCTCGAGCACTTCCCGATTTACCCTGGCGGCCGGTGGGAAACTTCCGTAAGGCCAGTCCGATCGCCCGAGGTTCAACGTTACCCAACCTTGTTAATCATTTTTTTTCCGATGCTGAGCTTGTCCTCAAGCTCGAAACGGAGTATAATGCCACTAATAGCATTAAGGGAAATTTCCGAGTCCACTTCCCCCTCTTCTTCACCTTTCCTATCATCATCCGGTACTTCATTCCATAACAGGCTTACACTTATGACCCATGGAGTAGCACTCCTCACAGTTAAAACAGAGACCCTTGGCTCTCCGTTTTGCCATCTCGACCCGGGTCAGACGCTTGAAGAATGAAGCAGGTGGAGTCTCCTAGCTGATGTCCCCCGTTGTCTTGGTCTTCGCCAAAGGAGGGCATCCCCTGCTGGTGTTGAGATTGGTTGTGGTCTCGCCCAATTTGTGCCCAGTGACCTCGATGGAAGCACTCTTCCATTCTAATGCTGGCCAATTCATTGCAATGCCGAGGTTTCCAAGCTGCTACAGTTCGATGTCGATACGAAGATCTTCGACTAGCCCCGCAGTGAACAAGTCAACCTATTATCATGGTCTGAGGTCCAAGGTCCGGGCAAGGTGGGATTGGAACTTCCGTTGGTAGTCTTCTACCGAGCCTATCTGCTTCTGATTTGCTAGCTCTCCTAGAGGGTTGTCATAGGCGGCCCAAAGTGGATATGGCAATGGTCTTTGAATTGCTTCAAAGTCATATTTGACTCTTCCTTCCACCTAATCAAATCAAAGTTGGGCTTCCCCTAAAAGTGGAAGGCAATAAGGCCAACCTTGTCGGCTTCTATAGTTCTTTGGATGACAAAGAATTTTTCGCACATTTTAACCCAGCCCAGTGGATCCCCTTCTCCAGAATAGATGGGGAACTCCAACTTCAAGTACCGCGGAACTATGGTGCCGCTGGTTGGCGGTTCAAGTCTGACCTCCGAGGCTTTGGAAGGGCCACACTCCATGCTGGTAGTGTTGTTCGTGGGCACCGATCGTCGTCTTGTCTCTTGAATAGTACAGGATAACTCAATCATCTGCTCCTCTAGTCCTCGTTGACGGGAGGTGATATGCTCCATGAAAACTTACTGTTGCGAGGTCAATCTTTCCATGAATGCATCGAGTTTGGAAGCAATAGGATTTGTATCACCCATGATCGGCTCTGATACCAAATTGTTATGGACATAAGTGAAGGATCGAGTCACAGGTCGAAATCCGAATCCAACTTAGTCATGCAACACGCAAAGGGAAAAGGGAGGGGAAAGACTCATCAGAGTCAAATACGCAAGGGGGAAAAGGGAGGGGAAAGACTCATCCTAGAAAGTCCAATTACTCAATTTTTCTTCCTCTCTTTATTGATAATAACACTTCTTATATAAGGAATCAATTACATAGCCTAAAGAAAACAAAGAATCAAAAAATAAGAAAGATAATAAAGCCCCTTTATTTATTTCTGGTTATAGTAGTGGCTATTTGGGTAGTAACTATTTGGATAGTAACAAAATAAGAAAGCTAATTAGGCCCTTTTATTTATTTCTACATATAGCATAGCTAATTAGGTAGTAGCAGATTGTTTCCTTTTCCCCAAACAATAGCTACCACAACTGGCAATTTGCTTCCTACTATATTGGCGTACAACAAAGGCATCCACATCAGGTATATAAAAGTATGAAGGTTGATTAATCAAACAACGTAAAACAATATTAAAAGTAAGAATAAAATTATTAGAAAAAAGAAGAAAGATAGAAGATAGCTATAATTTGATAGCAACCCATACTAATTTTTATTTATGAATCACATTGATAATTATGATATTCAACATTTTACATTGAAATAACCATATTACTATTACAGGGCAACCTGATACACAAAGCTCCCACCAATATAGAATACATTACTATTACATGCAATAAAATAATTTTAAGGAGAGTAAATTCCCTGATAATTGATTTTAATGTAACAAAAAATTTCTAAACTTCACAGATTGAAGTAATATGAAAGAGTAGGTTTATAGATTTTCTCCCATTCTAATTATTAGATTGGTAATTATATATCTTATTCATTTTGATAGGCTGACACTCATTATTTATAATACTTGTGGTATAAAATTTGAATGCATTAGTTCTTTTATGGTTACAATTTCTCTAATATTTTAATGTATACTTATATTTGATCCAATTGACTTGAATTAGAATTCGTATTCATACATAAAGTTGGGCAGCATTCAACACAAGGCTGGAACTAAAAAAAACACCCTAACGTCCACAAGCTTACCATGGATAAGATCCCTAAGAACAGAAAAGCTAGTCATTACTAACAGAGTGGAATAGAATGAAGATAAAAAAACAGGAGTGTATATCACATAAATCTTGCACATATGACATATCAATTATGATGATGGTTGTTAACTCGAAAGTAACTAATACATTATCTCCATAATGTTGTACCAATGAAGATAGTACACAATTTATATTGAGTAAACCAAGAAAAACATGAACGTTGTCAAAATTGTAAAAATTGATAGTTCTGAATAATTAACATGAATTAAATATTCATATGATTGTTAAGGTTTCCTCAACCTCAAGGCCATGTCCCAAGACCCTCTTAGAAGATGTGAAGAGGAAAAAAATGCTTAATCCTCTAGACCAAAAAAGCATACAATATATAAGTATTTTTCAGAAACAACTAATAATCATCATTCAATCATATTTGTCCCAACTAAGAAGTTCCTACATAAATTTATGCCTCCAATGAGTTCTATGCAAACCTATATCCCTAACAATACAATAATCAACAACGACCAAGTCTTATCCCACTAGGTGAGGTCGGTTATATATCCCTAACAATATTCAAATTAATTAAATCATTTTTCGCTACATTAATTTCTTTGGTCTCCCTCTTTGACCATATTCCTTACACCTTAGATTCTAATTGATTCAATTCTTATGCAACAACACAACCAAGTCATTATCTCACTAAGTGAGCTCGGTTATATGGATCCTCCTATGCCATTGGACCCGATTCCCTTTTATATTTACATCTATATTTAAATTGATTCGACTCTTATAACTATAGAATATGTTGAAAATCTTTGAACACCTAATTGCTCTCAAATATTTTTTTTATTTTATCCATGACAATAACTGCATTTTAGTATGCTCGTCTATATTAAGTTTTCTGACATTACAATCAAAAAAAAAACATGAAAGGTTCCATCACTCTTATAAACTATCCTGTAACATAAGGGAGATATGATGATCATATAAGATTCCAAATGTTCCGCTTTAATCCAATCACTCAAATTGTATCCTATTAATGATGTCTTCATCAATATCCCCTTCTTGTTGGATTATAGATCCAAAAATCTAAAACTCATAGAACAATGACCTAAGGAATGTGTTGCCACTATCGATTCTTTTCTTAATAGTAAAACTATATTTTATATATCTTATTTTCATTGTACTTATCTTAGAGCATCTAGTTTCTAAAATTTTTCTACACAATTCAAATATCCAATAGAAACAATTAAAACAACCCAAAAATTAACTAGAATGAGATTGCTGGGCCATCTTACATCATGACAATCTATTTGACTTACACACCCAACAGTAGACTATTATTTGGGTGACAAACTGTCAGATATGTAGGTATAAGCTCCTGCAGTAGACATACCTAGAAAAGTGCATGGTATATCCTTTGCCGTAAAGTGAATATGCATAAATTAGTGTCATTCACAATTCAACAAGCTTCATCATAAATTTTAATATCGCTAGATGAATTACAATTGTTATGTAGGAATTTTTATCCATCATGAAAATATCAAATGGATACATACCAAGTATGAATCGGCATGCCTGGAATGGCATTGAGGATTGCCGCAGTGAAATGATAATTTTCTCTGCTTCAGTTGGATTCATGTGCATCTACAAGTGCAAAAGAAAATAGACACAACAGAAACAAGTTTAGAGTCCCAAAACTAAGCCCAACACATTGTAGATGTAGAAAAGAATAATTTAAGGTAGCAAATAAACAACAAAAGTGCATCCAATGCACAACACTACTCATTAGAGCTGTAGCCAATTACATATCGCACACATGTAAAGCCTGATAAAAGGCGCTTAAGCAGAGAGCAAGTTAGTAAACTGAGAACAAATACTCTTATTTAGTTCAAGCTATTAGATAAAAAAATCATTAAAAAGATAAAGCTATCTTTTCAAGAAGTTCAGGATAAAGAAGGCGAGGAAATGGAAGTGCATTCATACGAGAAGATAGGCTCCTCCAAATTACGTATTACAATCAAAATGACGTTGAAAAGGTTGGATAAAACCCACCAATGGACAAAACATAGGCTCATCAAAAACATGATTAAAAGACGAATAGGCGACCTACTCATGTTCAAATACTTTCAAATGGACAAGTAGAGGACCTGGATCATGGAGCAAGCCTGTTCAACTGCAATCATGGTAGACCGAAGCTGGGACAAATCCGGAACTGATCCTGGGAATCCCTGCATTGCCTCTTGTTTTTCAACTCAAACTCGTCGGATTATAATCTCTACGGTACTGACTATGTCAGATTGGGAGCGACAACGAAGAGACGATCAAAAGGCAATAGGGATGCAGGAACGGGAGTGAGCTGCAAGCTTTCTCAAAGTAGGCAGATAAATCGTGAGGAAAAGGGAAGCGATCGGAGGGTCTGGTTGCCCTTTAAACCACCTTCCCTCTTGGTGTGCGCCTTCTTTATCGCCGGTTATTTTTGCCCTGCTGGAAATGAAAAGAACCAGGAATAAGAGAGAAAATTTCATTTCACCCCAAAAATTATCTGTGTTTTTTAATATAGTCATCAAAATATCTAGAAATTATCTGTGTTTAATGGATTTCTAAGTACTCATATACAAGCGACACTTTACAGAACAGAAAACAACAGGAGACTGTAGATAAAAGGAACTACACGAGTATAAAGGAGAAGTACCCGCCTTTTATTTAAGAATTTCATAAACGAAGAGAACCTTCCACGATCAACCAAAACGAGTCCAACTCAAGATCCTGTGTCAAGGACGTAGTTTAATCATTTATAAAATTATTAAATGAACTAAACAAAATACTAAACATGATTAGGATAGATCCTAATTAGAACATCTATTTAAATAAATCCAAACAAGTATAGGTTCTTTCTTAACCCAATCCCACGACAATTCGATTTTTTTTTCCTCTCACACATGGAATTCACGGCAAGAGGACACAAGTTCAAGGTTAAAACCCACACCTCATGTCCTTACAGTAAGAGACAACAAAGTCAAACCAAAAAACTCTTCCCATATATTGCTCACGGCAGTGCATCACCGCTAGAAAAACTAATCCAAACAGACAAGAACAGAAACTACACAAACATAACACCTACCTCAATTAGAATGATCAGATCTCACCCCTTCCCACAGCAATTCTATAGGATTTAACAGAAACTAAACTGAAAGAATTCTCATCCAACAACCCATCCAAACACAGCCTCAAATTCCAAATTTTCAAACAAGGAAATCCAAAACCAACTAGCACAACATTGCCTCCCTAGAGCTCACGGAACAACAAGACCCAATCATTAACAGAAAAACCTATACAAATCCCTAACCAAACCTTACCTACTGTGAAGTCTGTCCGGCAGGGATCAAGAAGAGGAGAGAACGGTCACCGACGACTCACTTGCGCAAAGAGGACTTCTACTCGGTCGCGTGAAGAAGACGAAGAAGAAATCGCGCCAACAGAGGGTCGCGAAATGGTGATGCCGCGGGGTGAAATCGCGTGAAGAGAAGCTTGAGCGACTAGGGTTCGCGGCAAAGAGGGATCGCGTCGACTTACTGTGCGCGGACGAGTAGGAAGGAGAAGAAGAAAGGAAGAAGATGAAGACGAGAGGAAGTCTCGGCAGCGGGCGGCGCGATAGTGGCGATCGGCGTCGCTCGCTGCGGCGTCGGGGAAAGCCGAAGGGGATCGGGAGAAAAATAACGGGGAAGGAGAGGGATTAGGGTTTTTATCAGTTTTTTTACATAATAGCCCTCCAAGTTTGGTGAATTCCAATTAGATCCCAAATTTTCGGGGTTTTTTAGCCTTTAACCCCTCCAAATTTTCAGTATTTAACAACATGATATTTGGATCAAGTAATATCATGTGATTTAAGAGTTTGTAATTTCAATTTTAATTTCTAGATATTTTGATGATTATATTAAAAAACACAGATAATTTTTGAGGTGAAATGAAATTTCCTCCCTCTTATTCAGAGGTTCTTGTCATTTCCAGTAGGGCAAAAATAACAGGTGATAAAGAAGGTGCAGAAGGTGACTTGAAGGGCTACTAGACCCTCCGATCGCTTCTCTTTTTCGCACGAATTATCTATCTACTTTGAGAAAGCTTGAAGCTCACTCCCGTTTTTGCATCCCTATTGTCTTTTGATCTTCGCTTCGTCATCGCTCCCAAATTGAACAAGAGGTATGTATTTGAATATACACACGATCAAAACACATCATTGATTACCAGGTAATCATATGATATTACATCATTGATTACCAGGTAATCAAAAACATCATTGATTACTTGATGAAATATCAACTTACAGCTTCCATAAGCTCACGTATTTCTGCATTCTTCAAAGTAGAACCATATTAGAAAACAAAGTCCATATTAGAAAACAACAGAGTACCTTAGGATATAAACTACTTCACACAGGATCAAAAATCTATCAGAGATTCCATAATAGAAAACCAACATAGGAAACGAAAAAAACCATAGAAAACCAACACACAAAAATAAATACCTCTGAAGAATAAAGGTTCTTCGAGATGAAGAGTGGGATGCCTTCGGACATTGGAATGCAGGTAGGATTGGAGGAGTGGGACGCCGGTAGAGTTTCGTGGAGTGGGATGATGGTAGGTTTCGTGAAGTGCGACGAAGACTATGACGGTAGAGTTTCGTGGAGTGGGATGCGGGTAGGTTTCGTGAAGTGGGACGAAGACTATGCCGGTAGGAATCACGCTGCTAGGGTTTTGCTAGGAGAAATGATTTGCTGAGCGAAACAAAATCGCGAAACACAACACGAATGAGTCAGCAATCCCACGTGGCGTCAAAAAATTAAAAAAAAAATCGAAGGAGAGAGATTTGGTCAGGGGGAGATCAGCCCAGCCTTGCGTTCGCCCTACTGTCCACCGCCGCCATTGTCTACTCCGTCGCCTCATCTACACAGCCCGCCACCGGGACCTCGCCTCCTTCCGCTAGGTCCTCACCGTTGTGCCCCGCGTCTGACGCCGCCTCATCTCTACCTTCCTCTGGGCTTTCCTCATCCTCTTTGTCCAACACTCCGTCGTCGTCTTCCTCTTCTTCGCTATCATGCTTGCCACCGGTGACGACTCCGCCGCCGGCCCCGCCCTCGTCTACACCCTCGTCTACATCAGCGTCGTCACCCTCGTCTACATCAGCGTCGTCTGGCACCTCGCCAGCGTGATCTCCGTCCTCGAGGACTGCCGCGGGCTGGGGGCGATGCGGCGGAGCCGGCTGCTGATCCAAGGCAAGCTGTTAATCTCCTGCATCATATTCGCCAAGCTCAACCTCTGCTTCTGGTTGGTGGAATGGTGCTTCCGGCTCCTGCTGGAGAACCGTCGCGGCCACACCACAGGGTTCACCTTGCTAGTGTCGCTGCTGCTCCTCCTCCTGCTGGGGCTGGTGATCCTCTTCGCGCTGACGGTGCAAACCGTGGTCTACTTCGTCTGCAAGTCGTACCACCATGAGAGCATCGACAAGTCGAGCTTGGCGGGTCATCTGGAGGCGTACTTGGGCGAGTACGAGCCGTTGAAATCGCAGGATCTGCAAATGGAACAGGTGAATGTTTGATTCTTATAGATAGGTGGTGAATTATGTTGCTGTCTATGATTTTGGAATCCACATAAAAAATTTCAACTTGCTGATTGATTCGATTGAACGCCAGACAAACGAATGATCTATAAATTTCAGAGAATGCTTGTGTTCTACAAACGAATGATCTATAAATTTCACTCTCCTGCTGCCGGCGACTACCTCCGCGTCGCATCTCCACGCCCCGACGCTCTCCAGCTCTTCCCTCAGCTCCTCTGTCCTCGCCCTCACCCGTCGGAATTACCGCATGCGTATCCCCAGCGATCCTCGTCCCGCTTCCGCTACCATCCTCTGCCGCAGCCTCGCAATGCAGAGCGTCGTTTCTGACGCGAAGAACGGAGAGTAGCCCTCGCCGGCAGCCGCCGCCGCCGCCAAATGGGGCCCGCAGTGCACCGAACCCCACAGCAGGATCAGGAGGAGGAGGGAGTCGACGTTCCTCAATGCGCAAAGTTCAATCGTCGTCTCCATCAGCGCTTTGTTCTCCTCCTCCAATCCCGTCGCCTCTCACCGGCAAATCAAAACCGCTCGCATCACCTTAACCAATCGAAACGGGCGTAAAACTTAGATTTTTAAACCGGGACAAAATAGAGCATGTCGACTAGACTACGACCTGCCGGCTGCCGAGCGAGTTGAGCAGTGGGGTCGCGCCGCCACCTTTCGACCGCCGCGACCATGTCAGCTCCAGCGGAGCAGTAGCTCTCCATCCCCGCCACACCAAGCTTGATGACGTGGCAGACATCCCAAAGGCGGGAGCTTTCATCCATATATTCGTCTAGCCACCTCTCACCGACGGGGAGGTGGAGCTTCCTCACCAGGCGGGTCAGCCGGGAGTGGAGCGCCCAGAGGAGCGCCGCCGCGCGCTGCAGGAACTGCAGCGACATGAAATCGCTCGCGTCGCCGAGGAGCTCGTCGACACCGCGGACCAGGAAAGCGAAGAAATCGGAGGAAGGCTCCATGGTTTGCCGCTCCTCTATTCTCCCCCTACCAAATCTCTCTCCTTCGATTTTTTATTTTATTTTCTGACGCCACGTGTGATTGATGACTCATTCGTGTTGTGTTTCGCGATTGTGTTTCGCGCAGCAAATCATTTCTCTTTTGCTAGTTCATCGTGTTTAGTCATTTAGGCAGAAAATTAATCAAATATTTATCAACGAGTTTAATCTTTAATTCATTAAAATTTATTTATGTACATCTAATAATAAAAACATATAAAATAGATGGGATAAAAATTAAAAAGGTGGTTTTCATATTGGAATTATTAAAGAGCACCTTTTTATTTATTATTAAAATAATATTTTATGTTGTCAGATCCCGGCCTTGCTTACGGGTAGCCCGGCTTGCATAGCCAGCCAGCCTGGCGCCACGGAGGCTCAGCAGAAGGGTCGATGAAGACCTCACCAAGGGAGTCCTGGAGCAAGGAAATCCCCAATGCGCTCGCCGACCGACCAAGGGCAGGGTCGGTCGAGTCGATCCCGAGCGTCTCCTAACTCAGTCATTCAAACCCGCACCCCGATCCGAACCAAGGTCGGGCAATTCAGTTAGACGCGTGGAAGCTCACGCACCCTCTGCATCCCATGGATTCGACAGCCCACCGAATTGAGACAGAACCAGACAGATGTAGCCCAACAGACCCTTGACTCAGGGCGTACCCTCCGCCTCAACTCTCCCAGTCGGACGCGTGGCGACCCATGCTCTCTGGCCATTACCCGACCCAGTCCTTGACGCTTGGACTCGCCGATCGGTGCTCGGGCTACGAACTAGATCGTCCTTACGCTGCCCTATGTCATTACATCCGGGGTATGATCTTGACGTCGGGGTACTACACACATTGCCCATTTATGACACCACTCGCGGGTATCCCGCCCATTCAGTACCGTCGTACTGCCTCAGCACCCTGCGTCATGCCGCGGTACTTTCAGGTGCTCTCATATGAGCTGACAATTACCACACCCCTGTCTCATCAACGTGGGCATGGGGTTGTCAGCTCCCTCGGTTATATAAGTCCTCCACTCCTCATTCCGCAGGTATGCGCGCGAGCACTCCCTACTATTCCCTTTCCATTCGCTCCACTATATGTCCTGCAGATATTGACTTGACCGTTGGAGTGCCTGGCCGGGGAAACTCCCTGGCGGGTTTGCTAACGGTCATTGTTTTGCAAGCAGACGCCAGGTAGGAGCCAGGTGGGCGCCGCCTCAGCCACTCGTGCCGCTCGGGAGACCATCCCGCCCTTGGGACTTCCACCTTGCCTCGCGACAGAATCAAATTTGACGCTAGAAGGAGGGACACCCAGTCTGATCGAAGGTGTTCGATGGAAACGCCAACCAGGTCGTGATGACCATTACTCCCGAGTAGTACGACCTCCTCTCAGTAGCCCGGGCTCGAGGAACTCCGCTAAGGCGGGCACACGCTGATGGCCCAGCGACTCGACCCCAGGAGCTCGTGGCGCCTAATCCCTCGGGAGGTAGGGGAAAGGCCGCTCCGCCAGAAGGAGGCTCGGCCCCCTCCCTCCCACCTGCACACCACAGGCGGGCCGACGCGGTGGAGCTCGCGCTAGTCGAAGCATTTGCGTCCAGCCAAACGCGCCTGTCGCGTCACGATAAGGGAAAGGCACTAGTTGGCACGCAGCCGGCAGCTCAGGCGCACACCCCTTTTGCTTCGTGGATCTTGGAGGATCTGATTCCCAGGCATCTCAGATTCTTCACCATGCCTGAGTATGCGGGGGCCACTGACCCCGAAGAGCATCTCATGAAGTTCGAGAGTGCCGCCTTACTACACCAATATCCGAAGGGCGTAAAATGCTGAGCATTCCTGACAACGCTCTCCGGATCCGCCCAATGATGGTTCAGCCAGATACCCAACGAGTCGATCTCCAGCTTCGAGGAGCTTAGGAAGGCATTCCTCCAGCACTTCGCTAGCAGCCGAAGGCATCACAACACAAGCATCAACATGTTTGCTTTGAAGCAGGGCCCGAAGGAACCGCTCCGGGCCTACGTTAAGAGATTCAATGGAGTAACACTGGAAGTGCCAACAGCCGCCCCAGAAGTTCTAATCAACGCTTTCTCCCAAAGACTGCAAGAGGGAGATTTCTTCCGCTCGCTCGTTCAGAAGCCCCCCAACGACTTTGACAGCCTATTAGGAAAGGTCGTCAAATACATCAATGTTGAAGAAGCATAGGCCGCTCGGAAGAAGGAGTCGACCAGCGCGCCACTCCTGACCCAGCGCAATCTAAGCGATCGAGGGGCGGGCCCATTCGCAGCCCACGGGGATCCGCTGACCGAGCCGGAGCAAATCATCGGCAAGTGCAGCAGGTGGCCCAGGGGTCTGCTGACCTGCTGGATGCCGTACTGCACGTTCCATCATAGTCACACCCATGACACGGAAGAGTGTTGTCAAGTCGGGAGGGACCAAGCTCCCCAGACTTGTTGGGACTGGGTGCATGTTGACATAGATACGGGTTCGTAATTTAAAAAAATAATTACGTGCAGCGGAAGAATTAGCATAAATAATTTCTCAAATTATTTTAACCACGTATCTAGCATGCAACCTTATGATGTGTGGACATGATCATAAATTAAAATTTTTTGCAGAAAGTAAACTAATTTACTCAATACCTCGCGTAACTCGAAGTAAGGGACGAGATCCAACCGTAGCGTCCCTTGGAAGCTCCGCCTCTATTCGCGTCCACGCCGAGTTCTCTTCGGGATGACTTCGCAAAGCCACGAGTTTCGTGCCGACAAGAACTACTAGATTCTCCAAAGGCACGACTAGAATATCAAGAGAGAGAGATGGAAAACTAACCACCAAACGGAATTAAGATTCCGGGAGGAAGGAAGGAGTCGCGACCCACCAAAACAAATCACGCTCGATTTATTTTATAATTTAAACCAAACAATTTGGTTTCCCCTCTTTATTGTGGCCGGCCAAACCAAAGAGGGTGGGCACCCTCTTTGGCCGACCACACCAAGCCAAACCCTTGCGAATTAAACTCATTTAATTCGTCCAATAAGCCTTCAAAAGACTTGGCCATTTTAAGCTTCCGGTGCGCCTCTGATAAATTCAGATTCGACTTATTTCTCTTGATCGGAAAATCTAATTTTCAACTCGTTTTAAATCCCTCGGATTACTCGTAGTGCGTGTGACTAAATAGGCTTTCGATTTATGTTGGTCGTCTATAATTCATTAATTATAAAACGATCATGAGTGGCACCTAGTAGTACATCATGATCCCCAATTAATCGAAAGATCAACGGTTGACCTCAGAAATTATTCTGAAACCCTTCAGCAGCTCTAATGAATCGTGTCCCATTCCCTTCACCATCTTATACCCACTTGGTTCAGGACACGGTCTATGTGTGTCAGTCCCCAATAGGCTGACTACGTCACACCTAGCCCAAGTAATGTCTTTCTCATCCAACGGATTCTAATTACTCTCATGTTTCTGAGAGATTCATACTCTGAACATGTGATGCTCTGGCCAGAGGCTTCGAGTAACAATCCGACGATAGGCCTTGGGTATACATCTCCTCGCAAGGAGTGGTGAATCCTTTGTAGGCTGTTCAAACATCTTCGGGCACTTCGGCTTATACCCAACCATCCTGGGTCCACACTTCCTTAGAGATGCTTGCTTAAGATGTCAAAGTATAAGTCTCCATGACCAAGATGACTTGAACACCGTAAGTCAAAGGAACATCGCAATTAAGCTGCAGTAAGAACTTCATTGACATATCTATATGTAGATTACCATATGAAGTTTTACAGCTAGTCACTCCAATGAACTAGTTCCCTTAACTAGCATTCATGTTTATCTCCGGACATCCTAATGTCACCAGCCAGTGAGAATCAGCTGATTAGAGAATAACCCATGCTAGTCTCAACAGAATTGATAGTGTCCGTATTTATCAATTCGTCGACTAGGGATAATTTCAATACTTCACAATGGCACATGTAGAGATAATCACTAGTTGTGAATTCATCACAAATTCTCTCATGCTATGA
This sequence comes from Boesenbergia rotunda, assembly GCA_024364735.1. Lineage (NCBI taxonomy): Eukaryota > Viridiplantae > Streptophyta > Magnoliopsida > Zingiberales > Zingiberaceae > Boesenbergia > Boesenbergia rotunda. Next base: position 388,671 of record JAGFNQ010003696.1, on the reverse strand, counting down.
ATTGTATTGCGGACATTCAGTAAATGAGTTTAAGATCTCAATCAAATACATGAACATGTATACTCAAATAGTGAATATTCATTTATTAAAGTAAATGATTACAATCATAAGGAATCGCCTTAGGACACTTCTCTCACAATACTAACAAGACTGCCACCCAAGGGTGAAGAAGGCAAGCCTCCCCCGGGTCGGGCCCGGGTCGAGAAGATCGAATCCTCCCCTTAGCCGATGGAGGATTCGAGCAAGAGCCCCCGCTCGCTCGTGGCTTGTTCTCCGAGCAAGTCGAGGTAGAGGAGCAGCAGGCCAACCGGCAGAACGCCATTCGAAGAGGAGTACACATGATTTTGGGGGGCTACCCCGAGGAAATTCTCGTCAAACATGTTGTTAAATAAAGGAGTACTCGGTTATCTCACGGGAATAGGGGAAGATTCGCCTTCTGGCTAAATGACAAAGTGTCCCAAACTCTCGCCCTCGCGAGTTATAAGTGGGCATGCTCCCAGTACCCTCGGCTCGGCTCTCTGCCGGACGCTGGCGACCCATGCTCCCTGAGATGTCTCCGATAGAGAAACAAGACTCTCGCCCTCGCGAGTTATAAGTGGACATGCTCCCATGACCCTCGGCTCGGCTCTCAGCCGGACGCGTGGTGACCTACGCTCCCTGAGAGGTCTCCGACCGAGAAGCCAAACTCTCGCTCTCGCGAGTTATAAGTGGGCATGCTCCCATGACCCTCGGATCGGCTCTCAGCCGGACGCGTGGCGACCCACGCTCCCTGAGATGTCTCCGACCGAAAAGCCAGACTGTCGCCCTCGCAAGTTAAAAGTGGGCATGCTCCCACGACCCTCGGCTTGGCTCTCAGCCGGACGCGTGGCAACCCATTCTCCCTGAGATGTCTCCGACCGAGAAGCCAGACTCTCGCCCTTGCGAGTTATAAGTAGGCATGCTCCCACGACCCTCGGATCGGCTCTTAGTCGAGTGTGTGGCGACCTATGCTCGATGAGATGTCCTCGACTGAGAAGCAAGACTCACACCCTCACGAGTGATAAGTGGGCATGCTCCCACGACCCTCGGCTCGACACTCAGCTGGGCGTGTGCCGACCCACGCTCCCTGATATGTCTCTGACCGAAAAGCCAGACTCTCGCCCTCGCGAGTAATAAGTGGGCATGATCCCACGACCCTTGGCTCGGCTCTCAGCCGGGTGCGTGGCGATCCAAGCTCCATGAGATGTCTCCGACCGAGAAGCCAGACTCTCGCCCTCGAGAGTTATAAGTGGGCATGCTCCCACGACCCTCGGCTCGGCTCTCAGCCGGACGCGTGGCGACCCACGCTTCTCAGTCGGACGCATGGTAGCCCACACTCCCTGAGATGTCCCCGACCAAGAAGCCAGACTCTCGCCCTCACGAGTTATAAGTGGGTATGCTCCCACGACACTCAGCTCGGCTCTCAGCCGGGCGCGTGGTGACCCACGCTCCCTGGGATGTCTCCGACCGAAAAGCCAGACTCTCGCCCTCGCGAGTTATAAGTGGGCATGCTCCCACGACCCTCGGCTCGGCTCTCAGTCGGATGCGTGGCGACCCACGCTCCCTGAGATGTCTCCGACCGAGAAGCCAGACTCTCGCCCTCGCGAGTTATAAGTGGGCATGCTCCCACGACCCTCAGCTCCGCTCTCAGCCAGACGCATGGCGACCCACGCTCCCTGAGATGTCTCCGACTGAGAAGCCAGACTCTCGCCCTCGCGAGTTATAAGTGGGCATGCTCCCACGACCCTCGGCTTGGGTCTAAGCCGGACGCGTGGCGACCCACGCTCCTTAAGATGTCTCCGACCGAGAAGCTAGACTCTCACCCTCGCGAGTTATAAGTGGGCATGCTCCCACGGCCATCGGCTCGGCTCTCTGCCTGACGCGTGGCGACCCACGCTCCTTGAGAGGTCTCCGACCGAGAAGCCAGACTCTCACTCTCGCGAGTTATAAGTGGGCATGCTCCCACGACCCTCAGCTCGGCTCTCACCCGGACGCGTGGCGACCCACACTCCGTGAGATGTCTCCGACCCAGAAGCCAGACACTCGCCCTTGCGAGTTATAAGTGGGCATGCTCCCACCTCCCTCGGCTCGGCTATCAGCCGGACGCGTGGTGACCCACGCTCCCTAAGAGGTCTCCGACCGAGAAGCCAGACTCTCGCTCTCGCGAGTTATAAGTGGGCATGCTCCCACGACCCTCGGATCGGCTGTCAGCCGGACGCATTGCGACCCACGCTCCCTGAGATGTTCCCGACCGAGAAGTCGGACTCTCGCCCTCGCGAGTTATAAGTGGGCATGCTCCCACGACCCTTGGTTCGGCTCCCAGCCGGACGCGTGGTGACCCACGCTCCTTGAGATGTCTCCGACCGAGAAGTCAGACACTCGCCCTCGCGAGTTATAAGTGGGCATGCTCCCACGACCCTCGGATCGGCTCTCAGCCGGACGTGTGACGAACGCTCCCTGAGATGCCCCTGACCGAGAAGTTAGACACTCCCTTGTTAGTGATATGAGAGAAGTGTCATAAGGCAATCGCCTTATGATTGTAATCATTTATTTTAATAAATGAATATTCACTATTTGAGTATACATGTTTGTGTATTTGATTGAGATCTTAAACTCATTTACTGAATGTCCGCAATACAATTCACAGCATGAGAGAATTTGTGATGAATTCACAAATAGTGATTATCTCTACATATGCAATTGTGAAGTATTGAAATTGTCCCTAGTCGATGAATTGATAAATACGGGCACTATCAATTATGTTGAGACTAGCATGGGTTATTCTCTAATCAGTTGATTCTCACTGGCTGGTGACATTGAGATGTCCGAAGATAAACATGAATGTTAGTTAAGGGAACTAGTTCATTGGAGTGACTGGCTGTAAAACTTCATATGGTAGCCTACATATAGATATGTCAGTGAAGTTCTTACTGCAGCTTAAGTGCGATGTTCCTTTGACTTGCGGTGTTCAAGTCATCTTGGTCATGGAGACTTATACTTTGACATCTTCAGGAAGCATCTCTAAGGAGGTGTGGACCCAGGATGGTTGGGTATAAGCCGAAGTGTCCGAAGATGTTTGAACAACCTACAAAGGATTCACCACTCCTTGCGAGGAGATGTATACCCGAGGCCTATCATCGGATTGTTACTCGAAGCCTCTGGCCAGAGCATGACATGTTCAGAGTATGAATCTCTTAAATACATGAGAGTAATTAGAATCCGTAGGACGAGAAAACGTTACTTGGGCTAGGTGTGACGTAGTCAGCCTAGTGGGGACTGACACACATAGACCATGTCCTGAACCAAGTGGGTATAAGATGGTGAAGGGAATGGGGCACGATTCATTATAGCTGCTGAAGGGTTTCAGAATTATTTCTGAGGTCAACCGTTGATCTTTCGATTAATTGGGGATCATGATGTACTACTAGGTGCCACTCATGATCGTTCTATAATTGATTAATTATAGACGATCAACATAAATCGAAAGCCTATTTAGTCACACGCACTACGAGTAATCCGAGGGATTTAAAATGAGTTGAAAACTAGATTTTCCAATCAAGAGAGATTAAGTTTGGTTGAGTCAAACGACAAGTCGAATCTGAATTTTTCAGAGACGCATCGGAAGCGTAAAATGGCTAAGTCTTTTGAAGACTTAATAGATGAATTAAATAAGTTTATTGGAGCTTGGCTTGGATGGGCCGGCCAAAGAGAGCCTCCATCCTCTTTGCTTGGCCGGCCACAACAAAGGGAGAGAACCAAGTTTTGGTTCAATTTATAAAATAAACCAAGTGTGGTTTGTTTTATAAAATTATGGATGATATAAATTTTTTATAATAAACTAAGGTATGGTTTATTTTTCATGGAAATTAAAATGAACCATGGATCGGTTTATTTTATAAAATCAATCATGGATTGATTTACTATGATAAGGAAATGTATTCCATAAGAGAGAAGAAACTTGATTGATTTTTTATCATGAATTAAAATATGATTTTAACCATGATACAAAATCAAACTTGGCATGATGGAATAAGTTATTCCATATTTGAGAGGCTTGATGGTTGAGAGGCCACTATATAAAGGACCCAAGGCAAGGCTTCGGTGATAATAATTGAGATGAAGGCATATGCTCTCTCCCTCTCTTTCTCTCCTTCTCTTCTCCTCTTCTTGCCGTGCGCCAACCAGCCCCAAGAAGGAGCACCAGCCAGCCGCCCCTGCTCTTTCCCTGCCGTCCACCACCTGCTGCCGGAAGAAGGTGCTGCCGAAATTAGAGTTTGCCGCAAGGATCTTTTTGCCGCAAGCCTCTTCTTTTGCTTCGCCGAAATTTTGATTTCGGCCATCCTTTTGTGGTTAGTCTTCCGACTTCTCTCTTAGTTTTTCTTGTCGCATTCTCGGAGAATCTAGTAGTTCTCGAGAACACGAAACTCGTGGCTTTGCGAAGTTATCCCGAAGATACTCGGCGTGGACGCGAATAGAGGCGGAGCTTCCAAGAGACGTTTACAGTTGGATCTTGTCCCTTTCTTCGAGTCACGCGAGGTAATACGTAAATTAGTTTATGTTTCTGCAAAATTTTAAATATATGATCATGTCTACATAAGATAAAATTGCATGCTTAGATGTGTGGTTAAATGATTTAGAGAAATTATTTATGCTAAACCTTCCGCTGTACGTAATTAATTTAGAAATTACAAACCCGCATCCATGTCAACATGCACCCGGTCCCAACATCCCCCATGCGAGTTATAAGTGGGTATGCTCCCATGACCCTTGGCTCAGCTCTCAACCGGACGCGTGGTGACCCATCCTCCCTGAGAGGTCTCCGACCGAGAAGCCAGACTCTCGCTCTCGCGAGTTATAAGTGGGCATACTCCCACGACCCTCGGATCGGCTCTCAACCGGACGTGTTGCGACCCACGCTCCTTAAGATGCCCCCGATTGAGAAGTCAGACTCTCGCCCTCGCGAGTTATAAGTGGGCATGCTCCCACGACCCTCGTCTCGCCTCTCAACCGGATGCGTGGCGACCAACGCTCCCTGAGATGTCTTCGACCGAGAAGCCAGACTCTCGCCCTCGCAAGTTATAAGTGGGCATGCTCCCACGACCCTCGGCTCGGCTCTTAGCCGGACGCGTGGCGACCTACGCTCCTTAAGAGGACTCCGATCGAGAAGCCAGACTCTCGCCCTCGCGAGTTATAAGTGGGTATGCTCCCACGACCCTCGGATCGGCTCTCAGTCGGACGCGTGGCGACCCACGCTCCCTGAGATGTCCCCGACCGAGAAGTCAGACTCTCGCCCTCGCGAGTTATAAGTGGGCATGCTCCCACGACCCTCGGTTCGGCTCTCAGCCGGACGCGTGACGACCCACGCTCCCTGAGATGTCTCCGACCGAGAAGCCAGATTCTCGCCCTCATGAGTTATAAGTGGGCATGCTCCCTCGACCCTCGGCTCGGCTCTTAGCTGGACCCGTGGCGGCCCACGCTCCTTGAGAGGTCTCCGATCGAGAAGCCAGACTCGCCCTCACGAGTTATAAGTGGGCATGCTCCCACGACCCTCAGATCGGCTCTCAGTCGGACGCGTGGTGACCCACGCTCCCTGAGATGCCCCGACTGAGAAGTCAGACTCTCGCCCTTGCGAGTTATAATTAGGCATGCTCCCACAACCCTCGGCTTGGCTCTCATCCAGACGTGTGGCGACCCACGCTCCCTGAGACGTCTCCGACTAAGAAGCCAGACTCTCGCTCTCGCGAGTTATAAGTGGGCCTGCTCCCACGATCCGTGGCTCGGCTCTCAGCCGGACGCGTGGCAAACCACGCTCCCTGAGATATCTCCGACCGAGAAGCCAGACTCTCACCCTCGTGAGTTATAAGTGGGCCTACTACTCCCACGACCCTCATCTCGGCTCTCAGCCGGACGCGTAGCGATCATGCTCCCTGAGATGTCTCTGACAGAGAAGCCAGACTCTCGCCCTCGCGAGTTATAAGTGGGTCTGCTCCCACGACCTTCGGAGCGGCTCTTAGCCGGATGCGTGGTGACCCGCGCTCCTTGAGTCTTGCCCGACCGAGTGGCCAGACTCTTGCCTTGCCAGCAAGTCATAAGCGGGCTTAGCTCCCGTGTCCCACTCTACTCAGTATCTCCGACCGGACGCGTGGCGGGCCACGCTCCTGAGAATCGGCCTGAGCAAGTGTCCAGACTCTCGTTTTCACAAGCTATAAATCGAGATCCAATCCCATCCGGCCTCGGAGCGGCTCTCAGCCGGATGCGTGGCAACCCACTCTCCCTGAGTCTTACCCGACCGAGTGACCAGACTCTTGCCTTGCCAGCAAGTCATAAGCGGGCTCAGCTCCCGTGTCCCACTCTGGTTAGTGTCTCCGATCGGACGCGTGACGGCCCACGCTCCTGAGAATCAGCCTGAGCAAGTGTCCAGACTCTCGTTCTCATGAGCTATAAATCGAGATCCGATCCCATCCAACCCTCTGATAGTCCCGAATCTAATAGATTAAATTTGTCATGAAAGTTGGGACTATCAGATTTAAATGTGAATGAATGCTGGAAACCCTTTTACAATCAAAAGTATGAAAATGTAATATAGGGGCCACAGGTCGTATTTTTCTCGGGGCTAGTTGACGTTGTGCGATTTGCGCTTGTATTTATGTGTCGTTTATATTTTCGGGTTTTAAATGGAATTTGGGTTTGAATTGCAAATGAAATCGCAGGGAAAGGAAACTTAGCTAAAAAGCTAAACGAGTGATGGTAGGAAACAATTCTGGTTTTAGATCAAAAATCCAACAAACAACTAACGTTAAGCAATTGAAATTGAACAAATGAATGGGAAATATAACTTCAATTCAGAAATCAAACGTGCAGGTATAACTCCAACTAATGGACTGAATTGGCAATTTCAACTCCACTTAGATGCAAATCAAGCAAGCAACTAATTTCAAATGCAATGGAATTCAATTGCCAAGCTTCCTTGATATAAACTCAGCAACTACAATTTAAAACTGCAGAGATGAATTTGGCACAGACTTGAAACTGGGATGCAGTAATGGAAGTCGATACAACTCTGCTGAAATTAAAGGCAAAACTGATCAAGCAAGCTGTACAGAACTGCTGTGCCAAAAAAATTAAGTTGCAAGCAAGCTGTATACCAAATATCTTAACATGTCTTACTTGATACAAACTCACAAGCTACCGAACTGCTGTGCCAAAAAATTATCAACTTGCAGCAACAATGAACTGATAATTCAGAGATGGATTGACCGAATCAGTTAGGAATCAAGCTATCAGATGACATGATTCACGGAAATAAGGAAACAAATGCAGCATTTCCACAAGCACTGCTCAATTCAGAATTATTTTCATGCAGGGTTGAATTGCAGAATTTCAGAAATGAGGTTCAAATTTTTCCGAGCTAGAATGCTGCGACACACTTGATAACAAGTCATGCAAAGCAATTGAAATCTACTGCTCGAAACTGTCTTCAAGAATGCTCAATTGAGGTTTGCAGAAATAAGAAGAACCAATTCAGAAATGATTTAACAAAAGAGACAAATGCAGGATTCCTAAGCTATTTACAGAAATGATACGCAGAAATTCAGCAAATGTAACGATGGAACATTCAATCACAGATGGATGCAGAAACTGAGGAATTCGAAACCAATTTCAGAAATGAAAATGTAGTAAACTGAATTGAGTGCAGTAATTCGAAAGCTGAAAACAGGGGATTGATACGCAAGCTTAGGAATGCTATGTAGCTGAAATTGCAGAGACGCTAAGCTGAGCAAAAGAATTCAGAAACAAATTAAGAAATGAAACAAACTTAGATCAACTAAATCCACACACTGCTGTGATCTCTAATTGCAAGAAATAAACTAAACACTAATCGGATTCAACAGAAATTGCAAAAACCAGAAATGAAACTTGGCACGCTAGCTAAATTGGCACGTAACAATTTAAACTGCAAACTAGCTAAAATTAAATCTAATTGTCATCTAGACAAACTCATAAACTAATTTACTTGAAGATGTAAAGCCTAATTAAGCTAAACAAGTCAGAAACTTGGAATTAAACTGTTGATACGAAAATTGCAAAACAGAACAATTCAGAAACGTAAAATTACAGCTACAAAACTTTAAATTAACTAAGCAAACTAAACTCAATCACTCCCTTAGCTCAAATGCTCCTTGTTCGTCACGCAAGGGTGAGCCTCGAACCCGCAAGCTCAGCAAATCAGTGGAAAATCTGTCTCTGCGATCAAAACTATTCGAACCCTGCTCAAACTGAAAATAGCAATCGATTTCATTCAACCTCACTGTGGTGGATTGCGACGATGATTTGGGAACGCTCCGAGCCTTCCAGGGAACCCCTCCAGCTAGCTCGGATGCAATGAAGATGGTACACAACTGAAATTGTTGAAATCGATTGACAGAACTCCGGAGACCTCACAAAAGCTTTGTCTTGGGCGAGATTCAAGCTGGAAACATCTCAGTGAGCTCTCCCCACTGACCTAACACTTGTTCTACTGAAGGATCGAGTGGCCGCGCCTCTTTGATGGAGAAATTGCTGAAAACTTGATGAACAAACGAAGAAGACGAAGAAACGGCGGAGACGCGACAAAGGGAAGAAGCTGCGACATTTTTGATTAAATAGTTATCAACGGACGGCCCAGATTGATCGGAGGAGATCCAACGGCTGATCTTGCTCTGATTGGAGCCAAACTTTTATGATGATGATCTGGGGTCAGGATCTGCCTCGTGGTAGCTCGGATCCTCCAGATATGCAACGGATGGTCCAGATCAACTCTATCTGTGAATGGATGATCTAGAGCCCTCCAAGCTTGATCCAACGGTTGATTGAGCTCTGATTGGGATGAAACCTTCAGATCTTGATCAGGGTGCTTGATCAACCCTAGCCCTAGCTCGGATTGCTTCAGATGATCCCGGATGGCTCAGATCTAGCCGCTTTTGAATCGGACGGCCCGGATTAATTGTAAGCTTGATAATTCGATCCGGTTCACATCCGACTCAAGTTTGACCCAGTATGCCCTAGGTCCTTGAACCTTTGATGCCTACAAAAATAGATCAAGAATTTAGTGGCCAAATAATCCAATTTAATACAAATTTGCAATTAAGTCCAAAATAAAGGTGAGTTCTAAAACCTAGGGCAATTTCACAATTAAGCAATAAAAATATAAGTCAAATATAGATTTTAACATCTAAAATAATCAACAAAAATGGTACTTATCACCCTCGGAGCGGCTCTCAGCCGGATGCGTGGAGACCCACGGTCCCTGAGTCTTGCCCGACCGAGTGGTCAGACTCTTGCCTAGCCAGTAAGTCATAAGCGGGCTCAGCTCTCGTGTCCCACTCTACTCAGTGTCTCCGATCGGATGCGTGGTGGCCCACGCTCCTAAGAATCGGCCTGAGCAAGTGTCCAGACTCTCGTTCTCACGAGCTATAAATCGGGATCCGATCCCATCTAGCCCTCGGAGTGGTTCTCAGCCGGATCCGTGACGACACACGCTCCCTGAGTCTTGCCTGACTAAGTGGCCAGATCTTGCCTTGCCAGCAAGTCATAAGCGGGCTCAGCTCCCGTGTCCTACTCTGCTCAGTGTCTCCGATCGGATGCGTGGCAGCCCACACTCCTGAGAATCGGCCTGAGCAAGTGTCTAGACTCTCGTTCTCACGAGCTATAAATTGGGACCCGATCCCATCCAGCCCTCGGATCGTCTCTCAGTTCGACGTGTGGTGACCCATGCTCCCTGGGTAAGGCCCGATCATGTGCAATATTTCTCATCTTTATGAGATCTATGGGCGGGTAGGTCTTAAGGACCTCCTTACCCTGACTCCTAAGCTGGGTGTGGTGGTTACCCACGCTCCCCTAAATCAAATTCATTCAACGATGACACCCCAAATTGCCTGAGCCGGCAGCTTCATTCAATCGACTCAGATCTGGTCTCCATTTGCTCTGTCGATCTTGCCCAAGTGGCTAGCACTTGGAAGCCGTGGCGCTCGAGTGTTTAACTCTGCCACTCACAAAGGCCGAATCGCTTAATCGCGCTCCTTCCCGAGTGGCTGACGGATAGAAATCCTCGCGCGCGAGTATTTCAAGTGATCCCGGGCCAAAATGGGTCGGGCATGCACCCCATCGCTTGGGTCGCTTGCGCCCGGACCCCCAACACTTAAACACCGAGCATACACGTGCAGAGACTTGCATTCATAGTAGTCCTACTACACAAAATGAGGCTAGCCCTCCACCAAACAAGAAAAAGCAAGGGAGTGCCTCCCCTAACAACTACGGCCTATGGGCTTGTCGCTGAGACGAAGCATTAGCCCGGGCTGCCTCCAGCTCCTTCTGAGCTGTCTCTAGTTTCGACTCCAGGACAATGCGCTGCCTCCTGATCCAGGCAAGGTCTCTCGAGCGGGCGACCAACTCCTCCTCATTGCCCGTCAGATTGGCGCGTAAGGCAGCGACTGACTGGTTCACCTCCAGGAGCTCCGCCTTGACTGTGGTTAGGTCCGCCTACGCTTGGTGTTCCAAGTCCCGAGCCTTGCGCTCTGTGTATTCCAAGCAGGAGATTTGGCGTCACGCCTGAACAACCGCCTCATTAGCCGAGCTCAGCTCTGCTAGAACCTCCGCAAGGTGCGCATCTGCGTGGGTCACACGATCCCGAAAAGCCAAGTTCTTGGCTCGCAGGCTGGTGAGGATCTCCTCGTCGGACCTCAGTTGCGCATGACGAAGCTGAGCCTCCAGTCTCTCCACTTGGGACTTGGCCTATTGCAAAGCCCGAGCCTGAACTATGAAACAAACTGCCATGTCATAGACCGAGACGAGGTACTACAGAAGGAGAGAAAATAAATCGTAAGCTCAAGGAAAAGGTACGCAAGAAAGAAGCGCGAGCCGATAATGAACCGTACATGACTGGCCTCCAAAGTGAGGGTGTTAGCTCTGTCGATTGGGTCCCGATAGTCGGACTCCTGAAGGCCTTGACGTAACTGGTCGCTAAGTGGACCATACAAGTGAGCCACCCGAGCCAACTCGTGCGGATTGGTGATGGGAACCTCATAGGCCGTACTGGCGTCAACCCGAGACGGTAGGACTAGATGAAGAGGGCGAGGGCCAGCAGCTCCCTCAGGAAGAGGAGGAGGAGGCCTATCGACCTGTATGCCCGAGGAACCAACCTAGGTCGAAGGGGGCGCCGACAGAGAGTCCCCTTGAATAGAAGATGTTGGAGTAATGGGCACGGACGCAGGCAGAACAGGAGTGACCGGAGGGGACGCAACTCAGGCCCTCTTCCCTGACGGAGGGGTGGTAGTGGTCCCAAATGGGGGCGAACGGTTGGCCGGTCGATCCCTGCGGCGCCTGGTCTCTAGTGGACAGGTGTCCACGTCTAAGACCTCGAGATCGAAATCCGGCACCTCCCCCTCCAGCGCCTTCTCCTTACGCGGAGAAGACACATCGGTGGAAGCTACCGCCGTAGAAGAGGACACTGGAGTTGCGGATGATTCGCTGGCTAGAGCGGCGAACTCAGCATCATCCAGAAGGAACCCCGCTTTCAGGGGCGCCGCCAACATCGTGCCTCAAAGAAAACGCGGGGTCGCTGGGGAAGTTTGCAGAAAAGCGAAGGGAGCTGGAGCTCTCGACAATGGCAGCAAAGGAGTACCGAAAGATAAGGAGTGCTGCAGCCGACACCTATATATAGGGTAGCCGCAGTCAATCCTAGCTGTTCGAAGAAAGCCGCGGGAAAGCAGGATCGAATTAGGGCCCTCCAATTAGATCTGCGAGGAATCTCGAGGCTCGATGGGACGCGCACATTCCCGATGGCAGACGTTTCGCTGTCCGAGGCACTGATAACCGACGACTGACCCTTTAGTGGCCAAGAAACTGTTCAGTGGAGGACACGTGTCCCCGCCCATTAATGCGGTCATCATGAGAGGATATACGTGTTGGGACCGGGAGCATGTCGACAAGGATACGAGTTCGTAAAATTTTAAATTTTTACGTGCAGCGGAAGAATTTACATAAAATAATTTTCTAAATTATTTTAACTTCGTATCTAGCATGCAATCTTATGGTGTGTTGACATAATCATAAAATAAAACTTTGCGGAAAAGTAAACTAATTTACCAAGTACCTTGCGTAACTCGAAGTAAGGGACGAGATCCAACCGTAGCGTCCCTTGGAAGCTTCGCCTCTATTCGCGTCCACGCCGAGTTCTCTTCGGGATGACTTCACAAAGTCACGAGTTTTGTGCCGACGAGAACTACTAGATTCTCTATAGTCACAACAAAGAAGATCAAGAGAATGATTAGGAAACTAACCACCGAATTAACGGAATCGTATTCCGAGAGAGAGGGAGATGAGATTCGCTTCTTCCTCTTCTTGGTTGGTTTCTTCTTCTCCTTGAAGCTCACGGCAACACTTTGCCTTGGTGTAGGTTGGGCGCCGGCCCTAATGGAGCTAGGGTGGGCGCCGGCCCTAATGGAAGGGAGGGGGAAGGAGGAGAGAAGAGAAGAGAGAGAGGGAGAGCTCTATTACAATTACTTGATTCGGAATAAGGGCTTGCCTTTGGTTCCTTTATATAGTAGCAACTCTTTGCTAAGTCTCCCTCTAAACCGAATTAACGGAATTAACGGAATTAGTTATAAGAAATTTATCTTATAAATTTTCTTATTAATTATTCCGTTTAAGCCGAGTCTTATTATAACTAATTTATAATAAAACAAATTCTTCTTCTCTTTAAATTATGGAATAAATTTTATAAGAAATTTATAAACTTTCTTATTATAGAAAAATCAATTCATAATTGATTTTATAAAATTAAAATAAACTAATTCATAGATTATTTTAATCCTCCATAAAAGGAATAAATTTCTATAAATTTATTTATATAAATTTCTTTATACAAATTTATTTATCCATAATTTATAAAATAAATCGCGCTGGATTTATTTTATTAATTAAACCAAAATTAATTGGTTTTCTCCTCCATTGTGGCCGGCCACCCAAGGGGGGGGGGGGTTTGGCACCCTCTTTGGCCGGCCAAACCAACCCGAACCGGTCGCGAATTAAACTCATTTAATTTGCCCAAAAAGCCTTCAAAAGACTTAGCCATTTTTAGCTTCCATTGCGCCTCTGATTAACTCAGATTCGACTTATTTCTCTTGATCGGAAAATCCAATTTTCAACTCGTTTTAAATCCCTCGGATTACTCGTAGTGCGTGTGACTAAATAGGCTTTCGATTTATGTTGGCCGTCTATAATCAACTAATTATAGAACGATCATGAGTGGCACCTAGTAGTACATCATGATCCCCAATTAATCGAAAGATCAACGGTTTGACCTCAGAAGAAATTATTCTGAAACCCTTCAGCAGCTTTAATGAATCGTGCCCCATTCCCTTCACCACCTTATACCCACTTGGTTCAGGACATGGTCTGTTTGTGTCAGTCCCCACTAGACTGACTACGTCACACCTAGCCCAAGTAGTTTCTTTCTCGTCTTTTGGATTTCTAATTACTCTCATGTGTTTAAAAGACTTTCACTCTTAACATGATATACTCTGGCCAGAGGTTTTGAGTAACAATCCGAAGATGATGGTATAAGCATCCATATGCTCATGCTGCTTTTGCAGCTCAGGTACCATAGAAGCTAGCATGATGCAACTTGCAAGTTCAGAATCGGTCACATGTTTCTGATAGACCACCAATTGGTCTGGAGTTGCATCTGCTGGAGGATTTGAGGGAAGTAGATCTTCAAGGACATAAGCAATCTTCTCTGCCTTGAGGACTATCCTCAGGTTTCGAAGCCAGTCCATGAAGTTAGGTCCAGTAAGTTTATTGGTGTCCAAGATGGAACGCAAATTCAGAGAAGACATGATCGAGTGATTATCCTAGAAATACAAATTGAGATTATGTGAGAAGATTTATTAAGGAATGTATCAACATACATAAATTAAATCCTATTTATTTTACGAATTGAATCACCCTTATTATAAATTCGGGAGATCGTAGGAACATCTCCAAATAGGTTGATATCCAACCATAGATAAGAACCACCATGGCTGTGGCCATTAAGTTTTTTCTTAGCTATGAAGGTAGGTAATTTTACCGATTACACATCACATATATGTAACTATCAATTTATGCTATCAACTAATTGAATGTTTGCATAAATCATTGGGTTGTTAACTCATTAATAAGTATGCAACAATATACATAGCACCCAACTGCACCTCTCTTTACATCGACCTTGGCTGTGGCACAACAAATCGATGCTCCAAGCTTAAGGCTGACCCATTAATCAAGAAATAGTTTTAATATGGTTGGAGATCATTCAACCGCTTAGTCAGGCTTGGATGTGTCTAACAACCAAAACTAATGATTGACCTCTGACTCCTACTATATTATTCATAAACTAATTCCATGGTTTGAACATGTTGAGGTTCAAGTCGGGCATGGATGTGTCCATCAACTCAAACGAGAAATAAAACTCCGATTCTAACCATATTAATAGAAAGTGTTGGCCTTAATATTTTGTAAGGGGTTTTGGGTCTCATCCTTTCTTTTCTAAGCACATTCATGACATAGAATTATGTCATGACTAACGATTTCCTTAATAAAGTATGTATGTGACTTAAGTTATCAAATTGAATTAGGAACCGGATTTTCTAATTCCAATTTCATACTTAATTAAAGAAATTGTTTTGAGAAACAATTTTCTAAATTGTCATAATTAATTTCGGAATAATATGTTCAAGACTTTGATTTCTCTAAATCAAATCTTATTAAATTAAGAGACAAATCCCTTAATTCAACCACATATTATTTTCATGAAAATCTCATTTAAGAAACTCTATAGGAAACCATTTTCCTAATTAATTTTGGAGACAACAATATGTAAGAGCATCACCTCTTAAACATATTTTATTCATGGATTTAATTAATTACAACAAATCGTTTTCTAAGGGTGGCTCCCCGAGACTCAGATACCCAAAAAAAAGTAATGTGTTGTAAATCCAATTGGACGACTCCCCGAGGCTCAATCCAAATCAAACATGACAATTTCAATTAAAAATTGGGAAATTAAATTACAACAACTAACTTTAAATTGGACGGCTCCCCGAGGCTCAATCCAAAATAAAGAATTTTGTTGTCAATTTAAAAACCAATTCAAATTTAATTGTCAATTAACTGTGCATGAATTTGTCTAGACTTTCTTAAAATAAAGTGCCCAAAATTGCGAGATTTTAAAAATAGGTTTTCAGAATAATTGTAAGTTTCTGGTACAAAGGAAACTTACATATTTCCAAAATTAGAAAATTTCTAAAATAGAAAAATTTCCAATATTAGAAAGTTTCCAAATATTGAAAGTTTTCACAATTATTATAAAATTTCAAAAATTAGAAAATTTCAAACGTTTGCGAAATTTCATGAGGATTTCCAAACTTTGAAATTCCTAAATCTATAATTTATTATAATTTGAAAGTTTGGATAATTGAAAATTTTTCCGAAATTGAGATCATGACAAAGTTTTTCACAAAACAATTATATGATTAAGTCGAACACTAACCGGCTCTGATACCACTGTTGGGACCGGGTGCATGTCGACAAGGATACGAGTTCGTAAAATTTTAAATTTTTACGTGCAGCGGAAGAATTTACATAAAATAATTTCCTAAATTATTTTAACTTCGTATCTAGCATGCAATCTTATGGTGTGTTGACATAATCATAAAATAAAACTTTGCGGAAAAGTAAACTAATTTACCAAGTACCTCGCGTAACTCGAAGTAAGGGACGAGATCCAACCGTAGCGTCCCTTGGAAGCTTCGCCTCTATTCGCGTCCACACCGAGTTCTCTTCAGGATGACTTCGGAAAGTCACGAGTTTTGTGCCAACGAGAACTACTAGATTCTCTATAGGCACAACAAAGAAGATCAAGAGAATGATTAGGAAACTAACCACCAAATTAACGGAATCGTATTCCGAGAGAGAGGGAGATGAGATCCGCTTCTTCTTCTTCTTGGTTGGTTTCTTCTTCTCCTTGAAGCTCACGACAACACTTTGCCTTGGTGTAGGTTGGGCGCCGGCCCTAATGGAGCTAGGGTGGGCGCCGGCACTAATGGAAGGGAGGGGGAAGGAGGAGAGAAGAGAAGAGAGAGAGGGAGAGCTCTATTACAATTACTTGATTCGGAATAAGGGCTTGCCTTTGGTTCCTTTATATAGTAGCAACTCTTTGCTAAGTCTCCCTCTAAACCGAATTAACGGAATTAACGGAATTAGTTATAAGAAATTTATCTTATAAATTTTCTTATTAATTATTCCGTTTAAGCCGAGTCTTATTATAACTAATTTATAATAAAACAAATTCTTTTTCTCTTTAAATTATGGAATAAATTTTATAAGAAATTTATAAACTTTCTTATTATGGAAAAATCAATTCATAATTGATTTTATAAAATTAAAATAAACAAATTCATGGATTATTTTAATCCTCCATAAAAGGAATAAATTTCTATAAATTTATTTATATAAATTTCTTTATACAAATTTATTTATCCATAATTTATAAAATAAATCGCGCTAGATTTATTTTATTAATTAAACCAAAATTAATTGGTTTTCTCCTCTATTGTGGCCGGCCACCCAAGGGGGGGTTTGACACCCTCTTTGGCCGGCCAAACCAACCCGAACCGGTCGCGAATTAAACTCATTTAATTCGCCCAAAAAGCCTTCAAAAGACTTAGCCATTTTTAGCTTCCATTGCGCCTCTGATTAACTCAGATTCGACTTATTTCTCTTGATCGGAAAATCCAATTTTCAACTCGTTTTAAATCCCTCGGATTACTCGTAGTGCGTGTGACTAAATAGGCTTTCGATTTATGTTGGCCGTCTATAATCAACTAATTATAGAACGATCATGAGTGGCACCTAGTAGTACATCATGATCCCCAATTAATCGAAAGATCAACGGTTTGACCTCAGAAGAAATTATTCTGAAACCCTTCATCAGCTTTAATGAATCGTGCCCCATTCCCTTCACCACCTTATACCCACTTGGTTCAGGACATGATCTGTTTGTGTCAGTCCCCACTAGACTGACTACGTCACACCTAGCCCAAGTAGTTTCTTTCTCGTCCTTTGGATTTCTAATTACTCTCATGTGTTTAAGAGACTTTCACTCTTAACATGATATACTCTGGCCAGAGGTTTTGAGTAACAATCCGACGATAGGCCTGGGTATACATCTCCTCGCAAGGAGTGGTGAATCCTTTGTAGGCTGTTCAAACATCTTCGGGCACTTTGGCTAATACCCAATCATCCTGGGTCCACACCTCCTTGGAGATGCTTGCTTAAGATGTTAAAGTATAAGTCTCCATGACCAAGATGACTTGAACACCGCAAGTCAAAGGAACATCGCACTTAAGCCGCAGTAAGAACTTCATTGACATTTCTATAGATAGATTCCATATGAAGTCTTACAGCTAGTTACTCCAATGAACTAGTTCCCTTAACTAGCATCCATGTTTATCTCCGGACATCCCAATGTCACCAGCTAGTGAGAATCAGCTGATTAGAGAATAACCCATGCTAGTTCAACAGAATCGATAGTGTCCGTATTTATCAATTCATCGACTAGGGATATTTTCAATACTTCACATTTGCACATTTAGAGATAATCACTAGTTGTGATCCCATCACAAATTCTCTTATGTTGTGAGTTGTATTGCGGACATTCAGTAGATGAGTTTAAGATCCCAATCAAATACACAAGCATGTATACTCAAATAGTGAATTATCATTTATTAAAATAAATGTTTTACAATCATAAGGCGATTTCCTTAGGACACTTCTCTCATAGTACTAACAATACGAAGCATCTCGTACCCTAGACGGGACAGAGGAAAAGACAGTTGACCTGCCAATCAGGTGGCCGGGGTAGAAAGGGCTGCCCCGACCCCGACCCTTGGTGAATAACAGCGGGGCAACCTTTCGTGGGCCACTCGGCCCGGCTCCCTGACGGACGCGTGGTGACCCACGCTCCAGGGTCACGGCCCGACCGAGTGTCCCAACCCTCACCGTCGCAAGTTATAAGTGAGCATGCTCCCACGACCCTTGGCTCAGCTCTCAGTCGGACGCGTGATGGCGCACGCTCCCTGAGATGTCCTCGACCGAGAGGCCAGACTCTCGCTCTCGCGAGCTATAACTGGGCATGCTCCCACGAACCCCTCGGCTCAGCTCCTAGTCAGGCGCGTTGCGACCCACACCCCCAGGATTTGATCGATCAAGCAGCCCTACCCACGTCTTAATGCGAGGCAAGGTCCTGAGTGGCCAACACTCAGGAATTATCACACTATAGTACCTCGACTGTTCGCGCTTAAGGCTAAGTCGCTCGGTCATGCTCGCACCCGAGTGGTTGGCACTTAGAAGCTATTGCGCTTTGATGCGAAGCCAGATCGGCCGATTATCCTCATATTCGACTCGTTTTTATCACCTAATGTGGCAATGTTTGGCACAGGCAGAAGAAGGTGCGTAGAAAGAAATGTTGTAAAAGGGATATGATACAGATCTAAGGTGAGCCTCTACAAGATGGCAGACCAGAAAAATTGGAAACACAAAATCCTGACCCTCACTTGAAGGGTCGGTAGACCTCCTCTGGAAAGTCCTCGGACATGCCCGACATTATGACCAAGGAATCAGACAAGTCGTGGGCAATGTGTCTGTTGGATCGAGAGAACGATAGAGGGGGGGGGGTGAATATCGTTAAACGTTCGGATTCGTAAAATAGAATTAGCAGCGGAAATAATTAAAAACAAACTAACACACGCGAACACCAAGATTTTACTTGGTTCGGAGTCGCGTCGGCTCCTACTCCAAGGCCCACGGTCGTTGACCGTTTACTGCGGGCAATTCTATATACGCAAATAGTTTACAGAAATAGATTACCAGATTAATACAGTAAACTGAAAGAAAGCCGCTCTTAGTTACCGACGTTCGGAGTAGATCGTATTTTTGATGCAGAGGGATGTCGTCGGCGCTTGTATCTCGAGTCGGGAGGTTTCTAGGACAGAGCGCTGGAGTAGAAGAGCGTGAATGTGTTGGAAGAATTATTGTACGAAGCCTTGGGGTCGAGGGCCTTTTTATAGCCCCTGGGGTCGCCCGGAACGTCGGGGGTGCCCCCCCCACGTGTCATCTGATCCGAGTTCCTCTCGGTCAACTCTGATCCCTTCAAACTCGGGATCGAGCTTTGACGGGGGTGCCCGGGACGCTGGGGGCGCCCGGGTTGACTCGATCTGCTGTCTTGAGTTGATCCACTTCGTTAGCTTTAGCTCAGGGCGCCCGGGAGCATGGGGCGCCCGGGAGCACGGGGGCGCCTCGCCCATGAGCTGTCGAAGCATACATTTGCTCCACTTCTTTTTGTATTCACCGTGGGGGCGCCCGGGACACTCCGGGCGCCCTACTCAGCTTTTGCCTCACTCCTTTGAGGCTCTCTGAGCTGCAGACACTCGTTCCTTCGGTCCTGCATCCAGAGTTAGTCCAAAATAACATAGAGCAATAATATGTTAGTTTTATACAACCTTAGCTGTCTTGGTTATGACTTTGAGTCTCCAAAATGGAGCCCTAGGTCGAATCGACGCCTACTGTTCCTTCGACGGGGAACGCGTCCTCACCTACTCCTCTCAGGAAAATTTACCTGTTGCCAACCGACTCCTCCGGTTGGACTTTTGCCTAGCGGTCCTTTTCCAGGTCTTGGATACCAGGCTGTCCTTCGCCCGGTGCCTAGCAGTCCTTCGCCAAGTCTTCGGATCCTGGCAGTCCTTCGCCAGGTGCCTAGCAGTCTGTCTTGGATCTCAGGCTGTCCTTCGCCCGGTGCCTAGCAATCCTTCGCTAGGTCTTCGTATCCTGGCAGTTCTTCGCCAGATGCCTAGCAGTCCTTCGCTAGGGCTTTGTGTCCTGGCATTCCTTCGCCAGGAGCCTAGCAGCCCTTCGCTAGGACTTTGTTTCCTGGCAGTCCTTCGCCAGGTGCCTAGCAGCCCTTCGGTAGGACTTTGTTTCCTGGCAGTCCTTCGCCAGGTGCCTAGCAGCCCTTCGCTAGGACATTATTTTCTGGCAGTCCTTCGCCAGGTGCCTAGCAGCCCTTCGCTAGGACTTTTCCTGCACACTTGAGTAACATTGTTAGATCACAAATAAACTTAACTTTGAATCCTTTGCCAATATCAAAACAAGGTTTGATATGGTGCTTCCTGCACCAATAATCTCCCCCTTTTTGATTTATGACAACACAATTCAAAGTTAAGTAAAAACTTATAACAGTTAAGAACATCAGGTAAACAATGAAGTATAACTGTTTATGAACAGAATAAATGTAGAGTTGAAAAAAAAATTCTTTATTTCTCATACACCCCATAAAACCCTGAATACTTGTGTTATAAAACACTTAACTTTGACCTTTCCTCCCCCTTTGACATATATCAAAAACATACATGGGCGAATAAGGTTTCTAATAGGGAGTTCTGAGTTTTACCAAGAATAGGTTTTTGACAAGGTGTTTCAAAAAGAGTAAAAGCATTTGTATCAACAAACACTTTTGAAAAGCAAGCCTAAATTTTGTTAAAAGGTTTTAAAAAAAAGTTACTTAGGCAAAATTTTGAATCCAAATTTCCCTAAAAAATTTCAACATTGAGAATTGGGAAAATTTTGTTTTAAAAGAATTTGCACACTTAGAAGAATATACTTGGAAATACTTTGTGTATTAAAAAAAAACATAAATCTTTAAGAATTTTCTGGACAAGTTTTTCACAAAAAATTTTTACTTAGGAACATTTGCCAACATTTTCAAAAAGTTCTTGCTCAGACAAATTTTGTTTACTAAGAAAAATTTTACTTAGGAAAAACATGCACTTAAAAAATTTAAAACACTTAGAAATTTTTGCTTTTCGAAAAGGAAAAAAAATCCTTTTTCTCTTTCTTGCTCTCCCCCTTGGCTATATATATATCAATAAAGAAATATATTTTAAAATAACTTTTAAGAAAAAGTTTGTGTAAGCCTATGAGTTTTGAAAACATAAAAATACTTAGTATAATTCTTGAAAACATAGTAAAAGCTTAAATTGCATCAACAAAACTCCACTTTGAAAGGTATTGTGCAACTTTAAAAAAAATTGTGTTTATAGGCAAATCTTTAGAAAATTCACGTACTTAGAACACTCTTGCCTTAGAAAAGTATTAGTACTTTTTGAAAACATTATATTTTGAAAAATAGAAGTACTTTTGAAAGATATTATGTAATTTTTGAAAAATATGCAAGTACTTTTGAAAAAAATAGATTGAGCCTTTTTGGAAAGTCTAAGTACTGTTTTTGAAAACTATTAGACTTTGAAAATTTTTTTGAAAAGTATTAAGCATTTTGAAAGCATAATATTTTACTTGACTAGGTTTCTTTTCCGGTCTGACACAATCCTAGAAGACCTTGTTGACTACAAGGACATTTTTCTAAGTGTTCTGGAAATTTCTCTAACCCAAGTAAATATTATTTCAAAAATAATTTCATAAGCCATAAGAATTTTGAAAAATAATGGTATTTTGAAAGAAAAATTATTTAAGTTCTCAAAAAGATTTTAAACGTGCAGTGCATGAAAACATCTAATTTTGAAAATGTTTAATAATTCTTTTAATTTGATCTCCCCGTAAACTTGACCCAGCCCTAGGAAGCTTGTTGACTACAAGTGATCTTCCTCTGAGTTTTAAGGTTTGATTTAAATTATAAGAATTATCTAATAATTTCAAAGATAATTGCCAAAGAAAATGCTTGTTAGAAATAATTTCTTTTTGATTTAGACTCCCTATAAATTTGACACATCCTAGGAATCCTTGTAGGTCATGAAGTGGACCTTCCTCTGTGTCTTTAGGGTTTGTCAAAATCAAAAAGGGAATCAAGCACAATTCTTAAAATGAATTTTGAAGTATTAATATTTAAAAAAAATGATTATTTGAAGGACATATGATAGCATAGTTTTCGAAAAACATGAGTGATAGTTTGAAAACATAGTATTTTTAAACTTCTTCTTTTAATTTGAACTCCCCCTAAACCTAATACAGTCCTAGGAGGCTTGTTGACCACAAGTTAATCTTCCTCTGAGTCTTAGGGTTTGATTCAAACAAAAAGAGAAGAAAACTAAGGTTTTTAAAAAGTATTTTGTTTTAATGATTTGAAACATAATTTCATTTTCCTATTTGAAAAAGTGAATATAGAGAACTGAAAAAGGGGAAATGATTTTCAAAAAAAAGTTTTTTTTTAAGTTTAAAAAAATATAAATATCTAAGCCCGGACTGCAAAAAAAAATCCTAAGTAATCCCCAAGGTGACTTTTTACCATACATACTTTTCAAGAATAAATTGATTGTTTGAAAGAAATGTTTGAATAATGGTAAAGGAAAGAAATAAATGTTAAGAAATAAATTTCAGGTTAGTGAAAAAAACTTGATTTTAGTTACGATGATTTGAAACATTAACTCTTAGTTAAAAAGTTAAATTTGATTTAATTGAATTGAATTGAATTTGATTTAATTGAATTATTTTGAATTTGATTGAATTAAATTTAATTGATATAATTAAGATTTAATTGAATTTAATTGATTTAATTAAGATTTAATTGAATTTAATTAATTTAATTAAGATTTAATTGAATTTAATTGGTTGGGTTGGACTCAACTTTTAGGTCCTAAGCATCTCACCCATTTCTAAGTGACAAAACAAGGTATCCTTATCTGTTTTGTGAGATGCGTTAACAAAAATAAAAATTTTAAGTTTGAAAAAAAACATGGTTAATTTTAAAAGGTTAAATTAATTTTTAAATCTAATTTAAATTTATTTTGAAAAGAGATATTTGAATTTAAAATTGACTGAAAATTTGTGTTAGATTCGAATTTAACAAAGAGTGAATTGAATTTGAATTTCAAAAATTGGCTTCCAGGTCTTGGCGAGGCACAAGGCCTTCTTTGGCCATAGCCTTATTGGATCATCAACCCTTTCCTAGACAAAGCCTTTTAGTGAAATTTCATCTTCAAAATTACTTTTTGGTGAATTCTGGTCTAACTAGTTTGGGTCTTGGATCGGTAGCTTCGGCTAGTTTCACCAGTCTAATGAGACCAAGTAGTGTATACTTGACCTTATTAGAAAAGGTTTCCCTAACGTACTATCATCTCACCTCCACCCAATACTATGTTGTTCAAATTTCAGTTAATCGTTTTAGTCCTTAAACTAATCAATCCTAATTAAAAAAAAATAAAAAACAACACTCAATTAAAGCAAACAAGACAAAAATGATCTAAGTTATATCATAATTGAAATGATATTCTGGTTTTTTAGAATTAGCAAGATTGTGAATTAGACTTTCTAGTATTTTGACCTTATGTTTCAATATTTCATCTTCTTGTTCCAATTTACTAGTGTTTGCTTTAACTAATTTATAAGGTTCAATCATATTATTCAAGGTAAATAATGGATTTTCAAATACTGTAAATTTACCTTTAGATTTCTTTTTGGAGGTCTCCCCCTTGATTTTAGCCATCTTTCTTGTGCTTGATTGTTTCTTCAGTATTTTGTAGTGGTCGCGAGCCAACCAGACTAGTTTCCGAGGATCTCCTTCTTCGTCGTCAAATTCTGAGTTTGAGTTGGACTCAGGTACTGGTTGAGGCCTCTTTTGCAATTCTCTTGGAGTTTTCCCTGCAATGAAAATTATACCTTCCTCGACCATTGCGGTATCAGCTTGATTATTTAACTTTAATTCAAAAACTGATTCAAAATTAGTTACCGATTTTGTCTCAGAAAATTCGTTGTCTGACTCTGGTTCGATTTCGACGTTGGGTGTCGATTCTGTCGCATCTACTTGTGCTTGAGCCGAGAATGCAAAATGACTTGCCTGATCTTCCTTATCGTCTGATTCATCCGATGATTCGAGCATCACACCTTCAACGATCTCAATATCGGAGCTCTCTTCGTGTAGGTTGATTAGCTTCTCCCATATCTCTTTAGCACAGTTGAAGGGTCAGATCTGCTTCAATTCTTCATTAGTTAGGCCACATTGTAGGATTGCAGTCGCCTTTGCATCTGCCTCAATCTTCCTCAGAGTTGGTTCATCCAGTTTACCCCAGGCGATTGACTTTCCATCTTCTGCAGGTACTGAGAACCCTGTTTGGATCATCATCCATAAATCCAGATGGGTCTTTAGGTGGGATTCCATTAGACCCTTCCAGGTTCTGAAGTTCTCGCCACAGAATAGGGGTGGACGGACACTATTCCACTCTTGGTTGGCCATTTAGTTTATACCTTGAACACAAAAGAAACACCAAAAATGTACCAAGACTCGGTCTTGTATTAGTAGTGCGGGAGAAGGGGAAAAATAACCCAAAGTAAAGATTGCACGAATTTCGAGGCAGAATAATAATAAAAAAGTTATGACAAATTTTTGAAAATATTGATTTTATCACTTCTGATTAATGATGAAATAGTAAGACTTTTAATGTTTGGGAGAAAATTTGCTCAAATTAAGATAGCACGATTTTCGTGAAAAAATAATACTAAAATAATAAAAAAAGTTTATAACAAATTTTCAAAAATTGATTATTTTATCAATTCTGACTTATGGTGAAAAAATAAAAATTTAAAATTGAAAAAGGCGTAAGAATATTTTAAATTCACCCACAGATATTATTTATAAAGAAAAGATCGAGTGGTGTTGCACCAACCTCGATTAACGAAAAAGAAATGAAATAAAATAAAAAAATTCGTAAATTCGAAAAACTCCCAAATTGGTGGTTGCACCAAATTTGAGCTTCCTCGCTCTGATACCAATTGTTGGATCGAGAGAAACGATAGAGGGGGGGTGAATATCGTTAAACGTTCGGATTCGTAAAAGAGAATTAGTAGCGGAAATAATTAAAAACAAACTAACACACGCGAACACCAAGATTTTACTTGGTTCGGAGTCGCGGTCGGCTCCTACTCCAAGGCCCACGGTCGTTGACCGTTTATTACGGGCAATTATATATGCGCAAACAATTTACAGAAATAGATTACAAGATTAGTACAGTAAACTGAAAGAAAGCCGCTCTTAGTTACCGACGTCCGGAGTAGATCGTATTTTTGAAGTAGAGGGATGTCGTCGGCGCTTGTATCTCGAGTCGGGAGGTTTCCGGGATAGAGCGCTGGAGCAGAAGAGCGTGAATGTGTTGGAAGAATTGTTGTACGAAGCCTTGGGGTCGAGGGCCTTTTTATAGCCCCTGGAGGCGCCCGGAACGTCGGGGCCCCCCACGTGTCATCTGATCCGAGTTCCTCTCGGTCAGCTCTGATCCCTTCAAACTCGGGATCGAGCTTTGACAGGGGCGCCCGGGACGATGGGGGTGCCCGGGTAGACTCGATCCGCTGGCTTCTCGCTGTCTTGAGTTGATCCACTTCGTTAGCTTTAGCTTGGGGCGCCCGGATCATCCGAGGCGCCCGGGAGCATGGGGGCGCCCCGCCCATGAGCTGTCGAAGCATACATTTGCTCCACTTTTTTTTGTATTCACCTTGGGGGCGCCCGGGACACTCCGGGTGCCCTACTCAGCTTCTGCCTCACTCCTTTGAGGCTCTCTGAACTGCAGACACTCGTTCCTTCGGTCCTACATCCAAAGTTAGTCCAAAATAACATAGAGCAATAATATGTTAGTTTTATACAGCCTTAGCTGTCTTGGTTATGACTTTGGGTCTCTAAAATGGAGCCCTAGGTCGAACCGACGCCTACTGCTCCCTCGACGGGGAACGCGTCCTCACCTACTCCTCTCAGGAGAATTTACCTGTTGCCAACCGGCTCCTCCGGTTGGACTTTTGCCTAACGGTCCTTTGCCAGGTCTTGGATACCAGGCTGTCCTTCGCTCGGTGCCTAGCAATCCTTCGCCAGGTCTTTGGATCCTGAGAGTCCTTCGCCAGGTGCCTAGCAGTCCTTCGCTAGGTCTTGGATCTCAGGCTGTCCTTCGCCCGGTGCCTAGCAATCCTTCGCTAGGTCTTCGTATCCTAGCAGTCTTTCGCCAGGTGCCTAGCAGTCCTTCGCTAGGGCTTTGTATCCTGGCATTCCTTCGCCAGGTGCCTAGCAGCCCTTCGCTAGGACTTTGTTTCCTGGCAGCCCTTCGCCAGGTGCCTAGCAGCCCTTTGGTAGGACTTTGTTTCCTGGCAGTCGTTCGCCAGGTGCCTAGCATCCCTTCGCTAGGACTTTGTTTCCTGGCAGTCCTTCGTCAGGTGCCTAGCAGCTCTTCGCTAGGACTTTTCTTGCACACTTGAGTAACATTGTTAGATCACAAATAAACTTAACTTTGAATCCTTTGCCAATATCAAAACAAGGTTCGATATGGTGCTTCCTGCACCAACAGTGTCTACCCTACCTGAGCTGCCTCAGGATGCTGGACTGCTGGCATCGAAGTACTGCTCGAAGACGCTCGGAAACTTAACCCCACCGAGTTAACATACTCCACCCGCTGAGCGTCCCACCGAGTCGCCTCCTCCGACTTATATGCTCGCATCTCCTCCAGCTCTGCCTGAGCTGCCTCCCAGGTCACCTGCCGTTCGCACAGCTGATTCAGCTCCTCAGCCTGAGCACTCAGCTTACTTGTCAGCGAACCGTCCTCCAGCTCTGCCTAAGCTGCCTCCCAGGTCGCCTGTCGTTCGTGCAGCTGATTTAGCTCCTCGGCCTGAGCGCTTAGCTGACTTGTTAGCGAACCGACCTCCAGCTCCTTGACCGCCAGTTGTGCGCGCAAAGGCTCGGCAGCCTAGTTCGCCTCTTGGAGTTCAGCTTGAGTCTTCTGAAGGTCCTCCTATAGCCTATCCTTGGTTTTCCATACGCGAAGTTGCGTGTGCTCGGCCTGTGCAACCCAGCGTTGCGCTTGAGCTACCATCACATCGGCCATGACAATCTGCGCTTTAGAAGTCTCCAGTTCGTCCTTTGCCTGGTTCTGCAGGTTCTGAAGGCCGATCACTTTCGCCCTCAGGCTGTTTAAGGAGGCATCACTGGAAACCAGCTGAGTGTGCCGAAGCTGGGCCTTCAAATACTCCACTCGTCGCTCAGCTCGAAATCGAGCCTTGGTATGACACAGCAGGGACATGGGCATGCTGTAGCTCGTGGACCAAAATTGCCAAGTACAAGGACCGGTTAGTGTCTCAACTAAGGAAAGAGTAGAGCCAGAATAGAGACAGCGTTGCTATACCTGGGTGGCTGTCGCCATGAATTGGTCAGCCCGGATGCTCGGAGAGTAGAAGTTGCTTTCTCGCATACTGTATCGAAAATGGTCCGCCAGTAAGCCGTGCAGCTGAACGTCCTGCCCCTGCATAGGGGTCGCGCCGCTCGGCACCTTCATACTCATAGACCGGTCAGACAGTGAAGGCGGCAACAGATGCATCAGGTGCTCCTCAGCCGGCTCCCTCGATCGGGTAGGGGAGAGCCCACTGCCTGGGGGAAAGCAGACTCCTCTGGGGACGCCTGAGGGGAAGAAGACGGCAGCACAGCGAAATCAGTAGTGGGCTCCTTGCCCTCTCGCCGGCCGTTGGGTCGGCTAGAAGAGGTCGTCGCCGGATTAATTGTTAAGGTCGGGGGCTCCTCTCGACGTGCTCGCTTCCGTCGGAGAGCGAGAGGTTGTTCATCCACCGAGCTGGACCAGGAAATTTCCTCATCAGCCAGCGCGGGTGCAAGAGGAACAAGGGTTGGCGCCGCTTCAGCAGACAGGGGGGGGGGTAGCCTCCCGCTCGGCTACACGAGCCTCTATATCTGCATCATCCTGGTCGTAGCCCTCCTCCAGAGCCACCGAATGCATCAGGTCGACTGCGAGAGGAGCAATGTTTAGTAAGCCCTAAAAGGATAAGGAAGAGGATGAAGGGCTTACAGAAGGAAGAAGACTGATGAAGTGGGGTCGGGTTGAGCCCGAACATGGACAGGATGACTGTTAGTAATATGAGAGAAGTGTCCTAAGGCAATCGCTTTATGATTGTAATCATTTACTTTAATAAATGAAAATTCACTATTTGAGTATACATGTTTGTGATTTGATTGGGATCTTAAACTCATTTACTGAATGTCCGCAATACAATTCACAGCATTAGAGAATTTGTGATGGAATCACAACTAGTGATTATCTCTACATGTGCAATTGTGAAGTATTGAAATTGTCCCTAGTCGATGAATTGATAAATACGGACACTATCAATTCTGTTGAGACTAGCATGGGTTATTCTCTAATCAGCTGATTCTCACTGGCTGGTGACATTGGGATCCCCGGAGATAAACATGAATGCTAGTTAAGGGAACTAGTTCATTGGAGTGACTGGCTGTAAAACTTCATATGGTAATCTATATATAGACATGTCAGTGAAGTTCTTACTGCGGCTTAAGTGCGATGTTCCTTTGACTTGCGGTGTTCAAGTCATCTTGGTCATGGAGACTTATACTTTAACATCTTAAGCAAGCATCTCTAAGGAGGTGTGGACCCAGGATGGTTGGGTATAAGCCGAAGTGCCCGAAGATGTTTGAACAGCCTACAAAGGATTCACCACTCCTTGCGAGGAGATGTATACCCAAGGCCTATCATCGGATTGTTACTCAAAGCCTCTGGCCAGAGCATGACATGTTGAGAGTATGAGTCTCTTATATACATGAGAGTAATTAGAATCCAAAGGACGAGAGAACGTTACTTGGGCTAGGTGTGACGTAGTCAGCCTAGTGGGGACTGACACACACAGACCATGTCCTGAACCAAGTGGGTATAAGATGGTGAAAGGAATGAGGCACGATTCATTAGAGCTGCTGAAGGGTTTCAGAATTATTTCTGAGGTCAACCGTTGATCTTTCGATTAATTGGGGGTCATGATGTACTACTAGGTGCCACTCATGATCGTTCTATAATTGGTTGATTATAGACGGCCTACATAAATCGAAAGCCTATTTAGTCACATGCACTACGAGTAATCCGAGGGATTTAAAATGAGTTGAAAATTAGATTTTCCAATCAAGAGAAATAAGTCGAATCTGAATTAATCAGAGGCGCAACGGAAGCTTAAAATGGCTAAGTCTTTTGAAGGCTTATTGGGCGAATTAAATGAGTTTAATTCGCGAGGGCTTTGTCTTGGTTTGGCCGGCCAAAGAGGGTACCCACCCTCTTTGGTTTGGCCGGCCACCACAAGGAGAGAAAACCAATTAATTTGGTTTAAATTATAAAATAAATCAAGCGCGATTTGTTTTATAAAATTATGGATAAATAAATTAATTTATATAAAGAGATTTATATAAAGAAATTTATAAAGAAAATTGTAGAAATTTATTCTTTTTATGGAAATTAAAATGAATCATGAATTGGTTTAATTTTAATTTATAAAATCAATTATGAATTGATTTTTCCATGATAAGAAAATTTTATACAAATTTTATTACATAATTAAAAGGAGAGATGTATTTGTTTTATTATAAAGTTAGTTATAATAAAACTTAGCATAACGGAATAATTCATAAGAAAATTTATAAGATAAATTTCTTATGAAAATTTATTCCGTTAATTCCGTTAAAAGGGAGACTTGGCAATGGAGAGGCTACTATATATAAAGGAACCAAAGGCAAGCCTTGAATTCCAATTAATCAAGAGATTAAGAAGTTCTCTCTCTCTCTCATTCACTCCCTCTCTCTCTCTCTAGGTCCGGCGCCCACCCTTTCTCTCTCTAGGGCCGGCGCCCCTTCTCTCTCAAGGGTCGGCGCCCCTTTCTCCCTCTAGGGCCGACGCCACCTCCCTAGCCGTGAGCCACCACCAAGACGAAGCGGGTCGCGACTCCTTCCTTCCTTCACGGAATCTTGATTCCGTTACTTGGTGGTTAGTTTCCATATCTCTCTCTTGATATTCTAGTTGTGCCTTTAGAGAATCTAGTAGTTCTTGTCGGCACAAAACTCGTGGCTTTGCGAAGTCATCCCGAAGAGAACTCGGTGTGGACGCGAATAGAGGCGAAGCTTCCAAGGGACGCTACGGTTGGATCTCGTCCCTTTCTTCGAGTTACGTGAGGTACAAAGTAAATTAGTTTACTTTTCTGCAAAATTTTAATTTATGATCATGCCCACACATCATAAGGTCGCATGCTAGATACATGGTTAAAAATAATTTGAGAAATTATTTATGCTAATTCTTCTGCTGCACGTAAATATTTTAAAATTTACGAACCCGTATCCTTGTCGACATGCACCCGGTTCCAACAGTGGTATCAGAGCCGGTTAGTGTTCGACATAATCATATAATTGTTTTGCGGAAAACTATGTCATGATCTCAATTTTGGAAAATTTTCCAATTATGGAAACTTTCCAATTATGATAAATTTTAGATTTAGGAATTTCAAAGTTTGTAAATCCTCATGAAATTTCGCAAACTTTTGAAATATCATAGTTTCTGAAATTTTATGATAATTGTGAAAACTTCTCATTTTTGGAAACTTTCCAATTTTGGAAATTTCCAATTTTGGAAATTTTCCAACTTTGGAAATATGTAAGTTTTCTTTATACCAGAAACTTACAAATATTCTGAAAACCTATTATGAAATCTCGCAATTTTGGACACTTTCTTTCAAGAAAATCTAGACAAATTTATGGATTATTAATTAACAATTAAATTTGAATTGGTTTTAAATTATTAACAAAATTCTTTATTTTGGATTGAGCCTCGGGGAGCCGTCCAATTTAAAGTTAGTTGTTGTAATTTAATTTCCCATTTTGAATAAAATTGTCATGTTTGATTTGGTTACGCCTCGGGGAGCGGACCAAATTGGATTTACGACAAATTACTTTTCTTTGGATATCTGAGCCTCGGGGAGCCACCCTTAGAAAACAATTTGTTGTAATTAATTAATCCATGAATAAAATATGTGATCAAATCTTGGAAATTTGATTTAAGAGGTGATGCTCTTACATATTATTGTCTCCAAAATTAATTCGGAAAATGGTTTCCTATAGAGTTTTCTTAAAAGAGATTTTCATGAAAATAATATGTGGTTAAATTAAGGGAATCTGTCTCTTAATTTAATAAGATTTGAATTAGAGAAACCAAAGTCTTAAACATATTATTTCCGAAATTGATTATGACAATTTAGGAAATTGTTTCCCAAAACAATTCCTTGAATAAAGTATGAAATTAGAATTAGGAAATCCGGTTCTTAATTCAATTAATGAGACTTGATAAATTAAGTCACATACATACTTTATTAAGGATATCGTTAGTACATGACATAATTATATGTCATGAATGTGCTTAGAAAAGAAAGGATGAGACCTAAAACCCCTTATAAAATATTAAGGCCAATACCTTCCATTAATATGGTTAGAACCGGAGTTTTGTTTCTCGTTAGGGTTGATGGACACATCCATGCCCGGCTTGAACCTTAACATGTTCAAACCATGAAATTAGTTTATGATTAATATAGTTGGAGTCAGAGGTCAATCCTTAGTTTTGGTTGTTGGACACATCCAAGCCTGACTAAACGGTTGAATGAGCTCCAACCATATTAAAACTATTTCTTGATTAATGGGTCAGCCATAAGCTTGGAGCATCGATTTGTTGTGCCACAGCCAAGGTCGATGTAAAGAGAGGTGCAGTTGGGTGCTATGTATATTGTTGCATACTTGTTAATGAGTTAACAACCCAATGATTTATGCAAACATTCAATTAGTTGATAGCATAAAGTGATAGTTATATATATGTGATATGTAATCGGTATAATTACCTACCTTCATAGCTAAGAATAACTTGATGGCCACAGCCATGGTTGTTCTTATCTATGGTTGGATATCAACCTATTTGGAGATGTTCCTACGATCTCCCGAATTGATAAAAAGGGTTATTCAATTCGAAAAATAAATAGGATTTAATTAATGTACGTTGATGCATTCTTTATCATTCTTCTCACATAAGCTCAATTTGTATTTCTAAGATAATCACTCGATCATGTCTTCTCTGAATTTGCGTTTCATTTTGGACAGCAATAAATTAACTAAGGACAAAAGGATTGAAAAGACACCAAAAGACACTTGTCATCACTGTGGCAAGGAGGGCCACTGGCGAAGAAACTGCAAGGTTTATCTTGAGTCCTTGAAGAAGAAGGCATCCGATGCCCCATCCTCTTCAGGCATCTTCGTTAGTGAATGTCACTCAATTTCCTCAAATACCTGGGTACTTGATACTGGGTGTAGCTCACATATATGTAATGACATACAGGGGCTAAGGAATAGAAGAAGACTCATCAAAGGAGAAGCGAATTTGCGAGTTGGAAATGGAGCAAAGATTGCTGCTGTTGCCATCGGAACATATTTGCTAAAGCTCCATACTGGACGTATCTTAGAATTGGATAATTGTTATTTTGTTTCTTCGTTAATAAAGAACATTGTATCTATTTCATGTTTGAATGAAAAGGGTTATCATTTAACTTTTAGTAACAATTGTTGTTACATAACTTTAAATGACGTTCTTTATGGGAATGGAACTTTGTGCAATGGTATCTACACGTTAGATTTATCCAGTGACGTTTTCAATATCGAAGTTAGCAACAAACGTGCTCGAATAGATAATCGAATAGACTCCTACACGCGGCATTGTCGTCTTGGCCATATAAGCAAGAAACGCATGACCGAATTACACCGATGTGGAATTTTGGAATCATTTGAACCCGGTTCATTTGATACATGCGAATCATGCTTAAAAGGCAAGATGGCCAAATTACCCTTTTCCGGAAAAGGTAATCCAGTGGGAGAATTGCTTGGTCTAATACATACTGATGTATGTGGACCAATGTCAACTCTTGCACAAGGAGGCTATAGCTACTTCATCACCTTTATCGATGATCACTCACGATTCGGGTATGTGTTCTTGATGAAACACAAATCTGAAGCTTTTGAAAAATTCAAAGAGTTCAGAAATGAAGTAGAGAAACAGCTTGGCAAAAGTATTAAGATACTTCGATCCGATCGGGGTGGTGAATACTTAAGTCAAGAGTTTCAAGATTATCTTAGGGACAATGGGATATTGTCCCAATGGACTCCGCCGTATACACCACAGCATAATGGTGTATCTGAGAGGCGCAACCGAACCTTGATGGACATGGTTAGGTCGATGATGAATCATACAACTCTTCCAAAATCCTTTTGGGGCTATGCACTAAAGACAGCTATTTACTTGCTAAACAGAGTCCCGACCAAGGTAGTCTCTACTACTCCATATGAGACATGAAATAGTAAGAAACCTCACTTAACTCACCTTAAGATATGGGGTTGTCCTGCTTATGTGAACCGGACTATATCAGACAAATTGGATGCTAAGTCTGATAAATGTCTATTTATTGGATACCCTAAGGAAACGAAGGGCTACCAATTCTATCATCCCTTGGAACAAAAGGTGTTTGTTTCAAGGCATGCTGTATTTTTGGAAAAAGAATTTCTTTTACAAGAAAACAGTGGGAGTGGCATTGAACTTGATGAAGTTCAAGAAACTCCAATAGACATTACAGAGACACCTAGTCTAGACCCACAACCAATACCTCATAATGATAAGCTATTAGTTGAACCTAAAACAACACCATCTCTTCGTAGGTCTGATAGGACACGCAATATTCCAGAGAGATACGGATTTCTCATAAGTGAATCGAACGACGTGTCACTCATAAGCGATGACGAACCTATCAGTTATGAAGATGTTCTGAAAAGTTCAGAAAGGGACAAATGGCTTGAAGCCATGAAGTCGGAAATGGATTAGATGTTCGAAAATCAAGTATGGGACTTAGTTAACCCACCTGAAGGGATTAAGCCCATAGGGTGCAAGTGGGTTTTCAAGAAGAAAACCGACATGGAAGGTAATGTTGTTACCTTTAAGGCTAGATTAGTGGCAAAAGGATATCGTCAAAAACAAGGAATTGATTATGACGAAACCTATTCGCTAGTAGCTATGCTTAAATCCATTCGGATGCTCCTAGCCATAGCAGCTCATTATGATTATGAGATATGGCAAATGGATGTGAAACCAGCTTTCCTTAATGGAAACCTGCTTGAGGATGTATACATGATACAACCTGGAGGTTTCACATCGGTTGATAAAACCAAAGTATGCAAGCTTCGACGATCCATATATGGACTGAAGCAAGCATCCAGGAGCTGGAACATCCGTTTTGATGAGACAATCAAAGAGTTTGATTTCTCACAAAATCCAGATGAACCTTGTGTGTACAAGAAGGTTAGTGGGAGTGCAGTCGTATTCCTAGTATTATATGTCGATGACATATTACTTATAGGAAACGATATATCAGTCTTACAGACAGTTAAAATTTGGTTATCCAAAACTTTCTCCATGAAAGACCTGGGAGAAGCAACCTATATCCTTGGGATTAGAATCTATAAAGATAGATCAAAACGGTTGCTTGGTCTTTCGCAGTCTACATATATAGACCGAGTGCTAAAAAGGTTTAGCATTGTCGGAA
>JAGFNQ010003696.1:324476-341885 GCA_024364735.1 Boesenbergia rotunda | reverse complement strand
CATGATGTACTACTAGGTGCCACTCATGATCGTTCTATAATTAGTTGAATTATAGACGGCCAACATAAATCGAAAGCCTATTTAGTCACACGCACTACGAGTAATCCGAGGGATTTAAAACGAGTTGAAAATTGGATTTTCCGATCAAGAGAAATAAGTCGAATCTGAGTTAGTCAGAGGCGCATTGGAAGCTAAAAATGGTTAAGTCTTTTGAAGGCTTTTTGGGCGAATTAAATGAGTTTAATTCGCGACGGTCTGGGTTGGGTTTGGCCGACCAAAGAGGGTGTTAACCCTCTTTGGTGGCGGCCAACAAAGGGAGAATAAACCAATTTAATTGGTTTAATTAATTAAATAAATCTAGTGCGATTTATTTTATAAATTATGGATAAATAAATTTGTATAAAGAAATTTATATAAATAAATTTATAGAAATTTATTCTTTTATGGAAGATTAAAATAATCCATGAATTGGGTTTATTTTAATTTTATAAAATCAATTATGAATTGATTTATCCATAATAAGAAAGTTTATAAATTTCTTATAAAATTTATTCCATAATTTAAAGAGAAGAAGAATTAGTTTTCATTATAAATTAGTTTATAATAAAGACTTGGTTTAAACGGAATTAATTCATAAGAATTTATAGGATAAATTTCTTATGATAAATAATTAGTTTTATTATAAAGTTAGTTATAATAAAATTCATAAGAGAATTTATAGGATAAATCTCTTATGATAACTAATTTGTTTTATTATAAATTGTTTATAATAAGACTAGGCTTAAAAGGATTAAGCAATAAGAAAATTTATAAGATAAATTTCTTATAACTAATTCCGTTAATTCGGTTTAGAGGGAGACTTAGCAAAGGAGTTGCTACTATATAAAGGAACCAAAGGCTAGCCCTTATTCCTAACGAAAATAATTAAGAGGTTAATTATTCTCTCCCTCTCTCTCTTCTCTTCTCTCCTCATCTTCTTCTCCTTCACATTAGGGCCGGCGCCCCATCCTTGTGGATTAGGGCCGGCGCACACCACCATCACCCAAGGGAGTTGGCGTGAGCTTTCAAGGAGAAGGAGAACCCGAACACGAAGAAGAAGAAGCGGATAGCGACTCCTCTCTTCTCGGAATTCGATTCCGTTACTTCGTTGGTTAGTTTTCCTAATTTTTCTCTTGTCCTTCTAGTTGTGCCTTCCGAGAATCTAGTAGTTCTCGTCGGCACAAAACTCGTGACTTTGCGAAGTCATCCCGAAGAGAACTCGGCGTGGACGCGAATAGAGGCGAAGCTTCCAAGGGACGCTACGGTTGGATCTCGTCCCTTTCTTCGAGTTACGCAAGGTACAAAAGTAAATTAGTTTACTTTTTCGCAAACTTTTATTTCATGATTATGTCGATACACTATAAGGTTGCATGCTAGATACGAAGTTAAAATAATTTAGGAAATTATTTTATGCAAACTCTTCCGCTGCACGTAAAAATTTTAAATTTTACGAACTCGTATCCTTGTCGACATGCACCCGGTCCCAACAGTTATAAAATTCGGAGACTAAATCAAAGTTGGTTGATTGCTCGAGGAAGAGAATGGATTGAAGCTCGTAATGCTTAATGATTTGTCGTACCGACGGACAATGTTCATAAATAAATGCTTTGTCCACAGTTCGACAGGGCATGAGTTTGAAAGTGTGATATTGAAAGGCTAGTGCGTAATGAATATTTTGAAATCTGGCATCAGAAGGAGGTTGGGGTCTAGTCGATGAAGAGGGAGCCCTGGATTGTGATGAACCCTCACCTGGTTCTTTACCCTTAGAAGATTTCCTAAGGATTTGAAAAGTTGATCATGGTATTTGAATGAATCAATTTGAGAATTCGATCAGTGAATGAACACACAAGTTTGATCATATAGTGTAAGGTTTGATCAATGACAAAAAAATTCAATCATATGGGTAAGGGACACACGGCACACACCAAAATTAACCCCAAAATCAAACATCAAGGTTAGTCCACCAAGAACTATATTATTTGAAGTAATCAACAAGGTGAAAGTAGGAGATCCTTACTTAGGTGCCATCGTGACTGAAGAGGGTTTTGTCAGTCTTGAAAAAGAAAACTCGCAAGATACCAAAACCCTTCAAGAAGTTGTGCAGGGAAAACCAGATCAAGGCGCAAGAAGTTGCAGGGACACGAGCTCGCACCAAGGAGTTGCTGAGAACACCAACAGCAGGAAGAAGAACTCACACGCACAGGGAAAAGATCGCACGCGTAAGAGGAAGGCGATGAGGAGTTTCAACGCTAGGGTTCGGGAATAAGGTGGATACGTGATTAATCGGGTTGGTGGACCGATCATCAACTAAACTTTAATGCGATCGAACGGATCACCGTTCGATCCAGGAGCGCCTAGACCGATCAGGCTATAGTCTGATCGATCTGGATTGGTTCTGATCGTTCGGGTGACCGATCAGGTAAGCCCCTGATCGATCTGTCGATCGATCAGGGAGCAAACAGTAGGTTCGTGAGATTTTCTGCGACACTCCTGATCGGTCGGTGGAGCGATCACAACAGGGGGCCAGATCGGTCTGGGGACCGATCCAGGCCAACACAGTGAGATTTCAATGGTAGTCGGAGACTTAGCTTGATCGATCAAGTGGACCGATCAGGCCAACTCCTGATCGGTTTGTGGGCCGATCAGCCCTATGTCTGATCGGTCTGTGGACCGATCAGGTATCAGAGATTTGCTAATACGAATCTGAAACTTCAGTTTCAGATTCCCGAATGAATTTCGATACGATTTGATGGAAGATTATCGACCTTAGAGGGGTTTCCTTGACTATAATTAATCCCTGAACAAGGATCAAAGGTCCTTATGGATTTGACAAGACACTTTGCTCCACCCAAGTGGAGTCAAACTCAATCAAAGACATTCATCCATTTAAAATAAGTTTGTATCCAAATAAAGTCTCCAATCAAGTTTCCTTGATTGGAATGTCTAAGTATGATCATGGAGCCAAATACACATATGTTATGCATTGGTTTTCCCCATACTTGGTCAACTTAATGATCATTATCTCGTCAACCTAATTTCTCAAGGGATGCAATGACATTTTGAGTAATTAGGTTGATCCTAGCATCTAACCCCATTTCTAGCAAACAAAAATGTTTTGTTAAACCTTATAGTTTGTGTGAGATGTCCCCAAGTTACCCAATAATTGCTCCCAACAATTTGAATTGACCATGAAGGGTTTTGAATGCTTTTCAATCCTATGAAGCGTGACACATTCCCAATTCCCTTCGTAAGAAACTAAATTCATTCTCGGGGAGTGGTTTAGTGAAAATGTCCGTTAGGTTCGATTTTGACTCTACATGTGAGAGTACAATAGCTCCCCTAGCAACATGATCTCTAATGAAGTGGTGACGCACTTCAATATGCTTGGTCCTAGAATGATGGACTGGATTTTTTTGTTAAGTTTATTGTGCTTATGTTGTCACACAACACTTGCACACCCTTGTAGGTCAATCCATAGTCCTCTAGTGTATGAATCATCCACAACAATTGCGATACACTCTCTCCCATGGCGATATATTCTGCTTCGGTCGTGGAGAGAGCAACACAGTGTTGCTTCCGACTTGACCAACTAACTAGTGACGATCCTAAGAATTGGCAGCCCCCACTCGTGCTCTTCCAATCCAACTTGCACCCAACATAGTCGGAATCGGTGTAGCCAAGTAAATCAAATGACTCAGTACGGGGATACCAAAGACCAACTCCAATTGTGCCCTTAAGGTATCTCAAAATTCTTTTAACTGCAATTAAGTGAGATTCCTTGGCACAAACTTGATACCTAGCGCACATACCCACAGCAAAAAGAATATCAGGTCGACTAGCTGTGAGGTATAGCAAACTACCTATCATGCTCCGATATTGAGTTAGGTCAACAGGTTTACCACTCTCATCATTGTCTAATCTTGTGTTTGTAGTCATGGGAGTGGTTACCTCTTTAGAATCACTCATGTTAAATTTTCGGAGCATCTCTTGAGTGTATTTCGATTGGTGCACATGGATCCCATCTCGGGTTTGTTTGATTTCGAGTCCAAGGAAGAAGGTCAACTCCCCCACTAGACTCTTCTCAAACTCACTCCCCATGTGTCTAATAAACTCATTCAAATAGCCCTTATTGTTTGAGCCACAAATTATGTCATCGACATACACTTGGGCTACAAATATATTGTCATCATCTCTTCGTAGAAATAGTGTAGGGTCTATTTGTCCTCTCACAAAGCCTTTTTCAATGAGAAATGTCGACAACCTTTCATACCAAGCACGAGGTGCTTGTTTAAGGCCGTAAAGTGCCTTCTTGAGCTTGAACACGTGGTTTGGAAATTCGGAACTCTCAAACCCGGAGGTTGTTCGACATAGACCTCTTCTCTTATCAAATCATTTAGAAAGGCCGATTTGACATCCATTTGATAAAGTTTGAAATCTCGATGTGCTGCAAACGTAAACATCAGTCAGATGGATTCTAAGCGTGCAACGGGAGCATAGGTCTCATCGTAATCAAGGCCTTCAACTTGACTATAGCCCTTGGCTACTAAGCGTGCCTTGTTGCTTACGATTTCTTCCTTATGGTTCAATTTATTTTTGAAGACTCATTTGGTCCCAATAATGGTGGTCTTCTTAGGTCTAGGGACTCAGTCCCAAACTTGGCTTCTCTCAAATTGACCTAATTCATCTTGCATTGCAATGATCCAATCGGGATCATTTAATGCTTCGTCAATTTTTCTAGGTTCAATTTCGGAAATTAGGGCAACTTCATTAGCCTCATTCCTAAAGAATGATCTAGTCTTAACCCCATGATGGATGTCTCCAACAATTTGGTCTTGGGGATGACTAGAGGCTAACCTAGTTTGCCTTGGTGTTGGAGGTGCTTCTTGGATGGTGTCACTAGACACAAGCTCAGCCTCAGGATCCGGCTGATCTATGAGTTGTCTAGGCTCACCGTCATCAGATTCATCACCATCGGCAACACTTGGACTTTCATTCAAACCTAGTCTCCTAAGTTCGAATTGAACTCCATCTACATCTTCTGAATGATCATTGGCTTTTGGGATTTCCTCAAAGACAACATCAGAAGACTCTTCGACAAATCTAGACTTCTTGTTATAGACTCGATAAGCTTTACTGACCAAGGAGTACCCGACCAGTATCCTTTCATCAGTCTTTGCTGTGAACTTTCCAAGATGATCCTTGGTGTTTAGAATAAACACTTTACAACCAAACACCCTATGATATTTGACCGTAGGTGGTTTTCCAAACCAAAGTTCATGAGGAGTCTTCCCTAAGAATCTATGAATGAGGACTCGGTTTTGCACGTAGCAAGCTGTATTCACAACTTCAGCCCATAAGTAACTCGGTAAAGAGTACTCATTGAGCATGCTTTGTGCAGCCTCTTGTAAGACTCGGTTCTTCCTCTCTACAACACCATTTTGTTGTGGTGTTCTTGGAGTGGAGAACTCATGTCTATACCCTCTATCTTGACAAAACTCTAAAAATCTTTAATTCTGAAATTCACCTCCATGATCACTCCTAATTGTTTTGATTGTTGATGATTTTCCATTTTCAACCCTTCTACAAATAGAAATAAAAACATCTAGGGTTTGGTCCTTATATTTTAGAAAATATGTCCATGTATATCTAGTAAAATCATCAATGATCACAAAGCAATATCTACTACCATTCAAGGATATAATAGTGCTACAATCAAACAAATCCATGTGAAGTAGATCTAAAGCAGTAGATGTACTTACAACGCTTTTACCTTTATGTGCAGATTTTGTTGTCTTACCCATTTGACATGCATCACAAATATTATCCTTTTCATACTTGATGCTTGGTAAGCCACGTACTAGTCCCTTGTTGGCCAATTTCCGGATATTCTTCATGTTCACGTGTGCTAGCCTCCGATGCCAAAGGTTAGACTCATCTTCTCTTGACATGAAACACTTAACAAGAACATTAGTTGCACTTTTAAAAGAAACTTGGTAAATGCTATCTATCCTTGAGCCTACTAGTACTGTGTCAAATGTGTCATGTTGTCTAACTAGACATTGACTTGATTGAAAATCAATTGTGTAACCCGCATCACACAATTGACTGACACTTAGGAGATTAAATGTCATCCCCTTGACTAGAAGGACATTCTTGATCCTAAGACATTCGGATATTTGAATGTCTCCTATCCCTATAACCTTAAGACTACCATTGTTACCAAAGGAAATATTACCTCTATTTTTTCTTTGAAAGGTAGTGAATAGAGATCTATCACCGGTCATATGTTTGGAGCACCCACTATCAGCGAACCAAGTTGATAGATGCTCCCCCTCAATCATAGCCTACAAATTCGAAAAATAGAAGATTTAGGTACCCAAATCTTGGGACCTAAAGCACCTACAATGCAAGACTTAGGCACACATGCCTTGACCACTCTCTTTTGAGTCTTAGGGGTCTTAAGTGGTCTAACATCAGTCCTAGACATTAAGGAAACAAATGATGGTTCTTTAGGTCGGTAACCAATACCGGCCTTATTGTAAACGACCCTTTGTGCATTTAGAATCATATTTAAAGTTTTAGAGCTAGTTGAGAATTTCTCAAGAACACTCTTGAGTCTCTCAACCTCACTCTTCAATGATTTATTCTCATCTTCTAACATTTCTACAAGCAAATCATCTACATCCTCATCCCTAGAGGATTTCAATTGTTCAACTTCTACTTTCAATAATTTAACTTTTCTTTTTGACTTTTTCAACAACTCGGTTAAACATGCAATTGTTCTATAACATTTATCTAATTCCGGAGAGATTACTTCTTTATCATCCGAAGATGATGAAGCCGCGTTTGAAGAGTCCATTGATTCATCACTGCTCTCTTGATCTTCCATGGCCATGAGTGCTATATGGCGTGTACTATTCTCCTC
Organism: Boesenbergia rotunda; assembly: GCA_024364735.1. Lineage (NCBI taxonomy): Eukaryota > Viridiplantae > Streptophyta > Magnoliopsida > Zingiberales > Zingiberaceae > Boesenbergia > Boesenbergia rotunda. Next base: position 334,921 of record JAGFNQ010003696.1, on the reverse strand, counting down.
TTTCTCTTCTTCGGATGAGCTAGAGGATGATTCATCCCATGTGGCCTTCAAGGCCTTCTTCTTCTTCTTTGATTTCTCCTCTTTCTTCTTAAGCTTTGGATAGTCCTTCTTGAAGTGCCCTTTCTTGCTACACTCATAACAAGTAACATTAGACTTATCAATCTTAACTTCACTAGGGTTACCTTTACCCTTGAAGCACCGGCTCTTCCTCATCATTCTTCTAACAAAGTTGGTCATCTCGAAGGAAGAAGACCCGCTGCCATCTTCCTTAGATTCGGACTCGGATGAGGATGAAGATGAGGAGACTTCCTTCTCCTTCTTCTTCTCCTTCTTCTTGGTCTTTTCCCCTGCCACAAGAGCAATCCCCTTCTCTTTGGGGTCTTTGTTAGCCATTTCATGAAGCTCCATTTCACAAAATAAATCATCTAACTTTACAATTGATAAATCCTTAGAAACCTTGTAGGCATCCACCATGGATGACCACAAGGCATTCCTTGGAAAATCTTTTAACACATACCTCACAAGGTCGCGGTTCTCGACCTTTTCGTCAATAGAGTGGAGACCATTCAATACCTCTTTGAATCTACTATGAAGCTCACTTACCGTTTCACTCTCCTTCATGGAGAGATTTTGTAGTTGATTGAGGAACAAGTCCCTCTTGGCTATTCTCGAGTCTCAGGTGCCCTCATGGAGTTCGATGAGCTTGTTCCACAAATCTTTTGCACTTGTAAAGGGACCAACCTTGATTAGTTGATCCTTGTTCATTCCACATTGCAAGGTCACCACCGCCTTCGCATCGGCTTCTCCTTTTCGGGTTTGCTCAGCCGACCACCGAGAAGACTCTAATTCTTTTCCCTCCGCGTCTCTTGGAGGAATGAAGCCCTCCTTCACGGAGAACCACATTTCGATGTCGGTCTTGAGATAGTATTCCATGCGAGACCTCCAATATTGAAAATTGGATCCACCGAAGAAGGGAGGTCGAGTGGTGCTAAATCCTTCTCTCAATGCCATTGTTGATAGCTCTCGGTTGTTAATCTGGTTGGACAGAGCCCCAAGCTCTGATACCACTTGTTGGATCTTGGATGGCTAGAGAGGGGGGTGAATATAGCCAGACACAAAAATCGCTTTCACTTGACAGATTTCTCTGCGGTTAGGGTTAGTAGCACAACGGAAGAAATATAAAACAAAGTTTAACTGTAGAAATGAAAAGCAAATCAAAAACGCTAATAAGGATCGTTTACAAGGTTCGGGGATAACATGCCCCTATTCCTTGGCGTGCCCTTAAGGTGGGCGATCCCTTGATCGTGGGCAGATCAAGCCCCGAAAATCTGGATACAAATATAACCTTCTTCTCGGTGGAGTAACCTCTCCACAGTGGGTTCAACAGAATAATGGAAATAAGCACAAGAACCGCAAGAAGAAGCTTACAGAGCACTTAGATCAGTAAGAACACAAGCGAACTCCTCACCGAGCTCCACTCAGCCCAAATCTCATGCAAGAACTACCCTGCTCTTCGTGTCTTCTCGCTGATGGACTCGCCAAGCTCCTTGTTTCTTCCAAGTGGTCAAGTATCAGAGTGTTGCTCAAGAGATGGATCAAAGTTGTCGCAAGAGCACAAGAGTTGTAGCCAATGAAGTGTTCGAATCAAGAATTTTGCAGAGACATCTTAGCCACCAAGCTCTTAAGTCTCTGCTCACTGATCCCAGGTCCCAGGCGCGCCTCTGCAGCTCCCAGCTGCTCACCAACTTCTCTGCAACAGCCTCAGCTATCCTGACCACCTCTGGACTCACTGAACTCTCCAGCCAAGCCCAGGTCAGCTCGTTAGCTTCCTGCCGTTGCAAGCCCACCGTTGTGACCTGAGAAGGAGAAACACACAAACCTGCTCAACGGAAAGACTCCCATTGACCCTCCTTGAGTGTTTGAACTCCTCCCTGTCACCTACACACTTAATCAGAGATTTAACAAATGAAATCAAAGTTACATCAGTGATAGCAGAGAAAATCAGAGTGAGATCAGTAGGAAATCAGAAGTCTGACACCGCTTTTGAAATAAAGATGTCAGCTACTGATCGGTCACCGGACCGATCAGAGTGACTCCTGATTGATCACCAGACCGATCAGGCTCCAGCCTGATCGGTCCCCAATGTGCAATCAGAAATCGCGACTCCTTTGGGATCGATCACTAGACCGTTCTCACGTCGTGGATCGGTCGCCAGATCGATCCACCCATTCTCAGAGTGATTTTCCAGCTTCGCAGTCCAACACTCTTGATCGGTCACCAGACCGATCAGGGTGTGTCCTGATCAGTCTGGGGACCAATCAGGACACCTCCTGACCGAACAGGCTCCAGCCTGATTGGTTGTAGTGAGGAGCTCGTGACATTTGATCATTCACTAGAACGATCTGAATAGTATCCCTGATCGGTCACCAGACCGATCAGGAGCCGGTCAGTAGGCTTCCCAACCTCACTGTATGCTCCCTGATCGGTCACCAGACCGATCAGTAGGCTTCCCAACTCATTGTATGCTCCCTGATCGGTCAACAGACCGATTAGACATAGTAGGATCGGTCACCAGACTAATCCACGAGGGAACTTCGTGCCAACTTCCCTGATCGGTCACCAGACCGATCCAGGCAAGGCTAAACCCACTCTAAGTCAAGAGAACTGGCTCCCAGCCTCCCCTGACTCATGCTCAGCCCCTCAGACCAAGACTCCGTGCCCAGTTTCACTCATCGGGACTTCAACCTAGCCCTCCAAGCTAGGACCTAGTTTCACTCACCAGGATTTCCATCACCTAACCCTCCGAATTAGAAATTTTCACACCTAGCCCTCCAAGCTAGGACTTTTCACACCTAGCCCTCCAAGCTAGGACTTTTTCACACCTAACCCTCCAAGTTATAACTTTTTCACACCTAACCCTCCAAGTTAGGACTTTTCACACCTAGCCCTCCAAGCTAGGACTTTTCCACCCCTAGCCCTCCAAGCTAGGACTTTTTCACATCTAGCCCTCCAAGCTAGGACTTTTTCACACCTAACCTCTCAAGCTAGGACTCAATCCCAATCATCCCATCAACCTAAACTAAAATCGGTGTCAACACCAAAACAACAATCAGGGTCAGACTGCATCAACAGAACCAACTCTAATAAGCATAAATTGTACCGACCCAAATTACATCATTCTTTTTTGAGTCCTGTCTAACCCAGTTAGCTACTTACTAACTGTTATAAACAGTAGCTTTCGCTAGGGTTAGTCAAGTTAAGTGATCTGTTCAAGTTAGATTTTCTAAGCTTGACACTTAACCTGATTGTTGTTCAATTGGTATTTGTTGCCCCAATTACTGCAGATGCACTGACTTAAAGCATCTTGAATCAAGGCATAGACCTAAGCATCTCACCCCAGTCTAGGTTATCAATCAAAAGTACCCTAAGGTGCTTGTGAGATGCTGGCTTCTAGATCTATAGGTGCATGCATTTCTAGGGTTAGGGTCTAAGCTAAGTCCATTTGCGAAAAAACCTTAGTTTTGAATAGGGTAAGTTTTTGAGAAAAAAACTAAGTCAGAAAATCATTTTAAATTTCAAGACAAAAGGATGATTTTTCACAAAACATTAATTAACAGATAATAAATAAAATAATTTTTGAAAAAAAAAATGTAGAGCAGTCCTATTCTACTAAGCATAAGATTCAATTATTGAGTGCATGACTGAGTAGTTGAAGTAAAATTGCATAAGATTAATAACTTATCAACCAAGTAGCAAGCAAACAAATATGATAGATACGTAAGAGTCAACTGGTCAACAGGAGGACCGGCAAAGTCAAACAGTAGTCAAGCACAAGTCAACCCTACTCAGTAAGGACAGTCAAACAATCAACAATACAATAAGATAGCTGAAAAAGTCACTCTGATCTATGAAGAAGGGCCAGGAGGGTCGAATGAGCCAAGCTGCCAAGACCGAAACAAGGACATCATTTCATTGTATCGCGCCTTGTTTGTCTCGCGATCGACTCGGAGGGTATCCATATACTCAATGTGATGGGCCTCGTTTGCCTGATGTTCAGTGTGAAGAGTGTCCAAGTATTCCGTGTGGTAGCCCTCGTTCACATTGTGTTCATTCTGTAGGGCCTCCATATACTCAGCGTGACGGGCCTCCATCTCCTCCCTGAGGTTGTGCATCTCCGTCTGCAATTGTGTAATGCGTTGGTCGATGGTCAGTGGAGGAGGCTCCTGTAAGTGCTCGTTGATCTCGGTTGTGATATCGGCAACATCTACCTCCACCTCCTCATCAGAGTCGACCTGTCGTCGAGCCCTCTCTCGTCTCCATGATAGTGTTGGGACCGGGTGCATGTTGACAAGGATACGGGTTCGTAAATTTTAAAATATTTACGTGCAGCGGAAGAATTAGCATAAATAATTTCTCAAATTATTTTTAACCACGTATCTAGCATGCGACCTTATGATGTGTGGACATGATCATAAATTAAAATTTTGCAGAAAGTAAACTAATTTACTCGTTACCTCGCGTAACTCGAAGTAAGGGACGAGATCCAACCGTAGCGTCCCTTGGAAGCTCCACCTCTATTCGCGTCCACGCCGAGTTCTCTTCGGGATGACTTTGCAAAGCCACGAGTTTTGTGCCGACGAGAACTACTAGATTCTCCAAAAGCACAACTAGAATATCAAGAAAGAAAGATAGAAACTAACCACCAAGAAACGGAATCAAGATTCCGGGAAGGAAGGAGACGCGACCCGCTTCGTCTTGGTGGTGGCTCACGGCTAGGGAAAGGTGGCGCCGGCCCTAGAGGGAGAAAGGGGCGCCGGCCCTAGGGGAGAGAGAGAGAGCCGGCCCTAGAGAGAGAGTGGGCGCCGGCCCTAGAGAGAGAGGGACGAGAATTAGAGAGAGAGAGGGAGTTAATCAATCTCTTGATTAATTAATTGATTGGGATTCAAGGCTTGCCTTTGGTTCCTTTATATAGTAGCCTCTCCCTTGCCAAGTCTCCCTCTTAACGGAATTTTCATAAGAAATTTATCCTATAAATTTTCTTATGAATTATTCTGTTTAAGCCAAGTTTTATTATAACTAATCTTTATAATAAAACAAATACATCTCTCCTTTTATTATGGAATAAATTTTTACAAGAAATTTATAAATTTTCTTATTATGGAAAAATTAATTCATAATTGATTTTATAAAATTAAAATAAACCATTCCATGGATCATTTTAATTTCCATAAAAAGGAATAAATTTCTATAAATTTATTTATATAAATTTCTTTATACAAATTTATGTATCCATAATTTATAAAACAAATCGCGCTAGATTTCTTTTATTAATTAAACCAAATAAATTAGTTTCTCCCCATTGTTGTGGCCGGCCAAACCAAAGGGGGTTGGCACCCTCTTTGGCCGGCCAAATCGAGCCGAACCCATCGCGAATTAAACTCATTTAATTCGCCCAATAAGCCTTCAAAAGACTTAGCCATTTTAAGCTTCCGTTGCGCCTCTGATTAAATCAGATTCGACTTATTTCTCTTGATTGAAAAATCCAATTTTCAACTCATTTTAAATCCCTCGGATTACTCGTAGTGCGTGTGACTAAATAGGCTTTCGATTTATGTTGGTCGTCTATAATCAACTAATTATAGAACGATCATGAGTGGCACCTAGTAGTACATCATGACCCCCAATTAATCGAAAGATCAACGGTTGACCTCAGAAATTATTCTGAAACCCTTCAGCAGCTCTAATGAATCGTGCCTCATTCCCTTCACCATCTTATACCCACTTGGTTCAGGACATGGTCTGTGTGTGTCAGTCCCCACTAGGCTGACTACGTCACACCTAGCCCAAGTAGTGTCTTTCTCGTCCTTTGAATTTCTAATTACTCTCATGTATTTAAGAGACTCATACTCTAAACATGACATGCTCTGGCCAGAGGCTTTGAGTAACAATCCGACGATAGGCCTGGGTATACATCTCCTCACAAGGAGTGGTGAATCCTTTGTAGGCTGTTCAAACATCTTTGGGCACTTCGGCTTATACCCAACCATCCTGGGTCCACACCTCCTTGGAGATGCTTGCTTAAGATGTTAAAGTATAAGTCTCCATGACCAAGATGACTTGAACACCGCAAGTTAAAGGAATATCGCACTTAAGCTGCGGTAAGAACTTCATTGACATATCTACATGTAGATTCCCATATGAAGTTTTACAACCAGTCACTCCAATGAACTAGTTCCCTTAACTAGCATTCATGTTTATCTACGGACATCCCAATGTCACCATCCAGTGAGAATCAGCTGATTAGAGAATAACCCATGCTAGTCTCAACAGAATTGATAGTGTGCGTATTTATCAATTCATCGACTAGGGACATTTCCAATACTTCACAATTGCACATGTAGAGATAATCACTAGTTGTGATCCCATCACAAATTCTCTCATGCTGTGATTTGTATTGCGGACATTCAGTAGATGAGTTTAAGATCCCAATCAAATACACAAACATGTATACTCAAATAGTGAATTTTCATTTATTAAAGTAAATGATTACAATCATAAGGCGATTGCCTTAGGACACTTCTCTCATATCACTAACAAACTCCCACTTGGCCTATTGCCAATCGCTACGGTATCCAATATCACAGGCTCTAACATGACCCTCAAACTTGCTTTGAGGTAAGGCCTTGGTTAAAGGATCCGCTAAATTCCTTTCAGTGGGAATTTTCTCAATTTGTATATCATTCCTACTTATAATCTCTCTGATCAGATGATAGCGGTGAAGCACGTGTTTGGATCGTTGATGAGACCTTGGTTCCTTTGCTTGTGCAATAGCTCCATTGTTGTCGCAGTAAACCGGCACTGCTTCATCAATGGTTGGAACCACACCAAGTTCGGAGACAAACTTCTTGATCCAGACTGCTTCCTTTGCTGCTTTCGAAGCTGCGATATATTCCGCTTCCGTGGTAGAATCTGCTACGATGTCTTGTTTGGAACTCTTCCAACTTACTGCGCCTCCATTCAAAGTAAATACGTATCCAGACTGCGATTTGGAGTCATCCTTATTTGTCTGGAAACTGACATCTGTATACCCACGTATTACCATATCTCCTTCTCCATATATTAGGAACACATCCTTAGTTCTTCTTAAGTACTTAAGGATTGTCTTAACAGCCGCCCAATGATCCATTCCTGGATCCGACTGGTATCTGCTTGTGACACTCAAAGCATACGATACATCGGGCCTTGTACATAACATAGCATACATGATAGATCCTATCGCGGATGCATAAGGAATCTTATTCATGCAAATCCTCTCGTCTTCTGTGCGCGGACACATAGACTTTGAAAGGTTGATCCCATGCCTGATGGGAAGGTAACCTTTCTTGGATTCCGACATGCTAAACCTTTTTAGCACTCGGTCTATATATGTAGACTGCGAAAGACCAAGCAACCGTTTTGATCTATCTCTATATATTCTAATCCCAAGGATATAGGCTGCTTCTCATAGGTCTTTCATGGAGAAAGTTTTAGACAACCAAATTTTAACTGTCTATAAGACTGATATATCGTTTCCTATAAGTAAGATGTCATCGACATATAATACTAGGAATACAACTGCACTCCCACTAACCTTCTTGTACACACAAGGTTCGTCAGGATTTTGTGAGAAATCAAACTCTTTGATTGTCTAATCAAAACGGATGTTCCAGCTCCTGGATGCTTGCTTCAGTCCATATATGGATCGTCGAAGCTTGCATACTTTGGTTTTATCAACCGATGTGAAACCTTCAGGTTGTATCATGTATACATCCTCAAGCAGGTTTCCATTAAGGAAAGCTGTTTTCACATCCATTTGCCATATCTCATAATCATAATGAGCTGCTATGGCTAGGAGCATCCGAATGGATTTAAGCATAGCTACTGGCGAATAGGTTTCGTCATAATCAATTCCTTGTTTTTGACGATATCCTTTTGCCACTAATCTAGCCTTAAAGGTAACAACATTACCTTCCATGTCGGTTTTTTTCTTGAAAACCCACTTGCACCCTATGAGCTTATTCCCTTCAGGTGGGTTAACCAAGTCTCATACTTGATTTTCGTACATGGAATCCATTTCCGACTTCATGGCTTCAAGCCATTTGTCCCTTTCTGAACTTTTCAGAACATCTTCATAACTGATAGGTTCGTAATCGCTTATGAGTAACACGTCGTTCGATTCACTTATAAGAAATCCGTATCTCTCTGGAATATTGCGTGTCCTATCAGACCTACGAAGAGGTGGTGTTGTTTTTGGTTCAACTAATAGCTCATCATTATGAGTTATTGGTTGTGCGTCTAGACAAGGTGTCTCTGTAATGTCTATTGGAGTTTCTTGAACTTCATTAAGTTCAATGCCACTCCCACTATTTTCTTGTAAAAGAAATTCTTTTTCCAGAAACACAGCATGCCTTGAAACAAACACCTTTTGTTCCAAGGGATGATAGAATTGGTAACCCTTCGTTTCCTTAGGGTATCCAATAAATAGATATTTATCAGACTTAGCATCCAATTTGTCTGATACTGCCCGCTTCACATAAGCAGGACAACCCCATATCTTAAGGTGAGTTAAGTGAGGTTTCTTACTATTCCATGTCTCATATGGAGTAGTAGAGACTACCTTGGTCGGGACTCTGTTTAGCAAGTAAACAGCTGTCTTAAGTGCATAGCCCCAAAAGGATTTTGGAAGAGTTGTATGATTCATCATCGACCTAACCATGTCCATCAAGGTTCGGTTGCGTATCTCAGATACACCATTATGGTGTGGTGTATATGGCGGAGTCCATTGGGACAATATCCCATTGTCCCTAAGATAATCTTGAAACTCTTGACTTAAGTATTCACCACCCCGATCGGATCGAAGTATCTTAATACTTTTGCCAAGCTATTTCTCTACTTCATTTCTGAACTCTTTGAATTTCTCAAAAGCTTCAGATTTGTGTTTCATCAAGAACACATACCCGAATCGTGAGTAATCATCGATAAAGGTAATGAAGTAGCTATAGCCTCCTTGTGCAAGAGTTGACATTGGTCCACATACATCAGTATGTATTAGACCAAGCAATTCTCCCACTGGATTACCTTTTCCGGAAAAGGGTAATTTGGTCATCTTGCCTTTTAAGCATGATTCGCATGTATCAAATGAACCGGGTTCAAATGATTCTAGAATTCCACATCGGTGTAATTTGGTCATGCGTTTCTTACTTACATGGCCAAGACGACAATGCCATGTGTAGGAGTCTATTCGATTATCTATTCGAGCACGTTTGTTGCTAACTTCGATATTGAAAACGTCAATGGATAAATCTAACGTGTAGATACCATTGCACAAAGTTCCAGTCCCATAAAGAACGCCGTTTAAAGTTATGTAACAACAATTGTTACTAAAAGTTAAATGATAGCCCTTTTCATTCAAACATGAAATAGATACAATGTTCTTTATTAACGAAGGAACAAAATAACAATTATCCAATTCTAAGACACGTCCAGTAGGGAGCTTTAGCAAATATGTTCCGATGGCAACAGCAACAATCTTTGCTCCATTTCCAACTCGCAAATTCGCTTCTCCTTTGACGAGTCTTCTTCTATTCCTTAGCCCCTGTATGTCATTACATATATGTGAGCTACACCCAGTATCAAGTACCCAGGTATTTAAGGAAATAGAGTGACATTCAATAACGAAGATACCTGAAGAGGATGGGGCATCTGATGCCTTATTTTTTAAGGACTCAAGATAAACCTTGCAGTTTCTTCGCCAGTGACCCTCCTTGCCACAATGATGGCAAGTTCCTTTTGGTTTCTTTTAAGTCTTTTTGGCCTTTTTCTTTCCTTTATTCTGTTTTTTGGCCTTCCTCTTAGAACCTTTCTTCGAGGAACCAACTAATAGTACCGTCTTCTGATCCTGCTTTACAGAAGGCTCAATAGTCTTCAGCAGGTTGAGCAACTCAGGAATGGTAGTCTCCAGCTTGTTCATCCGATAGTTCATCACAAATTGTGAATAACTTTTGGGCAAACAATGTAGAATTAAGTCAATACTTAGTTCATGATCCATTGCAAATCCGAGTGTGCTCAGTCGCTCAATGTACCCCAACATCTTTAACACAAACTGTGAGGCAGAAGTGCCTTCCTGCATCCTAGAGGTGAAGAGGAGTCTGGAGACTTCGAACCTTTCGGATCTCGCCTGCTCTTCAAACAACTCATGAAGATGAAAGATGATGGTATAAGCATCCATATCCTCATGCTGCTTTTGCAGCTCAGGTACCATAGAGGCTAGCATGATGCAACTCGCAAGTTCAGAATCGGTCACATGTTTCTGATAGGCCACTAACTGGTCTGGAGTTGTACCTTCTGGAGGACGGTTGGGAAGTTGATCTTCAATGACATAAGCAAGCTTCTCTGCCTTGAGGACT
>JAGFNQ010003696.1:253613-320147 GCA_024364735.1 Boesenbergia rotunda | reverse complement strand
GTGTGGAATATGTGGAGGCCTACATCTATATCTAACTGATGGATCATGGCGTAGAGTAGAAAAGTGTGAAAAGGTTGCATGGTCGCGACATCTCGGGTGGTGAGTGGGAGAACATAACAAACTATAACTCTGTAGAGAGCATAATCCTGGACTCAGAGGTCAACGGACTGAAACCGCCGTGCTAACAGGTTCCGCACATCTCCCAAAAAGTAGGAGTAAAGAGTGTCTAGGTTTATGTGCGAATAGGGGGAAGTGAAGGGAGGGTCGGCCGGAGGATAGCAACAAAAGGTTGATTGTGACTGTTGTAGTCCGAGGAATCGATTAAACAAAGTTGGAGAAATGTACGGTGGTAGAGTAGAGCAGGTCGTCAATTTTGACTAGGTTGTTGTAAAATTCGACACACAATGTCGAATTTACTGGATGTGTACAGTAGACGAGATGGTCTAATTGATAGAAATTTATAGCATCCATTGATACTGGGCAAAATTGAGTAAAAAATTGCCTATTCAAGAAACTCGTCTTGATAGGTTTGTAGGTGGTGGATGAGAATTTGTTAAACAAGGCTAGGGTTGGAAACCTAGGATCCGGGCTAGGTTCGGCCCCGGGGTCAGCTTGTGTGATACGATGTTTTCTAGATAGATAAAGAAAATTATGCATTTACTAAGCGCTATAATAGGAAAATTAATTCTAAATGCATAATTAAAGTAGTACCGGGGAGGCATTGTCGAAGCAGGACGTTTGAGGACAAGGAAGGAGCATTCGCACGCCTTAGGAAGAAGAAGAATGAAGAAGGATTTCATTTGGTGTGAGGGATGAAGAGGGATTGAAGGCTTTATATAGGGTTTCCCGGGCACCTATGAGGGGCTAGGCGCCCGTGTTCATTGGGGCGCCCGTAAGGTCACGGGCGCCTGAGTCAGTGGTCAGCTGCTTTTGGCAGATCTGACTGCCTTGGATGAAGGTAAAGGTATAGTCGCCCATAAGGTTACGGTCGCCCAGGTCAGGTGTGTTGGGATTGACAGCTTTGGCTGTCTTGGTCGAAGATAAAGTCTGAGGCGCTTGACAAGTCACGGGCGCCCGTGTTGACTAGGGTTTGACTATTAACCAGTTTGATTGTTGACCAAGGATGACTGTGTTGAATAGGTTTGACTCAGTTGACTCAACCAATCAAGCTTATATATAAAATTAAAGTTGACTTTGAACACATTTTGAAAATAGTTCAAGTTTTTAAAATACTATCAAGTCGTAGATATCTCACCCAGTTCTATATGATCAACCATGTTAACCTTATGGGTTTTCTGAGACAGGTTTTAACCAATGAAAATTTTAAGTTTGAAAAACATGGTTAAATTTTAAAAGGTTAAATTAATTTTGAAAATGTTTATTTTGAAAAATTAAGTTTAATCTAAGATTAATTGAAATTTGTGTTAGATTCAAATCTGACAATAGTAAAGTGAATTTGATTTTCTATAATTGGCTTCCAGGTCTTGGCGAGGCACTAGGCCTTCTTTGGTCATAGCCTTATTGGATCGTCAACCCTTTCCTTGACAAAGCCTTTTATTGAAAATTCATCTTCAAGTTACTCCTTGAAAGATTTTGGTCTAACTAGTTTGGGTCTTGGATCGGTAGCTTCGGCTAGTTCCACCAGACTAAACAGACCAAGTAGTGTATACTTGACCTTATTAAAATGGCTTCCCTAAAGTACTATCATCTCACCTCCACCCAATACTAGGTTGTTCAAATTTCAACTGAGTCATTTTGTCCTTAGTCTAACCAGTCCTAGGTCTAAACATGCTAATTTTGAAAAAGAAATAAACAAGCAATCATGCAATAAAAAATAAGCATGCAATAAAAAACTTATCTAATTATAAAAATTATTTTTATATTGGCTCCCCTGGACTAAAGCCTCGATAATGGTTAGGCAAGATGTGAATCTTGTCCTTGGGGATCCAATACTGGTTTGATCTAGCTTTGTTGCTTAAGCAAAGCTTGGGGACCCATGCTTGAACTTTGGCTCTAGGTTGGTTCAATACAGCATAATAAGACCGTTGTCTAGACTTGGTTCGATATCCTAATCCAGATCGGTTAAGAACAGACTTCTGTTTTCCAAGGATCATATCAAGACCCTTGGAACCCGAAGTGAATCGTTCTAAAGCCACTCTGAGTTCCTTAACTTGAGTTTTCAAGGAGGAATTCTTTTTCTCAAGCTTTTCAACTTGAGTAGAGTCTCCTTCTTGAACCTTCTCGGTCAAGGATCTCGAGTTGGCTTTCTCTTTCAGGAGTTTTACTTCCTGTCGGAGGGACTCGACCCTGATTTTGACTTTCGCCAAGTTACGAGATAAATATGAAATTAACTTCGAAAGTTCATATTCTGAATAGCCTCTTACCGTTATTTGGCCATTTTTCAAGATTGTGAGCCTTCCGTCGTCTGGCTCCGATTCCAACCCGGTGTTGATGTCTTCCAAAGCGGTTAAGGCGAGAAGATTTGATTGCGGGGCCTCTTCTTCTTCTTCGGAGGAAGATTCATCCCACGTGGCTTGGAGAGCCTTCTTCCTTCGCGTCTTCTTTGCCTCCTTCAGATTGGGGCACTCTGATTTGTAATATCCCTTCTTGTTGCATTCGTAGCAGATGACATTTGTTTTGCCTTTTGAAGTTAAAGGTTCAGCTTGATCTTCTTTTCTTCGGCTTGCTTTCATTCTGTTTGTCTGGTGCTTTAGCTCCTTGTAGTAGTCCCGAGCTAGTCGAACCAACTTGGGTCGATCCCCTTCACTGTCTTCTGTGTCTATGTCTGAGTCAGACTCAGGTGCTGGTTGAGGTTTCTTCTTGAGGACTTTTCCTTGGGATTTACCTGCAATAAACGCAATACTTTTCTCGACCAAGGTGGAGTTAGTCTGTTCATGCAATTCTAATTCTGAGAAAAGTTCATCTAATTTAATTTTTGAGAGGTCCCTGGAAACCTTGTAAGCATCTACCATAAATGCCCACAGTGTGTTCCTAGGGAAAATCTTGGCAATTCTATATTCGGAAAATCTTTTACAACTTGACAGTACAGATATAGAATTGAAAATTAGATTAGCAACACTTTCGTAATTTAAGTTTACCGACACCCGAGGTGGATCGAATTTCGGAGCAGAGGGTCATCGTCGGCACTGGCATCTCGAAGTCGAAGTTTGCCGGAGCGTAACGCTTGAACGAAAGTGCTTGGAGCGTTGAGAGCGATTGTTGTCGAAGCCTTGGGGGTGAACCCCCTTTTATAGCACCCATGGGGGCTCCTATGTTGATGGGGGCGCCTACACGTGGCCTTTCCTGCGCGATCTCTTATCCGCAGGCTCAGTCAGCGCTTATCCATCTTCACAGGGGCGCCTGAGCTGATGGGGGCGCCCGTATGGTCCCGGGCGCCTGAGCTGCTTTGGTTTGGAGGCTTCGTGGCAGTTTGCTTCGCTTGCTTTGGTTTAGCCTTCAACTGGGGCACCCATATCCATCTGGGCGCCCGTGTCCATCTGGGCGCCTAGCCCCAGTGAGGCACCTCACTCCATTGAGGCGCCTCAGCTGCAGAAAACCAATCCTTCGATCCCTACAACCAAGGTTAGTCCCAAAACAAAAAAGAAGCAAGCATGTTAGCCATTATTTACAGTCTGAGCTGTCTTGATTTTGACTTTGGGTCTCCTAAATGGAACCCTAGGTCGAACCGACGCCTACTGTTCCCTCGACGGGGAACGCGTCCTTACCTACTCATCTCAGGAGAGTTTACCCTTTGCCAACTGGCTCCTCCGGTTGGACTTTTGCCCAATCCACCTGACCAGGTCTTCGTGCCCAACTTCCGGTCAGGTCTTCGGTGCCCAGCCCTTCGCCAGGACTTCTTGCCTAGTCCTCGACCAGGACTTCTTGCCAAACTTCTGGTCAGGTCTTCTTGCCCAGTCCTTGACCAGGACTTCTTGCCCAACCCTTTGCCAAGACTTCTTGCCTAGAGTACCTAGGATTTTTCCTACACACTTAGTAAACCTTGTTAGATCACATTAACACCTTAACTTCTGAACCCTATGCCATTATCAAAACTCAGGTTTGACTTAAGTGCTTCCTGCACCACCACTCTACTGGCACCGCCCGCTTGCCTTTCAAGGTGTCAGAGGAACTGGCTGGGGTGGTGATGGCGATCTGATTCCTCGTCACTCGAGAGGTCATTTGTTTGAAGCGCTTGGATAGGAGCATCGTGTCCTCATCCTCGGGGATAGTTGGAAGCTCGGGAGGTGTGAGTCTCCTTAACCTCCTCCAAGGGGTCGACCGCTTGGCGAGTCATTTCTACCTCGTCTTCCCTGCTGCCTCGGTCTTCGACGGACAAACCTGAGACGTCGACTCTTCCTCATCCCCTCCCATCTCGATGAGCGCGGGGGAGGGGTCGGCTCCTTGGTCATTAGGTAGCTCAGGCATCCCTTGGTCATTGGGTCGCTTTGTTGCTCCTTGGTCGTCAGGCCACTCCAACATCTCCTCCAAATCTTCAGCCGAGTCGACCACCAAGCCGGTGGGAACCGGAGGAGGGGCCAAGGCTTGTTCATTGGCTTGCTCCCATTTAAGGAATCGGTTCATCGCCTAGGATAGCATGACGCCCTCTGTAATATAAAAGCAACAAAACATCAGTTAGAATTAATGAGCATCTATAAAAATATAAGCTTACCGAGGATGTGACTTATGCTAGTGGCTTTAGTGCTGAGGCCAGCATGGTACATGATTTCTTAACACTGCACCAGGCCGGGGCCGCTGAACTCCATACCGGCTAGGATGCCCTTAGCCCGCTGATAACCTGGATCCTACTAGAAGTCGCCTAGCTCCAGGATGCCTGGTAGATTTTCCCTCCAGTGAATGGGGCTGAAGCGGCGCTCAGGAAGTTGAATGAAGAAAAAACGTTCCCTCTATCCCTTGTGGGAGGAAAAAAGACTCTCTATGAACCTATGGTTGGGGCGAGCCGTGAAGCTAAAGGCCCCCTAGACGTCAGGGTGGGGAGGAAGAAAAAAAATGAAAAAAGCGTGGAGTCAAGGGAATGTTGAAAAGTTTGAAAAGAATGAACGCCCTACCCATCTGGGCGAAAGCGTTGGAAGTCATCTGATGAAGAGGGATATCGAAATACGAAGATATGCTCATGAAAAAAGGTGGAAGAGGAAAGTGAATGCCTAGTTCTACCTGCCCTACGAAGAAGGTGAAAACCCCGAGAGGAGGTTCTATGGGAGATTGATCTACCCTAGGAACTTCTACCTCTAGTTCCGCCGAAATGTCGTACACTTCGCAGGCGGCTCGGAGGGTCTCTGACTTAACCCTAGAGGAAGTGGCTTCGTACCACTCCGATTGGTAAGCCTCGTCCCTCTCCAGTTTCTCCTTCCTACTTTGTGTTGGGGCAATCTATGGTTTGGAGTGACCATGTATTTTGATGTTTGGGCAAAGGGTTTAAGCTAGGTTTACCTTTGTGTTTGATGTGTGTATTTGAGTGTGCAGGTTTGCAGGATACACATGGACTTAGCTGGACGACTTCAAGACCGGTGAAGGATGGCATGGGGAGACAAGCCGTGGGCTTGCATGCATCCGAGGGGTCGTGGACAAAGCAGGAACGATGAGCCGAGGGAAGCGCACTTCGAGGCATACGCGAAGGATGACATGGGGAGATGAGTCATGGGCTTGCATGCATCCAAGGGACGAGAGCCAAAGTCGAAGAAGGCTTGAAGAAAACAGGTCGAGGTTGCTAGATGAAGGGTCGGCTAAGTCATGAGGGTCCGAGTGCTGAGAGAATTGTACTCGGGAAGGGAAACCCTAGGTTTAGGGGTGGACCAGTCGACAGATGCTTGGAGCATTCGACTGATGAAGTGTACAGAAAGATCAGTCGACTGATCCTGAGATCGGTCGACTGATGCCGACTAGAATGCGAAGCGTCGGTCTGTAACGTTCGAATCCAAGTGGACCAGTCGACTGGTAATGGCTGTTTTCAGCCTTGAGCTCTATTTAAGAAAGCTTGGTTTGGCTGGGAAAGAGTTGATGAAATAAGCTTGGTTAAAGATTATTAGTAGTCTTCTAGTGCTCAGGTATTGTCAGGAGTTTGTGGCGAGGTTTCTCCACCCACAAGGAGAGACAAGAGCTAGCTGAAGGTCTTCCAGGGACTCATCCACCGACGGATCGGGATCGTCCACCTTACGACAGTCATGGAGTAGGAGTCTTATCTCTGAACCACGTAAACGGTTTGTGTTAGCGTTTGTTTATTTGTGTTATTAGTATTTCCGCTTGCGCACGCTAACATTGTAGGAAGAAACCCACAATCGAAGTGGGTGATCGGCTATTCACCCCCCCCTCTAGCCGTACGACAAGGTCCCAACAAGTGGCATCAGAGCAAGGTTCGCTCGTCTACGGACTAAAAGTCGAGAGAGCAAAAGGCTAGAGGAAATGGCGCGTGAATAACGCTTAGGGGACGACATCAACGTTCCACCTCCTTACGACCGAGAGAGTTTCGATTATTGGAAGATGTGGATAGAGGTATAGTTCAACATGGATTGGGATTTAATGATCGCGCTAAAATATCCATTTGAAGCTCCAAAAGATAAGCATGGAAAGAAGTGCCGACCAAGATATTGGACCAAGGAGCAACAAATCCAATCAAAGGTAAACGAAAAGGTCATTTCAATATTTCTTAATATTTGCCTAATGATATAATTAGCCATGTAGGTGAATATAAAAATGCGCATGAGCTATGAAGCAAAATGTTAGCGTTTTATGAAAACCCTACACAAGCTTAAGTAGTGGAAGAGCCCAAGGAAATGAGCTTAATGGTCCATGAAGAGGAGAAGGACCAATTGGATGAGGAAAGAAGCCCAATATCCAAAAAAGAGGAGAAAGAAGAAAAAGATTCATCCATCTCCTCAAGTAAAATGACACAAGAAATTGAAGAATCTTCCACTCCATCAAAGAGGGAAGACGAAGTATCCACTACAAGGATTGAGGGGGAGGAGAGACCATCCTCAATACCAAAGAAAGAAGAAGCTTCCACCTCCACCAAGGCAAAGTCAAAAGACCACACTATTTGCTTTGAGTGTAATGAAAAGGGACACTATAAGGGCAAGTGTCCAAAGGATAATAAAAAGGAGGTAAACCCAAAACCCAAATCAATTTCTTTAAATTCTAACATAGGTTATAAGGATGATGCAAAGAAGGAGAAAAAGCATATAAGGTGCTTTATATGTGATGAGCTAGGACACTACCACACCAAATGCTCAAGAAAAGAAGAATTCAAGAAATTGGAGCATTTGAGAAAATGGGAGAAGAAGGAGAAGAAGAAAAGCTCACATCAAGGGGAAGCTACAAGGGTAAGGGAGGTAATCCCTAACTTTAGATGTAATTCAAATTCCTCCATGCATGTTAGAAATAATGAAAAATATTTACCTATGCATAATTTTGGTTTTAGATATCATGATAAAAATAGGGTTAATGTTGCATATCAAAACTCTAGGGAATTCATGTAACATGATAAACCTAGAACCTTTACACCTAAGGATAAAGGCATAAATCCCAAGAAGGAGAGACATATACCTAGGAAGGTGGCTATGTCTAGGAGTGTCCAAGGTGGACATGTTAACTCTAGGTTTAAGAACCTAGAAAGAGAAAATCAAGCCTTGAGGGCAAAGCTTGATAAATTAGAGAAACCTCTAGATAGATCCACTATTGGATCTAAGGGTTTAGGTATGGTGTTGGATAGTCAAAACCCCGACAATGATAGATCGGGTCTAGGATGTTGGTGCTTGGATGACTAGAGAGGGGGTGAATGTAGCCAGATACAAATTCTTTCACTTTTAAGATTTCTGCACTTAGGGTTACTAGCGGTAGCGGAAGAAATACAAAACAGAGTATAAATGCAGAAATGAAAAGCAAATCAAAAACGCAAACAATGATCGTTTACAAGGTTCGGGGATAACTTGCCCCTACTCCTTGGCGTGCCCTTAAGGTGGGCGATCCCTTGATCGTCGGCAGATCAAGCCCCGGAAAATCTGATATCAAATCCTCCTTCTTGGTGGAGAAACCTCTCCACACAAATGGTCTCACAAGTATCAGAAATTAAGCACAGAAACAACAAGGAAGATCTTACAGATCGCTTACAAAGCACAAGGATGAGAATCGAAGAACAGATCACCGAGCACAGCACAACACCACCAACACAAGAACTCTCAGCTCTTTGTTTGCTTGCTGATCCACTCGAGACTTCCTCCACAGACTCAAGGTTACTGCTTTCCAAGAGATCGCTTCAAGGTGTTGAATGAATGCTCAGGAGTTGTCGCAACAACTCAAGTGTAGTAGCCAAAGAAGTGTCTATAACTCCTTCTCCACTTCGCAGAACTTTTTAGCATCTGGCCTCTGCAGCTCACATCGCCAGTCACCAGACGCTCCACTGCAGCTCACCATCTACTCAACTGTAACTACCCAGCTAGCTGACCTCTCCTGGACTCCCTGAGCTCCCCTCAGCCGAGCCCTAGTCAGCATCCCAGTGGCGCAGTCGTCCGTTGAAACCTGAGAAGAGGAAAACGTCAAACCTGTGGCATCGAAAGCTCCCAGTTGACCCTCCTTCACCATTTGAAATCAAACCTGTCACCTACACACTTAACAGCAACTTAGCAAATGAAATCAAACGTGGATCAGAGGAAATCAGAGTTATCAGAACGAAATCAGAGTGAATCAAAATGCGATCAAAAGTCTGACACAACATTTGAATTAAAGTTTTCAGCTACTGATCGGTCACTGAGTCGATCAAAGTGAACCCTAATCGTTCACCAGATCGATCAGGTCAGGCTCAGACCGACACAGTGAGAAAGATGAGATTGCGAGCTCATCTTTGATCGATCACCCTGACCGATCAAGTACTGGGGATTGGTCACCAATCCGATCCATCAGCTGAGGGCAAACCTTTAGCTTTCGCATGCCAAACCCACTGATCGGTCACCAGATCGATCAAGGTGTGTCTTGATCGGTCTGGGGACCGATCAGAGCACTCTCTGACCGATCAGGGTGCATCATGATCAGTCATAGTGAGGAACCCGCGATATTTGATCGGTCCAGCAGACTGATCAAGAGTTTCTCCCCAAGGCTACTGACCTCCCTCTGATCGTTCACCAGAACGATCAGAAGCTCTCCCTGATCGGTCACCAAACCGATGTGGAGCCTAACAGAAGCCAAACAATATTTCTGTTCTCTCCCTGATCGGTCACCAAACCAATCAGCCATCTCTGGATCGGTCATCGGACCGATCAGCAAAGGGAGTTCATGCCAACTTCCCTGATCGATCACTAGACCGATCCAGCCAAAGCCAATACCACTCTAAGTCAAGAAAACGGGCTCCCAGCCTTCTCTGACTTGTGCTCAGTCCCCCGGACCAAGACTCTGTGCCCAGTTTCACTCACCGGGACTTCAACCTAGCTTCCCAAGCTATGACCTGGCTTCACTCACCAGGCTTTCATCCAACCTAGCTTCCCAAGCTAGGACCTGGCTTCACTCACCAGGCTTTTCTCCAACCTAGCTTCCCAAGCTAGGACCTGGCTTCACTCACCAGGCTTTCATCACCTAGCTTCCCAAGCTAGGACCTGACTTCACTCACTAGGCTTTCATCACCTAGCTTCCCAAGCTAGGACCTGGCTTCACTCGCCAGGGTTTCATCCAACCTAGCTTTCCAAGCTAGGACTTGGCTTCACTCACCAGGCTTTCATCACCTAGCTTCCCAAGCCAGGGTTTCATCCACCTAGCTTCCCAAGCTAGGACCTGGCTTCCCAAGCTAGGACCTAGCTTCCCAAGTCAGGGTTTCATCCACCCGACCTCACTCACCGGGAGTCGTGCCCAGTCCCCGACCAGGACTTAAACCAGACTCATCTTGTTAACCTAAACTAAAATCGGTACCAACACCAAAACAACAATCAGGGTCAGACTGCATCAACATAGGATACCGATCTAAGTTCTCCAATGCTATGGAGAAGTCATATGCAAGGTTGTCATATGACTATGGAAAGGGGAAGACCAAGAATTGCAAGGGAAAGTCATTTAAAGGGAAAAAGAAGAACTTAACCAAGGACAAGGTGTCTAAAGTTAAGAAGGTTATGTTTGTAGGCCAAGAATCATCGGAGATACACCGGTGTGGTCTTGTGTGTAGAAGAGTCACCTAGGGATGTGGATAAGGCTAAGAGCTCAAGGGGGAGCTCTAGGAGCCAAGTTGGGACTCATGGGCAATGAATCTCGGGAGAATTTCTCACGGAAGT
Organism: Boesenbergia rotunda; assembly: GCA_024364735.1. NCBI lineage: Eukaryota > Viridiplantae > Streptophyta > Magnoliopsida > Zingiberales > Zingiberaceae > Boesenbergia > Boesenbergia rotunda. Next base: position 309,885 of record JAGFNQ010003696.1, on the reverse strand, counting down.
CTAGATGGACGATGGAGTGTGCCAAAGGATTTGAAGACATATTTGAGTCTTAATCCTAGGAATTTAGCACATTGGAAGTGAGTTTCATGCATGAAAATATGAGATTGGGGGTCATATTGCATAAAATTTGATTTTTGATAAATAGATAACATATAAACCAATGCTAGGGATGCATTGTGGTTTGGTATGGGCAGAGACATCAAGAGGAGGTCAAAACTACGACTTTAGGTCAAGGTTCAATTGAACCATTTAGATAGTTTTGAGTTTTGTGTCAATCTTGGGATTAGTGACAGATACATTATTAAATGTATTTTTTCCAAGTAGATACGGATACCACAAATCTCTCCACAAAATTTAAAAATTTTTGGAGATTTATGGAATATCTGGTGCATTTCTGAAATTGGGCCAAAAATGTTAAAAATACAGTTTTCAGGGTACCAGTTGACTGGTTTAGGGGGCAGTCGACTGGTAATAGTGCTGTCGGAGAGAGATTAGCTACTGTATGGTTTTTCGATGTGGATCAGTCGACTGGTAACTATCTCAGTCGATTGATGTAGGCTGAAATTGTTTTTCAGCAATTGGAAAGTGTCGTGATGATGTAAAATAAGTGTATAATCTTATGGGGGTTAATACACTCTGTTAATGATCATTAGAGGGTAAAGGATCTAATAAGAGGGATTGGCTATTCTCCCCCCTCAACATTGTAGGAAGAAAACCGCAATCGAAGTGGGTGATTGGCTATTCTCCCCCCTCTAGCCGTACGACAAAGTCTCAACACTTTAGTTCTTTTTCCCTTCCTTGCCTATGATTTCTAATGAGAGAAGGGGAAGAAGACGGAAAAGGAAAAGAGACTTACAAGTGAAGAAGAAGCCTTAATACGGTGGAATTCTAGTGAACGAGAACGAAGTGCACAAGCTCTGTTAATCAACGATGTAAGAAGGCGGACGAACGCTTCCGCCGACCCTTTTTATAGAGAAGAAGCCACCCTCATGTGGATAATGGGGGCACGACACGTGGACGGTGATGACCTCCCATCTCGAGGCGTCGCCTCTCTTTAAGGTCGTCGTTTGGTATGACCCTCCGGCGCGTATCAGCAGTAGATTACGAAGAAAAGATCTGGACACGTGGCAAGGCTACATTCGCTGAGATGTTTTGTCGCCATTAAGAGACCTCATGTGCTTTTAATGGGTGATAGACAACTATCATTGCTTTATCTCGAAACTCACAGGGACTTTTGGGCTAATTCAAAAGACTGCCTCGGGCCAAGAGACAAATGTTTCGATTCCTTGGACCCGACAAGCCGCCAACAGAGAAGTAATGGATATATCCATAGATGCGTAGCTTCCCTTCATTGCACCACTAGTCTAATTAGTCAGTCACACTTCCTTCGATTTAGACTTGAAGGGAGGGACTTGTGATGGGGTTGAGCATCCCAGGGTTGACACGTGGCATAGGGAAGCTACGTGTCAGGGTCCACTGAACCTGAGAGCCGAGATCAAGCTCCCGAGACCACCTCGGGAGGACAGACACCCAAGGTCAGGCCGGGCTTCAAGCCCCCGAGACCACCTCGGAGGACAGACACCCGAGGTCAGGCTGGGCTTCAAGCTCCCGAGGCCACCTCGGGAGGATAGACGCCCGAGGTTAGGATGGGCTTTAGGCTCCCAAGACCATCTCGGGAGGACAGACGCCCGAGGTCAGGTCGGGCTTCAGGCGCCCGATACCACCTCGGGAGGACAGACGCCCGAGGTCCGGCTGGGTTCAAGTTCTCGAGACTCTCTTGGTAAACCAAATGAAGGTCCCGAGATCAACTCGGGAGATGAGACTCCGAGACCGATTCGGGAGAGCAGAGCCCGAAGATCAATATATCAGATAGTCCAATTTCAAGTAGTCATTCCTCTTTCCAGAATAGGAAAGTCGTCGGATAATTACTATCTGCTACACGCAACAATTAAGACATTAATGATCGCAGCGATCGTTACCTAAAAATTATCACGTAACCGATGATTAGAGAACGTGGAGGAGAACGTGGAGACACGTGTGATCAAGCCCTCTGATATATAAGCTGCTTCGGCATCCAGGTAGGGGGTAAGATTTCCGAACTTAATAAAATCCTACTTCCTCGTTGTCCTCTTAAAAGAATTCTCGTTCCTGACTTGAGCGTCGGAGTGGACTCCGCTGGAAAACCTTCCGGTGTGTTCCTATTAACGCTCGTGTTAATCACGCAGGGCGCGATGTCTTCTCTTCGTCGCTATCCTCATGAGCAATATCTCGGTGATTCGTCATCCACGTCGATTTCCTTCCAGAACAATTAGATTTGCAAAATCATTTGAGAATTGGGACTATGCTTTTGTTTTATTGATGTTAATTGTTTTTGTTTTCAAAAATATATTTTTTTAAGTTGGACCAGATATCTGTTTAGTATTAATTTTTGACTGATGGATTAATTTTATAAAAGTTTTTTTATCGATATTAAAATAAATTAAAATGTAGACTATTCATTAATTTATTATTCTTAAATTAATTATCTATTAAAAATAATTTATTCATTAATTTATCCAAATTAAAATTTAATTTTTAAATATATGTGAAAAAAAACCCAATCAACCGTCCATTTATTCTTGAGGTGACAACCCTCCACTTATACTTCAATTTTATGTATATAGTATTAGTTATCACTATGATTTCCAAAGGAAAATTAGAGGTGCAAGAAGATAATAAGATAATTTATGAGATTTTGACTTTATACCAACTTCACATAGATGAGAAGAGAAGACTAAAGAAATTGATAGATCATACTGATTAATGATGTTCTAAATAAGATATAGAGATAGATGATCAAGACGTGTGTGCTAAGAAAATTTAATAGTGTGTTCCCAACAAATACTTTAGTAGAGGTGGGTTGAAGATGGTAGAGGTCATCTTTAATGGTTCCTCGAAGTAGAACAGTTCCTGTTATGGGATCCTTCACAAGACAATGATGAGGATGAAATTTAAAGAACACATTATTATCAAGAGCAAATTGACCTACGGAAAGCAATATTTTGGTAATAGAAAAAATATGAGGAGTGTTGTGCATGCAAAAAGTTCGACCACATGAGTGAAATGATGTGTTTCTAAGGTGAGTAATTTGTAAATCTGACCCATTAGCTATTTATACCATGTCAGATCCATGATTAGGCGAAGCTTCTGTGAAAATATCATATTTCGGTGTAACATGGCGAGTGACTCCAGAATCCAGATGCCAACCTAGGTTCTCAAGAGTCGATGAAACAATATTAGGAGAGATAGAAATTGAAAATGCTCTGGAATGAGATGACTCAGCCGTAAATTGCCCAGACGAAGGCGGTAGTCGATTTGAAGATGCAAGACCATTTTGTGAAATAGTTGATTGTCTTCAAGTAGCAGGACCACCAATAAAATTTGAGTCAAATCTTTTAGGATAATATTGAAGACCAATATCTCCAACTCTGAGATAAATTTGACATCTTCTCCAACGATATGACTAGTCAAATCGTCTAGAGCAATAAAGACCAATATGACTAATGATGTGGCAAATTTTACATCATTTTGAACTTTGGTTTTGGCTTCTTTGATATCGTAGAGCCCCCCTCAGGAATTATAGCGCTCGAGCTCACCCGGGTCAGAAGGCCCTGAGCTCACCTCGGGGTAGAAGGTCTCGAGCTCACCTCGGGGTAGCGGAGCCCGAGTTAGCTTCAACCTCAAGCAACGGTCCTCCTCCCCCCTTGTTTAATGGACCTATGGATATGCCTCCCCGTCTTAAGGAATCATCGTGACCCTTAAATATCGCAATGGGCCGAAGCGTAGTAATGGCGCAGACCATTTCAAAGGCTAGCTAATAACCGCCGAAAGAAGGGGAGGACGTGGCATAAATCACGGAGGCGTGGCACGAGACGAGGGGATGCGTCAAGTCTACCACCATCAGTATAAAAGGTAGTCCAACTCCTCCAGTTCTGAGGGACGCTCTCTCAACTTTACACGCATTTTCCTTTCCTGCTGCCATTACCCTCCAGCGATACACTGACTTGAGCGTCGGAGTGGACTCCGCCGAATCCCTTCCGGCGTGTCCTCTAACGCTCGTGTTGATCTCGCAGGGCACGGAGTTCCTCCACGCCACAGTGACCTTCACGTGGGCAGAACCTCGGTGATTGGCCATCGTCGTCGACTCCTTTCGGAACAAATTTGGCGTCATCTGTGGGAAAATCTAGCAAAGCACCTGAAGGAGCAGCGATGGCAGGACCGGAGGGACAACCCCTTGTTCCTACGGGGGAGGACCTTGATCTGCATGAGGTCTTGCCAGAAGACCTCGCCAACCCGCGAGAAGAGGGAGGGCCCAGGGAGGAACGGAGGGAGGTCGAGAGTGAGGAAGTGCAAATTCACCCTCAATAAGGAGGGGGAGGTACGCGCATCGCCCTCCACCTCACGCCGGAATTAATAAGTCGTCTCATAGACTGTCTGCGAAACCATAAAGACGTTTTCGCTTGGGTCGCTGAAGTGATTAAAGGGGTCCCATCGACGTTGGTCATGCACCACCTACATGTTATGCCAGGAGCCCATCCTGTGAAGCAAAGACAGAGGCACTTTGCCCCTGACCAAGATAAGGCTATTCATGACGAAGTTCAGAAGTTATTGAGAGTCGAGCACATAAGAGAAGTCCAATTTCCGGCCTGGTTGGCCAATGTGGTCCTCGTCCCCAAGCCCGGAGGCAAATGGTGGGTTTGTATCGACTTTTGCAACTTGAACAAAGCTTGCCCGAAGGCCTGCTATCCCCTGCCTCGAATAGACCGATTGGTGGATTATATAGCCGGTTGTGAGTTCATCTCGATATTAGATGCTTACCAAGGCTACCATCAAGTCCCGCTCGCTCCTGAAGACCAGGAGAAAGTCAATTTTGTGACGGCCGACGGCACGTATTGCTACAACTCATGCCTTTCGGCGTGCGCAATGCTGGTGCTACGCAGATGATGGACCAAGTCTTCAAGCATCAGATCGGGAGAAACATCGAGGTATACGTGGGCAACATTCTAGTAAAAACTGGCAAGGGAGGAGACATGATAGTCGATCTCGAGGAAACATTCGTCACCTTGAGAGCCAACCGATTGAAGTTGAACCCTTCTAAGTGCATGTTTGGAGCAAAAAGCGGCAGGTTCCTGGGATACATGGTAACGGAGAGGAGAATCGAAGCCAACGCAGAAAAGGTAAAGGTCATTCTGGATATGCCACCCCCATGCAACTTCAAGGAGGTACAGCGCTGAATGGAAGGATCACGGCGCTATCCCGATTCATCTCTAAATCCACAGATAAGACCCTCCCCTTCTTCAAGATTTTGAGGAAAGCCGTCAAGTTTGAGTGGGACGACCAGTGCGAGAAGACTTTTACAGAATTGAAGGCTTATCTCGCCGCCCTTCCCCTCTTCACAAACCTGTGGCGGAGGAGACCCTGTTTGTCTACCTGTCGGCCGCAGAGCAAGCGGTAGGCTCGGCGCTCGTCCGAGAGCAAGATCGGGTGCAATATCCCATCTATTTCTTCGGAAACCTTCTAAAGGACGCCGAGATACGCTACACCACGATGGAGAAACTGGCTTATGCCTTGGTCTTGATGGCTTGAAGGTTAAGGTCATATTTCTTAGCACATCCCATCGTGGTCCTCGCCAACAACCCGCTCACTCGAGTCCTCACTAATCTCGAGGCTTCGGGCAAGCTAATTAAATGGACGACGGAATTGAGTGAGTACGGTATCGAGTGTCAGCCTCACGTCTCTATCAAGGCCCAAGCCCTTTCCAACTTCATGCTGGAGACCGTCCCGGAGGCCGAGGCCGAAGGAATGTAGAAGATCTGTGTAGATGGGTCCTCCAACAGCCAGCATAGCGGGGTTGGAGTGCTACTAATTTTCCCTCAGGGAGACACTTTACATTTATCCATCAGGCTCCACTTCAAGGCTACCAATAACGAAGCCGAGTATGAGGCAATCCTAGCGGGGATGCAAGCATCCCAACACATGGGGGCCTGTTGGGTCACAATATATTCAGACTCACAATTGGTAGTGCAACAGATAAAGGGCGACTTTGAGGTTCGGTGTGAGCGCCTGCAGAAGTATGTATCCCTCTACGAACAGATGAAGGCCTCCTTCTCGGAGGTCATCTTGTAGAAGATCTCCAGGTCGGATAACATGCGGGCCGATGAGCTGGCCAAACTGGCCAGCTCCATATCCACCTGGTAGCTAGGCGAGCCTCGCACAGTGGAAGAGACGGTCGCACAAATTGGAGAGGGAGATGGGGGCAATAGCCGGACCGACTGGAGGGATCCCTACATAGCGTTCCTGCGAGATGGGACAATTACCGGTGGGGATCAAGGGGGTCGACTATTCCGCCGTCGGACAGGCAGATTCACACTGGTTAGGGATCAGCTGTATAGGAGGGCCTTTGCTCGGCCCCTCCTAAAATGCATCGGGCCGGAGGAGACCGACTTCGTGATGAGGGAGGTACATGAAGGCATCTGCGGGAGTTACATTGGAGAAATATCACTGTCGCGGAAGATCCTTCTGGCAGGCTAGACTCTCACAAGTTCGTGGCTGGGTGCGAGGCCTATCAAAGACATCAACATGTGACTCACCACCCGACGAAGCCCTTGCGAGTTTCTACCATATCCTGCCCTTTCGATCAATAAGGAATAGACGTCGTAGGCCCCTTTCCCGTTGGGCCCCAATAGAATTAATTCTTGCTGGTCCTAATGGATTACTTCTCTAAATGGGTAGAAGCCGAACCCCTGTCGAACATCACGGAGGGGGCGGTGATGAAAATCCTATGGAAGGACATTGTTTGTCAATACGACATCCCTCATAAGCTGGTGTCGGACAACGGAAGACAATTCTCTGGGTGCAAACTGAAGGAATGGTGAGAGGGGATAGGAATTCAACAGGCCTTTACCTCAGTCGCATACCCACAAAGCAATGGACAAGCCAAGGTCATCAATCGGGAGATCCTACGAGGACTCAAGATAAAGCTAGACCACGTCGGGGGCAGTTAGGTCGAAGAACTCCCCAGCATCCTGTGGTCCTACTGGACTACCCCGCGGGAAGGGACGGGTGAGAGCCCTTTCCAATTGGCCTATGGCGCTGAAGTCGTCATCCCAATGGAGGTGGGGGAAGAATCCACACGACGACAATATTATCGCAAGGAGGACAACGATCAAGAGCGTCGGATTGATCTAGATCTCATCTCGGAGGGACGGGACAAAGCCGCAGCGAGGTTGGAGGCATATCGGAAAAGGATGCAGCAAGCCTACAACTGTCGAGTGATCACCCGTAGCTTCGAGGTCGGTGATGGAGTCTAGAAGAGAACAAAACCGATGGGTGACCCCGGAAAGCTGGACCCACAGAGGGACGGCCCATATATTGTCATAAAAAAACTCACCGGGGGTAGCTACTATCTGGTGGTCGTGCAGTTAGAAGCGACCTATGGGGCAGATACACACAGTTAGTAAAAGGCTGTGAAATGAATAAAAAAGTGCACCAAAATACTTACCGACAGCAGAGATTGATGTAACGTGCCCAAGTAGTGGGGTGATCTGGCTGCCCACCATGGGAGAACAGGGGAAGGAAGAATTCCCTCTGTAGAAGGCCCTGGCTGACCGGGAACGTCTCTGGGGCCAGGGACATCTTCTTCTGAACTTGAAGCTCTAGGCAAACCCTCAGTAGCAAGCCCCTTTATTCGGATGGATTAAGAACTGGCTGCCGCCTTCTTCTTCACCATTGGAGCCTTCCGGTGAGAGCGGGGCAGATCCTTGGGCACCTCCTTGCCGCGAGGAGCAGCTAGAGAGTCGACTGGAGGAGCCAAGGCATCAACGATAGGAGCAAGGGTCTCCATGGTGGAGGAAGAAGCTCCCTCCTGAACTCTCGGAGCCCGCACAACCGCATCCTCGGAGACAGCAGGGCGCAACGACTCCTGAGATGGACCTTTCTTCAACCTCTTTAGAGGGCAATCCCCCTGGGATAAACGCTCCCGCTGTCTTTTCTTCGTGTGGGTCTTTGGAGGTGCAATAGATGGAGGGGGTGCAGCTTCCCCCTCTGGGGCCTCGTTAGTAGGGGCAGTCGAACCCCCTTCAAGGTCTGTTGGCAACTCTGACGCAATGATATCCCGAGGGGCCTCTGGGACCTCTCGGTCTGCGGTGGGCTCCTCCCCGTCCTCGCAACCCTCAGGGGAGATTCTCACGGAAGCAGAAGGTGTTGAACCTAGGAACAGTGCCTGTTCATTAGCCTGGTCCCACTTCAAGAGCTGATTCATCACTCGGGAGAACATAATATCGCCTGCACAGTAATAATAAAAAGACATCAGTCAGCATTAATCATGAACTGTACCAAATAAAAACCAACTTACGAAGGTTGGGGCCGAGGGTTGTAATTTTCGGACTAAGCTCAGCCCGATATAGGAGCTCCTCGCATTGAACCAGTTGGAGCCCATGGAATTCCATCCCAGTCAAGATACCCTTAGCTCTCTGATACCCTGCATCCTGCTGGAAGTCGCTGAGGTCCGGGATAGGAGGAAAATTCTCCGTCCAGTGGATGAGACTGAAAGGACACTCGGGAAGCAGGATATAGAAGGATCTTACCTTCCATTCCTTATGAGAAGAAGGGAGGCCCCCCAGAAACCAGTGGCCCGGGCGAGCGGTAAAACCAAATGCCCTTCGGGACCCAACTGGGATGAAAAAAAATGGAAGAATCGGGGGGTCAGTGGAATGCCAAAAAGCTTGAAGAGGACAAGGGCTCCGCCCATTTGGGCAAAGGCGTTCGGAGCCAGTTGTTGAAGCGGGATACCAAAGTACTTGGCAACATTCATATAAAAAGGGGGAATAGAGAAGCAAACCCCTAGTTCTATTTGCCCCAAAAAGAAAGTATAGAAATTCTCACAGGTTGTCACAGGCAATTGACCTGAGGTAGGGACCCGCACCTCCCAGTCCACCGGGATACCATATTTTTGGCGGGCAGCTTGGAGGGATTCCGACCTAACTCTGGAAGAGATGGTCTCGAACCATTCTGCACGAAATCCTAATTCTTTTAGGGAGCACTCGCCATCGCCCGGGGCTTTCTTTTTCTTCTCCATTGGACCCATGGAGATAGAGTGGGGACAAAGAAAGGATGGAGGGAGACTTACTCTTGTCAAAAAGACGTAGCGGCAAGATGGACAGCCAAAGAAGGAGAACTCTTGACCGCAGATAGGGTAAGGAGGCTACAGGGTGCCGCTGCACCCGCTTTTATAGGGATGCGCCGCACCCGGACCCCTCTGAGCAATAGGGGAGCAGCACGTCGAGGGCATGCATAGGCTACCTCGGGAAACTGCTAGCCCTTCCTACCGCCCCTTCGTATATCCCGCAGTTTGTATCAGGAGGACATCACCGCACAACCAGGGAAAAGACACGTGACCCTATTACATACGTTGAGCCCACCGCATCATTATGGTCGCCACAAAGCTCGCAGGAATACGGGACATATTCAAAAAATTACTCAGAGTCCTGGGTCGAACTAATTATATCTTAGGGCCCCACAGGCCGCCAGCCAAGCAGTAAAGGACGGAGAAACCACCTAGGCCCAGTTTCTTCATCACAACTCTAGTCCGATCAGTCAGTCACGCTTCCTTCGATCAGACTTGAAGGGAGGGACTTGTGATAGGGTTGAATAGCCCGTGGCAGGCACATTGGATGAAGAAGCTGCGTGACATGATAAGTCGGGTCGGAATGACCCTCCTCCCCGAGCCGCAGGCATCCTTCTCGGGGAATACGCCCTAGAAGGATGGACAGAAGACCCTTCCTGGGATCCTTCCCAGGACCCCCCCCCCCCCAGGAGTTGGGTCCCTAGAGCCCCTCGGGAATTATAACACCCGAGCTCACCCGGGTCAGAAGGCCCCGAGCTCACCTGGGGGTAGTCGGTCCCGAGCTCACCTCGGGGTAGCGGAGCCCGAGTTAGCTTCGACCTCAAGCAACGGTCCTCCTCCCCCCTTGTTTAACGGACCTATGGATAAGCCTCCCCGTCGTAAGGAGTCATCGTGACCCTTAAATATCGCAACGGGCCAAAGCGTAATAACGGCACAGACCGTTTCAAAGGCTAGCCAGTAACCGTCGAAAGAAGGGGAGGACATGGCATAAATCACGGAGACGTGGCACGAGACGAAAGGATGCGCCAAGTCTATCGCCATCAGTATAAAAGGTAGTCCAACCCCTCCGGTACGAGGGGATGCTCTCTCAACTTTACACGTATTTTCCTTTCCTGCTGTCTTTACCCTCCAGCAATACACTGACTTGAGCATCGGAGTGGACTCCGCCGGACTCCTTCCGGCATGTCCCCTAACGCTCGTGTTGATCTCGCAGGGCACAGAGTTCCTCCCCGCTACAGCGACCTTCACGTGGGCAGAACCTTGATGACTGACCATCGTCGTCAACTTCTTCCGGAACAAATTCGATTAAAAAAAAATGAAAATATGATTAAAAACGAAAAAGAAAAAAGACATAGAATACGGAAAAAATGATTAAAGAAACGTAAAAGAGAAGAAAAAATTGAGGAAGATTAAAAAGAAAATAGATATTTTAATCGAGAGGTCATCAAATAGTAAAACGCAAATTTAGATGAAAAATAATCGAGAGAAAAAGCATCACCTCTCTGATACTATCAAAGAGATAAAGAGAAGATGAAGAATTAAAATAGAATAAAATTTTTGGATGATTTATTATTGAAGTCAATAGACTTATTTATAATATTTATCTATCAAATAAAATAAAAAATGATTAAATATGTCATAACAATTATAATAAATATAATATATTTGAAAATATTATTTTAATTAACAATCAATATTGATCTTAATATTATGTCAAATATAACAAACTTAATTGATTGATATTAATCCATATTAATTTTGATATGATACCAAATATAATAAAATTCAATTGATTAAAATTAATTTAAAATTATTATCTATTATGTCATTAGGAGGTGTCTTTCGCCATATATATATATATATATAGAAAAATAATTTGTTAATCTTCAATATCTTCATTAATTCGTCCCATAATTAATATAAGAAGATAAATTATAAAAATTATTAACTCAAATATTATAATTAATTAATGGAGAGACGGATATAGGTAACTTTGCCAATAAAAATTATTATGCAGTACTTTATAGTTGTTGGATCCTGATGAAAATTAAAATGTTAAGGATAATCTAGTTTAGTGAAAAGGCACGATTCCTTCTCCTTTAAAATAAATCCAGAATAAAAATTAATGTAGAAAAGACAAGATTGGTTCCATTGGATTAAGGATAAAATAATTTAGAAAAGGCACGACCTTGGCAGCAAGTTCAAATGTTTATTACATTTGCAAAAGCATATGAGAATTGGGACCATGCTTTTGTTTTATCGGTTAATTAGAGTAAACTCCCTAATCCTAAATAAGCATTTGCATGCACTCCCTATTTGATAAATTATTTACATTCACTCTCTGATGGATTGAGTATAAAAGAGTAAAAAATCAGTATAAATTGTAAAGATTTGAGTATAAATTGTTTGAGATTGAGTACTAATTTCAGAAATTTGAGTACAAAGTTTCGATGACCCCTCATGTGAAAATCTTGATGTGGTGAGTATAAAAGAGTAAAAACTTAGTATACATTATAAATATTTGAGTATAAATTATTTGAGATTGAGTACTAATTTAAGAAATTTAAGTATAAAATTTCGGTGACCCCTCATATAAAAATCTTGATGTGGTGGATGCAACCTCACATGTTCAAATTTTTAAATTTTATACTCAATTTTTTTTCAAATAATATTCAATCTAAATCAATTCATACTTAAATTTTGATAATGTATACTGAAATTTTTATTATATACGGAAACAATGCATACTCAAATTTTTTTCAAATAATACCGAAATTTTTTAAATTAGTACTAAATCTCAAATAATTTATACTCAAATCTTTATGATTTATACTGAATTTGTACTCTTTTATACTGATAAAAAAAATAACACACAAAACTGTCTTATCAATCCCATCAAGGAGTGCATGCAAAGAAATTTTCGGTTAGGGAGTGTATGCAAAGCCCAATTTGATGTTGGGGAGTTTTTTCAATTTTTCCCTTGTTTTATTCATGTTAATTGTTTTGGTTTTCAAAAAACTATTTTTAAGGTGCATCATATATCTATTTACTATTAATTTTAGAATGGTGGATCAATTTATAAAAGTTTTTTTATTAACGTCAAAATAAATTAAAAAATATTCATAATAGATGATTCATTAATTTATTATGTTTAAATTAATTATCTATTAAAATAAATTTATTTGTTAATTTATCAAAATTAAAATTTAATTTTTAAATATATTAGGAGAAAAAAACCTATCGACCGTCCATTTATTCTTGAGGTGGCAGCAGTTCACTTATATTTGAATTTTATGTATATAGTATTAATTATCATTATTTCATTCCTTCTAATTCAATTCTCGGTAGGTGGAACCTCACCGGAAGGTTTCATTGCATCAACAACCATCCCGTCCTTGGGTGTATATAAAAATAATAAGTTTTTAGAGTCAATATTCCGATAAAGTCAATGCCAATTGTTGTAAACGTTAATAATTATCCAAATTAATAGTATTTATAATTTATCTCATCTCTTCCCTGTTAGTTTTAGGACGGATTGAGTAGGACGTTAGTTTTTGGAAGGATTGAATAGGACGTTGAAGTGGACGAATTATATTTTATCATCATGTATATAAAAATAACATTACATTTTAATATTATAATAATAGGTTGATAATATTACTATTATAAAGATTTAATTTTATCATCTTTAAAATTATTTTACATCCAATATGTAATATACTATGTTTTTTTAGATTAAAAAAATTAAATAACTTATATTACTATCTTAACCATTCTAAAGGATAACTTGATATATATTTGGCAATGAAAATAATAATCAGTTTTGATTGGGGGTTTATGGGTTTAGTGATAATCTAGTAGGGGTCAGATTATAAAATCAGGGATATCATATCCATATTTTGATTCCGATTCGATATATCAAGCATCATAAATGGAAATGAAATCTTCCGCTTTCTAAACCCGCTTATTTGGATATCCTATATGATCTCGGATATCCTTATTATGCTTTCCTCCTTAACTACCTATGCTTTTTTTTCTCTTCACCTATGTTTGAGAGAAGGTGAGGGTGGGGTAAATAAATAGAAGAGAAATTTTAAATTCTGTTTGGGAAAGAATGAGTTAAGGAGATGAGGGAGAATAAAGGGAAAACTTTAACCTTATGAGGAGAAAAAAGAAGTTAAGGGGGCGTTTGGTTTATTCCATTTTCTATTTTTATTTTTTTGAAAATCATATATTTTTTTGTTTTCTAGAAAATGACTTTATTTCATTCTCTAATTTTTCAAAAAATGCTATATTTTTTTTTAGAAAATAAAGTTGAAAAATATAAACCAAATATATTTTTCAAGAAATCACATTTTTTATTAAAAATGAAAATAAAAAAAAAACGCAAACCAAACACAACTTAACTTTTTTAATCCCAAATCGAAATATAAGAAAAGTGAACTCGAATGAAATTTATTCTAATTTTATCCTCACGGCAGCATGCATCTTTTCCGGTGACAACTTGCAGTAATAATAATTTAATTATTAAATCCATTTTGATAAAAATGGTAAATAATTTATTTTTATTTATTCTTCTATTAATTTTATTGAGGATAAATGTAGACAAAAAATTTAATGACTTGCATAAACTCCCGCTCATGCCCTTATCCATTTGGATTCTTATTATATTCTCTCAATAATATAGTAGGAAATTTATGAGGGGACAGTTAATACGACGGTACCACAATTGTTTTTGTCCCTTAACCTTCCTCACCCATCATCCCCATCCCCATCATGTAATCAGATGCTAATCTCAATCTAATCCCTCGTCGCCTCACTCTCGACTCTCGAGGTCCATCTCAGATCTGAATTCCCAGCGCAGAGCTTCTCTATCGACCAAGATCGAGATGTGTTTCTTAGCGATGTAAAGGATTGCCTTTTTTATCCTTGCACAATCAAGACAGGTATAGTATAGCCTCTTTTCTCCGCCTTCTATCGATTTTTTTGCCGGTGTTTTTGATAGGATTTCCTCGATGAATCTTGACCGTGTAGTGTTAATTTCATTTTCGTAAATCGTAATTGATTCCCGAAGTGTAGTTGTGGACTGATCTGTGATTTGGGATTAGGGTTTCGGTGCTCTTTGTTTTGGTAAATTTAAGGTGACTGGCGGAGATTCTGGTAGTGCTTGTGTTGGAATAGTCGAGAGGAATTTACGACGGCACTTGAAGTGTTAGATCTGGATTTTGTTATGCTTCTCCCCTGCTGAAGATAACGTAAGTATGGGCTGGATCCTCCCACGTTTTGGGTATTTTTGATCTGGAATCTTGTTGGTCGGTTAATGAAGGGATGGTGCATCTCTATCTGGAAATAAGCTCCTCTGAGGTTGTTTGAAGCTCCTATTTCCTATTCCCTTATGGGAATTTTTTATTTTCGACATGAACGCAAAGGTATCTTTTTGATAATCCAATCACAGTAAACACCCTTTGACCTGACTAAGGCTGAATTTCCAGATCGATTAACAAAGACATACTTTTGTGATTTAGCTCATGTTAAACATAGATTGGTATTATTAGGGGATTTGAATTTACTTTCTCAATTAGCAAAGGCATTGTTCATGCGCTTAAGGATTTGAACCTACCTCATGTTAAATTCTAATGGATTTGAATCGACCTTCTCACTATTCTGCTTCTAAGTATCCAGTCTCCTATATGTCGTGAACTCCACATCGGTTGATAGAAGTATGAGGAGTGATGCATATGCATGTTTGATACAACAAGAAAGTGTTAGTTTTCGTTCGTGCACTTTAGGAAGTGGTGGTCTGACTGTTTATTTTGAAGAAATCTGTTTCTGGCCAGAACTTAAAGAGGGACATGGGGTGCATCGATCTTGCATTTTTCTAGGCTTGTACACGCCTAGACAATCGATACATAATTTCTTTATCCATCAAGCACCCAGAATTTTGAGAAATTATGACCTTGACTTGTAATGCTAGCCTATAGAAGCACAGAACCTTAACTATTTTACTTGTATATCTCTTCTGATTACTTAGTTGTGATTCCTCTTGTATTATGCATTGTAATTTGTTGAGCTTCTGATGGATGTATGTTTTCTTTTATGCAGCAAGGTTATGAGCAGTAGAGTAGATAATTTCGATCCTTCTTATAACGCTGCTGTGGTTGGTGCCTAATTTGTCTTTCTGGTGTTTGTGATATGGGTTTTTTTCCATGTTGTGAGATTTCTGGGAAAAGAACTATCAGAAATGTGTTACTCAGAACCCACCAATTCTCTCTCCTTCTTTCTCCTGTTATCTCCTTTTGGGACTGCATCTTTCGCAAAATCAGATACTCCTTCAGACCTGAATGCGTGTAGGAGTACAGTTTCAGTTGATTGACTGCTAATTAACTTTGAGCAAATTTAGCAGCTATTAGGTTTGTTGTTGGATTCAGCAATCCAGCTTTTGTCATATTAGTCATTTTGAAAGTGTAGGTAGGGTTCCATATATCAGTGGGATAATAAGATATGGAGAAACTAAGATGTGGTCAGCCAAGCTCGGTTCCAAAGAAAGGAAAAAAGAAACAAGCGAAGGGCGAGTTAGATCGTCTGAAGCAGGCTGAGAAGAAAAAGAGACGTTTGGAGAAAGCACTTGCAGCATCTGCTGCCATACGTTCTGAATTAGAGAAGAAGAAACAGAAGAAACTAGAAGAACAACGAAGGCTTGATGAAGAAGGTGCCTCAATTGCTGAAGCAGTCGCCCTTCATGTTCTCGGTGAAGACACGGATGAACCCTGTCACTTTGCGATGGACTATTCTGGTCAACACGACTGTTGGAACTGTTCAGGCAATATCGATCTTCTCATGGGTTATCAGACCTCCACAAAACATTGTTTTGACTGTCTGAATCACGTAAGCATTCCGTACGAGCCTGTGTGGAAGTGTAACAGGTTGGGGAATCGATCAGTATGGCCACCGCAAACTTATGTGGAAGACCGTCAATTGCCGGCTCACGAAGGAACAAGTCAAGGAGCTGACGCCTCCGTAGGTCTCTTGGCAGCTCAAGCTGTTTCATCACTGCAAATCGTAGAAGATCCAAATGGTGCTCAATTTTCTGGGCCGGGCGCAGCAACTTTTCTTATCAATAAAATGCTGGCTGGCTGCAACAATGGCAAAAAGGTTGAAATTTACAGGAAGATATAGCATTTTACAGTGATAAGCTTGTATATAGCTATAACAAGTATCTTTCTTTATTAACCTACATTCACCTTCCACTCAGTGGTAATGTCTTGCAAACTGTTCGTGCTATTGTAAACTTGTAACATGTTTGGCTATGATTTTCCAGTTTCATGCAACTATAATTATCTCTGGCACAGTGTTGTCTTGTATGGCATGTATTCATCATTTACATTGAGACTAGTCATTTAAGTGAAACTTTAAAATGCTCCTAAGATTTAATGGGTTTTTAAAAATGCTTTCTAAAATTTTATTTTTTTATTAATAAATGAGCAATTTAGGTAGTCCTTGAGAAGACTAAAATTGATTTTGCAATTTTAGATGGGAGAATATAAAAGCAAACACAAACGTTAGGAATGTTTTGACATTAATAAAAAATTAGGCCGTATTTTTAAAAAGTTATTACATAATATCCCCCACCTGGCTAACTTAATAATGGCATGTAATTATTTTTCAGACCTGATGTCTGAGATTAAATTCATTATGCATGTTCTGTGTTTTTCAGTAGTGTATTGCAATTTTCGATGGCAGAATTTAATAGAAAATAAAAATGGTAGGAATATTTTCATATTAATATAATGTTTTTTTATAAAAAAAACATTATGTATTTATCCCAATTCATCAATGTATTTATGCGGAACACTGGGCTTCTTGTAATAAATTTAACAAATATTTATTCACTTAAGGGTGAATTTACATAGGGCCCGAGAGCCACGACCCCTTTTAAATTTTTAATAACATTATTTTCGTATAGTCATTTTTATTTTTTTAATATATAATTTTTTATTTTCTTAATAAATATATTATTTGAACCTTTTAAACATAATTTATAGTTTGTTTAATGGTAAGTTTTGTTTATTTTGAACACGCCTTTAGAGTTCAAATCTTTTGAAAGACTAAATTGATTTTTTTTCTCTTTATTTTTCAAATTTCAATAAAATATACATAATATATCTTTGAAAGATTGGGGAGGTCATTATTGTAATAATTATTTTCATCATTTAATATGTGCCCTCATAATCTAAAATTCTAGATTCATTAATTATTTTTATCACTTAACACGTGGTTATCAAACCTAAAATTCTAAATTCGCCACTCTATTCACCAGTTAGATCTTTTTCGCCCGGGGTAATATACTAATGGTACAATGGTTTGACACTCAACGATTAACTAAACATTTAATATTTGAATTTTAGTTACAATGAATATTTTCTCAGATGATAAATCGGAGAATGATTATTACTCTCGATGAATAATATGGTAATTTATGATATCACGCACTCAGATTTTTGAATTTATCAATATATATATATACTACTTAGGTTGAAATTCACTGATAAGCCAAAAAAATTTGGCATGTGAATTTCTGAGGTTGCAAAAAGTTCAAATATATTATTCATTATTTATTTTGATTTCTACAAAGATGCTAAAATATTATCAAAAGAATCGACTAAAATCCTACATTAAGTCCTATATGAGTTTATATAAGGCCCGCATTGGGCCTAATATGTACTCATACCAGATTTAACGTGGATATGATATTATTTATATAGGAGATATGATGTATCAAAACATGATAATTATATAATGATGACATTATTATGTTAGTTAGTTGAGAAACGTGAGATTAAAGTTCATGATAGATTGTAACTAATCAATTAGAATCCTTGACACATTTATCATCGAAGTAATCATCTATCTATCTATCTATTAATATCTATAAAACGCAGTTTTGTATGCAGACGTGGCATTCACATGGAGCTTAGGGTTCCCGCCTAAACCGAATATAAATTTTCTAAATAAAAAATTTATAATTAAAAATATAAATTCAAAAGAAAATATATAATTACAAATCCTAAAAAGAAAAATTCAGACCTTAATCCAAAATTAAATTTTTCAAAAGAAAATATATAATTACAAATCCTAAAAAGAAAAATTCAGATCTTAATCCAAAATTAAATTTTTAAAAAATAATTGATCAAATTCAATAAAAAAACAGTTTTACATGCATACGTGACATTCAGAGCTTAGGATTCCCGCCTAAATCGAATATAAATTTTCTAAATAAAAAATTTATAATTAAAAATACAAATTCAAAAAATATATATAATTACAAATCCTAAAAAGAAAAATTCAGATCTTAATCCTAAATTAAAATTTTAAAAAATAATTTATCAAATTCAAAAAAGATAATTTCAAATTTTAATTTGAAATTATATTTTAAAATTTCCAAAATTAAAATTTTAAATAAGTTATAATGATTACAGTAAAGCACATAAAAAATAAATTTAATTTAATTTTAATGAAATATAAGCCTTTAGCTTCCCTTGAGTTGATGTAAGAAAAATGATAGTCCCACATCTAATGTTACCAAGGTGAATTACACACAGAACAATTATAAAAATGAACAAAGAACGATAAAGCAACTCATACCTTTCTCGGCCTTTTGGCTAAGATCAAGTGTAGTATCTGTTCTTATCAGTTTAATATCTGATATGTGGGTCATTGGCCCATTTTGATATTAAATTAATTTTTATATGGGGGATGACCCATCACAGTAGCTTGCTACTAGGGTTTTCATGTATTCTCTGTGTGTTGCACTATAGCACAGGCCTGACACACCCCTATCAAAGCAAAGTAAACTTTAAATCGCATCCATATCCACCACCCTTATAAAACTTATGATCACCATTAATATCTTATATTATAAAAAAATAATACTATATCTTATATTGACATGAATTCATGATGAAATAAAATTACTTTTCATTTAATAATAAAAATTGATATATATATATTATCACTAAACATGTAATTTGAATTATGTAAGATTCTCGTGTATCACACCGGTATTATACTAGTTGATTTTTAAAACAATATATATACAAATTAAAAAAATACTTGAGATATTTGAAGATCAGTGTTAAAATTCTTATCTATTATATTTATTTTGATTTTTCTGTTAAAATTTAATAAGAATAAATTGATAAAAATCCTAGCTTTAGGCTTGATATGAGTTCATATCAGGCCCAACATGGGTCTAATATGAACTGATATCAAAACTCATATGCATGCATAAAAAAAAAGAGAAGAAAGGAGAAAAAAGAGAATTAGGTTGCATGCATAGGAGAGAAAAATAGATAGAGAAAAGAGAAAGATAAACCTTTCAGCTTTTTACCAAAGGGGGCACGTGAGAATTAGGAATTATCAAAAGACGTACTGAGGTTTCATTTTTATCAAAGGGTGCATCGATTGAAGTGCTATTTCTCTTATACCCCTCCCGCCAAGAATTGTGTTTCTTTTTCTCTTTCTCAGTTAGAATTCCGAGACATCTGAACTTGGTTTTTCAAACTTTTCAATTTAACATAATATATTATGGGAATCGGCTAAAAAACGTAAGGTAAATAAAGAAAAAATATTTCAGTTAAAAGAAACATCTCTTCCAGAATGATTTCAAAATATAAAGAGATATTTTTTTATATTTGATTAATATAAATTAATATATTAATATATAAAAAAACTATCAAATCATGTGATTTCATATTCAAACCCACGCAGGGACTGAAGTCATCTAACTTCAGGCCCTACGTGTGCCTAAAGTTAGATGACTTCAGGCCCAACGTGCACTCAAAATTTTTTTCATTTTAAAAATATTTTTTATAATATTTAATCATGATTTATAAAATTAATTATTTATAGGATAATCTTTTATATAATTCTACAAGTTGTGACAAAATTCTCTCATTTTATTGAAATATTCAGGTGTGATCAAAACATGCTTACATTTGTTTAAACTTGAAATAAGAAGATTTCATCTGGATACTACCTAAATACACAATGCATAGCAAAATTGGGTTCCTTACAGACCATCAACTCATATTTTCAAAATTTGTTGCAATAGGACTTTTGTAGGTCCCTTAGTGGGTACGACACAAGTCGCACGACACAAGAAAATTATTTTTAGTGGTTAGGACTAAGCTTTGACATCATAATTACCTTCTCCTAGCTCAACCCAACCTAGTGATATCAAGTATTAAGAAATTCAAATATCATAGGTCCATTAGTGGGGTTTGAAGAAAACTCACTGATAGACCTAGAAAAGTCCGATTGCAATAATTTTATATATTATGAGTTTATGGTGTTGCAAAGACTCAAATTGTGCTATCCATTGTGTATTTAGGGGCATTTGAGATATTCTTGGAATGTGGCACCTCAGCATTGTGCACAATATAGAATATCTCTCGGTGTATTTCCTGTGCGTGATTCTACCCAGGAAGTTGAATAATTTTAGCACTCCCTGGATATTTTAAGGAATGGGGAAAAAAGCTGAAAAGAAATAAGTTTGGTGTGCTCCTAAACTTCATCCCCTAAAAAAATCAATTGGATTTCATTTCAGGTCTAAAGAAGGCCTGAAATAAATTGATTTCATGCCCTCTTTGGGTCTGAAAATTTTCATTGCAGACCCTCTTTGGGCCTGAAATATTTTTATTTCAGGCCCTCTTTGGGTCTGAAATTTTTTATTTCAGACCCAAAGAAGACCTAAAATTTTATGGATATTTAGCTGTTTTCTTATGAGTTTTGGTTTTTTGGAAGAATATAACAACAAAGTTATACTTTTTAGTTGTTTTCTTAAGAACAATTGCTTCTTGTAATTTTTTTTCATACAGATAGTTGGGAATGTGCATTGGTTATGTTGTTGAATTGCAATAGTTTTCCATATTAAACATCAATTTCTAGCAAATACTTTCAGGCCAAAGAGGGCCTGAAATAAAAAATTTTAAACTCTTTTTGGGCCTGAAATAAAAATATTTTAGGCCCAAAGAGGGCTTGAAATGAAAATTTTCAGGCCCAAAGAGGTGTTATCTGATTGCAATAGGACCTATAAAAGTCCTATTACAACAATTTCTGAAAATATGAATTGATGGTCTACAAGGAACCCAATTTTGCTATGCATTATGTATTTAGGTAGTATCCAGATGAAACCTTCTTATTTCAAGTTTAAACAAATGTAAGCATGTTTTGATCATACCTGAATATTTCAATAAAATGAGAGGGTTTGTCATAACTTGTTGAATTATATAAAAGATTATCTTATAAATAATTAATTTAATAATTTATGATTAAATATTATAAAAATATTTTTAAAATAAAAAAAATATTTGAGTGCACGTTGGGCCTTAAGTCATTTGACTTCAGGCCCTGCGTGGGTTTGAATATGAAATACGTGTTTTGATAGATTTTTTATATATTAATATATTATTTAATATATTAATTTATATTAATCAAATATAAAAAAACATCTTTTTATATTTTTGAAATCATACCGGAAGAGATGTTTTTTTTAACTGAAATATTTTTTCTTTATTTACCTTATATTTTTTAGCCGATTCCCATAATATATTATTTTAAATTGAAAAGTCTGAAAAAGCAGGTTCAGATGTCTCGGAATTCTAACTGAAAAAGAAAAAGATAATTCTTGGTGGGAGGGGTATCAGAGGAAGAATACTTCAATTGCTGCGCCCTTTGGTAAAAATGAAACCTAAGTATGCTTGGTAATTCTTAATTTTCATGTGCACCCTTTGGTAAAAACCCGTAAAACTTTTGGATTTGTCAAGAGAGAACGGGAAATGTATATAATTAAATGTGTCTTTGATAAATGCAAAAGTAATATTCACTGTTTGGTAAATTTGAAAATCTGAATGCGTGATTTGATAAATTGTCGATTATAATAAGACTCCAATTCCCAGTGAAGAATGACAGGAGACCTTGTCGGATGGTAGGATTGCCTATTCAGTCTTTTTGGAATGAACAGTTTATTAATATACAGTGTTATCATTATGAGATCGGAATAATTCCTGATTAGTAATTAGTTTTTTTATTTTTCTGCATACATGAGTCATTAATTTCCTAAGCTAGTAATATGAGAACAGACTGTAAATGACACCTTGATAAACTCATTTTTTACCATCATAAATTATCTATTCCATTTCCCGGTGGAGAATGAGAAGAGAGACCTAGTTGAATGGTTGGATTGCTCGTTCCAAATTCCCTCCATACTAGCCTTCACGTAAATTCCTGGCACTGCCAGCTATAATACCAATCACACAAGGCTCCACCACCACCACCACCACCACCACCGCCAACCCGGCGCCGGATCCTCTGTCCCAGGATAGAGGCCTGTCCCGGAGCCTTGCTCGCCGGCGAGCCGTCCGATCGACGATCGGACTTTATCAATAATTTTTGATCGTCGTCCCGAGTAAGATGATATCCTCGGAGAATGGTGAATCGGTCGGAATCATCACATTGCAATCTCAAGCGGATTCGACGGTGAATACGGTAACATCATAATTGTGGTGACATCCAACGGGTTCACCGTATCCCCCAAGGTATAGTTTTGTTCGGAGCAACGGCCAGAGACCGTCGATGGCGTCCGATCGTCGATCGGAATGCTCGCCGACGATCGCCGGCAAGCGGGACAAAGGGACAGAGACCGGATCCGGGACAGAGGATCCGGCCTGAGCCAACCCCTGCCCGAGGGTAGAGTGAAGCTCCTGCAGTTCCAATTCTTCTTCTTTGAAAAATTTTCAAGCCAATCAATGTTTCTCAGGGCCACTCAAAGATGTCTAGCTCAAGAGGTGGTACCTTCTCGGAGGAAACCCTCATTATCTCCGCAACTTTTTGCTCCAAGTCGTTTATGGAGTCTACATGGTGTTCTTGAGTGGCGTCTTCGCGGCCGGGATTAGCTCCTTGTTCCTTGCCGCCTTTGGAAGCTTGACCACCGCCGCCATCCTCCTTCCGGCTGCCGTCTTTCTTGAAAAGTAGGCATTGCATGCAGTCGAACTATTTCATTATATTTTGGTACTGAAAACATAGAATTGATCTGTGGTGACTGCAGAATGAAATGGCCAACCAATGTCAGTTTCAGTCTTATGTCTAAGTCCTTTCTTCTTTCCTTGGGAGGGTAAGTGATCTTTGCGTCAGAAATTAGATTTGAGCAAAGAACAAAACCAGTCCATAAATACTGTTTTCTGCTACTGATGTCCACCAGGGTAACCTTATACCAAGTTCTGCTATTGGAAGGAATTAAAAAAGCTTCTCCAAATATTGCTTCTGCCATGCCTAACCTGACCCCTGGCTTCGTCTTCATAATCTCAACTTGCCTCAGGTATCTCAAATTATGTTCCTTAATATAACAGATCTCGACGCCTTTATCTTTGAACGATCTTATAGGTTTGAAAGATTTGAGGTAAGCTGTCAATACAGTAGAACAAAGTTCATTGGGACCTTGGCGTGTTTAACTGGGGCTGTAGCAATGTTCTTCTTGCAATGCTCACCTACTTTAGCAACTAATTGTTGAATATTATTATCCTAAGAAGGAAATACAAGTTCTATACAAAATTTTTTTTTTTTAAATTTGCAACAAAATTCAAAATTCGTTACAAAAATATTTGGTGACGAATTTAGCAACGAAAATATTTTCGTTGCTAAATTCTCGTCGTCAAATTTGGAGTCGAACTATAAAAATTTGTTACAAATTTACAACGAATTTTGCGACAAATATCTTTCGTTGCAAATTTGCAACAAAAATAATTCGTTGCAGATCAGCAATAAATAAAATTCGTTGCCAATCTGCAAAGAATTTTCATCGTCACCAATTTGCAACGAAAAACTTTCGTTGCAAATTTGCGACACATTTATTTCGTTGTCAATCTGCAACGAAATCTGCGACGAATTATTTTTCGTTGCAGATCTGCAACAAATATAGTTAAATTTTTTTCATTACAAATCTACAAATTTAATATGAATCTGCAACGAATTCTGTCACAAATTTCATTCGTTGCAAATTTGCCACGAATTTTGCAACGATTATTTTTCGTCACAAATCTGCAACGAATTTTATTCATTGCAGATTTCCAACGAATTTTGCAACGAATATATTTTTATCGCAGAGTTATAATGTACCAGTAAAATACGATAAGTTTGCAACGAAATTTTTTTGTTGCAAAATTCGTCGCAATTTTTTAAAAAAATTTAAAAAAATAATTTTTTTCAAATATTTTTATACATCAAATAAACAATTATAAACATATATAACTTCCAAAACACAATTTCAAATAGAAATCTACTAATAAAAACATTTAAATACATCAATACACACCATAAACATAGTACCAACAAACACCAATAAAAATAGTCATTCAAAACATTAAATCTACCATCCAAATTATAACAAGTGTAAGCTACAACAATGTCACAGATGCCAACATAATGTAATCAAAAGCATACACACCCCTTTTAGATCACTCCATGGATGCTTCCATGTATCAAAAATTCAAAAAGAAGCAAAGTCAATGGATCTCCAACATACAGTAAAGTCATCATACAACGAACACTTCAAATCTGCACAGCATGTTACCTATGATTCAAAATCTAAAAAAAAAAGGACATGAACAAAGTTTAAATCTATTACGAAATTACCTGACGAAGAATGTAATCATAACCGAATGTTGAAGTAACATCTTGTGACATCTGATTGTACATGAAATCAAATGCACGACGAACCTGCAAAATGCAGAAATAATGGTAAACCCGGTGAAATAATTATCTCTTTACAAATTATTTCAAATGTAGAAGTCTAACATTAAAACATCTAGATATTGAAAGCTGAGAATAAATCAGATCCAAATCAAAATCATTGAAATAGATAAAAAGGATGGAAAATTCCTGAAGCTTGATTACATGCACATTTCCTAGAAAACTAAAGTAGGCTCTCTGCAAGTTGTAATATTACAACTGGCTAGATAATCATTTACAAACGACAGTAGCAAATATTTAACTATATTAAAATATAGTATAAAAAATAATCTAATAACAAATCTTCCTACCAAAGAAAATCACGTAGCACCATCACCACCATCATCACCATCATCATCACCACCATCATCACCAAAATTTGGAGGATTCTGATTTGGAATTGGATTTAATTGAAAATATTGCATGATTATATTTTGTTGGCGTATCATATTTTCCATTCGTAGATCTCTTTCTTCCATTTGTCGATTCCTTTCTGATATTATGCCCTTTAAATGAGCAACTTCCTTAGTCAAGTTATGGACATGTGTATTGACTTTTGATGAGCACGAAGACGAATTATGAGGCACTCTTTTGGTTCTGCTTAATGAACCAATTCTTAATATTCTTCCTCCCACATTAGGCCCCCCACTGGCCTGCAACAATAAATTAAAATTATTGCCAACTGACGACTCATATCCCTCAATATCTTCACTAGCATTTCATCTTCTTTGTAACTCCTCTAGTTCATCATATTTTTCCTACATTATAATTTAAAAAAATTAAATAAATTTATAATAAAACAGTCTTATTGCTTAAAATGACTGTGAAACAAAAACCCTACTTCGTACTTATGTTGCTAGCATTAGTAGCAATTTATTTAGTGTACTCTATATCCTTGGGAGGCAACCAATGTCCACTTAATAAATCAAACTAACATTCTCAGGCAATATGCTTGCACGATGGATCAATGAACTCACAACCTTAGGGAAATATTTTATCTAATCAACTATAAAAAATGGCAAACCACATATGCAAGAGTGGGCATTGGTCTAATATTACCAACCTATAAATGGAATGTCAATCAAGACAACTATCGGATAAATCTTCACACAAAGCATCAAAAACTTCTATGAAAGATCAACACTTCTCATGTTATCTATTGTTGTCATTGGTAGCTAAACCCTGGTTACTCTCTCATCCACAATGAGTTGTATCTTTTCAACTAAGATCTATTATTATAGGAAGGATCACCAATAATATAAAATAACATAGTTAAGAATTTATAACCACTTAAACTTGACTCCCTATATAATAGCATGGAGACGCCTATTATCTTGTGCCAAATGAAAAAAATCACCAAAAACTACAATTTAAAAGTTCATGAAAGTCAGCACAAAATTTTCTAAGATTTTAAATAGCAAACATTCAAATAATGATCTTATCGTGAATTGAAGAAGTCCTTGGATAATCTAATGTCAAAAATTTGTCTATGCAACAAATAAAGAACCACTAAAAAAACATTAAATTTGTAACAAAATTTGCAAATGACTGAAACAGTCTAATTGCATTAGTAGCAATTAATATAAAATAGTCTAACTGCTTAAATTTGTAATTTATTCAAACTTTGACTGCTCTTGCTCTCTCTCTGCTCCAAGTCTTATCTTTTTTCTTGAACGTGCGGGTAAAAGTCTCTATAAATGCAGGCTCTTTTCCCAATTTCTTTGTCTAAAACAATTAAAAATATTTAAATTATATGAAATATATTTTTTATAAAATAATGAACGGGTTAAAAAATTACCAATCTTTGCTTATGCTCATCAATATTGATAGAGCCTCCTGCATAAGTCGCAGATATCTCTCCAGAATTATAAGATTGATTAGTCTTATTCTGATGGCTCCTTTGTTTAGCCTCATCTGATGCTCAAAAATTGTTGATCCTAACCCAATTTTCATCGGTGATGAATGATGATTTTTGCCCTCGGCTCTTTGCATGATGTAGTGTATGGCGAATGTGATCGCCACATTTTTTTAAAAAAAATTCTCCGAACTTCCAACTCAACACTAAGATCCCAAATGAAAGAACGCTGCAATAAAAATAAATATTTTCATTTTTACTTTTATTTAAGATATAAAATGAATGAGTGAGATATATATACCCTTTACACTTTTCATGAATTTGAATAAAGTGTTATCATAACAAACATAATAGTTTATTTAAGACCTGCAAAAAAACATAACAAACATAAGCATAAATTGTTATCAACCACGACAAACATAAACATTTACACTTTTCATGTATTTGAATAAACAGGCCTGGCCCATTTAAACCATTTCCCTTCCCTGCTTCACTTCGCTCTCGTGGTGGCGGATCGCGTGCTCTTCGAATTAGGATTCTTTCATCAGACGACCTTGAAGTAGATCACTGGAAATGGCTGATGAAGCGAACCAGATGGCTTTTATTGAGATACAGAATTGTATGATCGAGACTACCGGGAAGCTAAAGCAGTTACAAAATCAGATGCGAACTAAAGAAGGTGAAAGGAAAAGAGCTTACCTAACCAGGGAAGAACTTAATCAGTTATCAGATGATACAAATACCTACAAATCCATTGGAAAAGTGTTTATTTTGGAACCAAAATTAGTTCTCTTGAATGAGCAAGAACAGAAATATAAAGATAGTGATGTTAGATCGATGACGGTTGCTAAAGGGGGGGGGGTGAATAGTAATTTTCGAATCTTCTTCTTCCTACGTTGTTAGTTGTACAAGCAGAAATACAAAAGAATAAAACTAACAACAAGAAAGCAATGCTAACAATACCGATTTACTTGGTATCCACCCCTAAGGGTGACTAATCCAAGAATCCTTCGGTAGATCACTCCCCGGATAACCTCCGGCTAGCCCTTGTCACTCCTTGTGGGTGGAGAAACCTCGCCACAACACCTCGACAATATCTGACCACCAGAGACAACTAACAAGCCTTAACCAAGCTTGTTTCATCAGGGATCCCGGCCAAAATGAAGCCCTCTTAAATAGGACTTACCTTCTGTTTGGTTGCCATCAGTCGACTGCCCCATGGGGCAGTCGACTGCCCCCACTCAAATTCTACCGTTGACACCCAACGTTCGAATTCTGAGTGCCACCAGTCGACTGCCCCTGGAGCAGTCGACTGGTCCAAGGTCGACTTCCTTTCTGTGAGTTTTATCAGTCGACTGCCCCAAGGGCAGTCGACTGGTCCACTCACACACCTAGGGTTTCCCTTCCCGAGTACACTTCTCTCAGCACTCGAACCCTAGGATTTCCTGAGTACAATGACACAGCACTCGTACCCTCACGACTCAACTGACTCCTCATCAGCAGCCTCGACTATTGCCTTCGCGCCCTCTTCATCTTCGACTCCCGTCCCTCGGATGCACGCAAGCCTCCAGCTTGCCTCCATGCCATCCTTCACGCAATCCTCGAAGTCCGCGCCCCTGCTCTCCAAGGTCCCTCGGGTGGGCACAAGCCTCCAGCTTGTCTCTATGCCACCCTTCACCGTACCGAGATCGTCCAGCTAAGTTCATATGTGTAACCTGCGCACTCTGCATACTCACATACACATATCAAATACACAAGGATAATCCTAACTTAAACCCTTTGCCCAAACATCAAAACTCATGGTCACTCTGGACCACAGATTGCCTCAACAATCTTCCCCTTTTTGATGTTTGGCAATACGTTTAAGTTAGGGAAAACAAATAGTAATAAAAATGGTAAACAACCATTTGGACTTATACTGCCAAGACTCTATCTTGGACTTATACCGCCAATGCATATGAAAATGCAATCATGAATGGATGCTATCCCAAGGCATCCCACACCTAACCCTCCAAGTTAGGACTTTTCACCAAAATCGGGCTTTTTAAAGCTTCTCCCAAGCTCCCCCTACATTGGACTTATAAAGGCTTTTTAAGAACCTCTCTCAGGTTCCCCTTATGCCAAGAACGGAGCAACCATGCTCTCCCTTCATCTCAGATCCCCCTAAACCTAGGGTTTCTAGCAAAGGAGTGTTTGATTTCCCAAATTAAGCCCAACACTTCTCCCCCTTTGTCTAACATCAAAAAGACTCCAACAATATCCCAATTATTGGATCTTTTAATCCCCAATGATCCTAATCACAATGTACTAGCCCCCCATACACTTGTTTTTCATCATTTGGACACCTTTCTAGCCGCTGATACAAAAATCAGCCCTGACCAGTCGACTGCCCCCCAGGGCAGTCGACTGATACTATGAAAATCAACTTTTCTGGCCAAATTCAAAAATGTGCCAGAAATTTCATAAATCTCTAAAAATTTCCAAATTTTGTGGAGAGATTTGTGGTACCCATACCTACTGGGAAAAATACATTTACCCATGTATTTATCACCATTCCCAAGTTGGACACAAAATCTAAAAATTTTCTATGAAAATCAAGGCAAACAAGAGGAAACCTCCCCCTTGACCTATGCCTTCTCCCAATTTTTAATTTTCCACGGTTAAGTTCTACCCAACTTAACACCAAACCACAAAGTTAAGTTATACCCCAACTTAACTTCATAACACCAAGTTCTTCCCCCTTTGACACTATCAAAGGATTACCCCAAGCAACCTTACCCCTAGTGCCAAAACGAACTCAACAAAACCCGGAAAACTCTAAAGATTTGCAAGTACATTTGCTAAGATATACCCTATCCTAGAAAAATATGGTTTCATGAAAAGTGCCAAATGTGCTTGACTTTTGGTATCAATTCTAATTTCCTTAAACATTGGCAATTTGTATCAATTTTCAAATCCATCTATAATTCCATGTGTTTGCCAAGGATTATCATTATAATTTGACACATGGAATTTTCCTCAATTTTCATTTTTATCTCTAAATCCTAGATATATATGGGAAACTTATCAATCTTCCTTGATTTTCAAGATATCCATAAAGCCTTATTTCATTAAATCATGGGGTAACACTTTATTCAAGGAATATGACATTATAATCAAGGATTTTAATCCAAAGTCATATCCTATCATCCAAATTTGTAATTTTTGATCAGCCAATATGCTCTTTTTTATTTCAGCCTACGGATCAGTCGACTGCCCCAAGGGCAGTCAACTGCCAAAACTCACAGAATGTTTCTGGGCTGAAATCAGTCAACTGCCCCCCAGGGCAGTCGACTGATACCTGAATTTCAAGTTTTCAGCCCAATTTCAAAAATACCAAAATAATTTCATAAATCTCCAAAAAATCTGAAATTTCGTAGAGAGATTTGTGGAGCCTATGTCTACATGGGAAAAATATGTTTCCAAACAAATGTACTCCAAATCTCAAGATTGGCATGAAACTCAACTTCTCCTAAAGTGTATTATTTAAACTTCTCCAAAAGTTCTGATTTTGACTTCTCTTCAATGTATCTTCTCATACTTGATCATAATTCATTTCTAGCACTGAATTGTATGGTATTTACCCATTAAACCCTAATTTTATCGGATATACTCCCATTTTCATCTTTTCTCCCTAAAACTCCTTTTAATGTGCCAATTCCCTAGGGTTAAGACTTACCCAAGTCTTCCAACCCTTTTGACACATTTCATCTAATTTCCCAGGAGAATACCTCTTGAGATCCATTTACCATGGACCCCAAAGGCTTCTAGAGCTCCCCCTTGAGCTCTTAGCCCTAGCCACCTCCCTAGGTGACTCAATCCATACTAGACCACATCAGTGAGCCCCCGGTGATTCTTGGCCTACAAAATGGACCCTCTTAACCTTAGACACCTTGTCTTTGGTTAAGTCATTTTCATTCCCTTTGAATGGCACCCCCTTGCCATTCTTGGACTTCTCCTTCTTGCCATAATTATATGCTTCCCCAACATACTTTTTTTGTTGGCATTGGAGACTCTAGACTGGTATCCCAAACCCGATCTATCATAGTTGGGTTTTATACTACCCAACACCATGTCTAAACCCTTTGATCCAACCGTGAATCTTCCTAGGGTCTTTTCCAATGTATCAAGCCTTGCCCTCAGGGCTTGATTTTCCCTTTCCAAGTTTCTAACCTTAGTGTCCATATGTCCACTTTGGACATCCCTAGACCTACCCATCTTCCTATGCATGTGTCTCCCTTTCTTGGGGTTAATGCCTTGATCCTTAGGTCCTAAGGTCTTGGATTTTTCATAATGCATGCTTTTCCTAGGGTTATGATCTACCTTGTTAACCCTATTCCTATTATTATATTTAAAACCATGATTATGCGCAAGCAAACAATTTTCATTAATTCTAGCATGCATGGAAGAATGATTGACACTATTTTTAATATGCATGGACGAACTCAAATTGGAATTGCATTTTAATTTAAAGTTAGGGATTACGTCCCTTACCCTTGGAGCTCCCCCTTGATATGAGATTTTTCTCTTCCTTTCTTCTTTCTCCCATCTCCTCAAGTGCCCCAATTTCTTTAGCTCTCCTTTTCTTGGGCACTTGGTGTGGTAGCGCCCTAGCTCTCCACATGTGAAGCATCTAATTTTTCTTCTTTTCTCTTGGGCATCTCCATTCCTACAACTCATGTTAGAATTTAATTGAATTGAGATAGGTTTAGAATATACCTCCTTTTTCTTACCATTTGGATACTTGTCCTTGTAGTGTCCATTTTCATTGCATCCAAAGCATATGATATGGTCCTTTTTCTTTGCTTTGGTGGAGGTGGACGCTAGGTTGACTTCTTCTTCAACCTTGGATGAAATGGATGCTTCCTATTGTTCCTGCATTGGAGATGGTCTCTTATCTTCTTGTGCGGATGAGGGTCTCTCCTCCCCCTCAATTCTTGAGATTGATACTTCCTCTTCTTCCCTTGAGGAAGTTGATGATTTTTCACTTGATTCTTCCACTTCACTTGATGATGTTGATAATCTCTCACTCTCTTTTTCCTCCTCTTGGGCTATCGAGCTCACTTCCTCGGGCTCTTCCACTAATTGAATTCGTGTAGGGTTTTCATGGAATTCTTCTAGCTTGTTCCATAACTCATATGCATTTTCATATTTACCTACACCACTCAAAACATTGTTAGGCAAAAGATTAACTAATAAATCAATTACCTTCTTATTTGCCCTAAATTGTTCTTGTTGCTCTTTGTCCCAATATCTAGGACAAAGTTTCTTTCCGTGCTTGTCCTTTGGAACTTCGAAGGGCTCTTCTATTATCATCCTACATCCCCACTCCATTCCAAACCATGTCTTCATTCGCATCCTCCAATAGTCAAAATCTTCATGATCGTAGGGAGGCGGAGTGTAGATGTCATCTCCCAACTTATCTTCAATTTCCATCTTCTCTAGCTTGTGCCCTCTCAGCGATTAGTCCGACAAGAGCGGTCCTTCGCTCTGATACCACTTGTTAGATCGATGACGGTTGCTAGAGGGGGGATGAATAGTAATTTTCGAATCTTCTTCTTCCTACGTTGTTAGTTGCGCAAGCGGAAATACAAAAGAATAAAACTAACAACAAGAAAGCAATGCTAACAATACCGATTTACTTGATATCCACCCCTAAGGGTGACTAATCCAAGAATCTTTCGGTAGATCACTCCCCGGATAACCTCCAGCAAGCCCTTGTAGTTAGTGATATGAGAGAAGTGCCCTAAGGCAATCGCCTTATGATTGTAAAACATTTATTTTAATAAATGATAATTCACTATTTGAGTATACATGCTTGTGTATTTGATTGAGATCTTAAACTCATCTACTGAATGTCTGCAATACAACTCACAGCATAAGAGAATTTGTGCTGGGATCACAACTAGTGATTATCTCTAAATGTGCAAATGTGAAGTATTGAAAATATCCCTAGTCGATGAATTGATAAATACAGACACTATCAATTCTGTTGAGACTAGCATGGGTTATTCTCTAATCAGCTGATTCTCACTGGCTGGTGACATTGGGATGTCCGGAGATAAACATGGATGCTAGTTAAGGGAACTAGTTCATTGGAGTGACTAGCTGTAAGACTTCATATGGTTATCTATCTAGATATGTCAATGAAGTTCTTACTGCGGCTTAAGTGCGATGTTCCTTTGACTTGCGGTGTTCAAGTCATCTTGGTCATGGAGACTTATACTTTAACATCTTAAGCAAGCATCTCCAAGAAGGTGTGGACCCAGGATGATTGGGTATAAGCCGAAGTGCCCGAAGATGTTTGGACAGCCTACAAAGGATTCACCACTCCTTGCGAGGAGAAGTATACCCAGGCCTATCGTCGGATTGTTACTCAAAACCTCTGGCCAGAGTATATCATGTTTAGAGTGCGAGTCTCTAAAATACATGAGAGTAATTAGAAATCCAAAAGACGAAAAAGACACTACTTGGGCTAGGTGTGACGTAGTCAGCCTAGTGGGGACTGACACAAATAGACCGTGTCCTGAACCAAGTGGGTATAAGATGGTGAAGGGAATGGGGCACGATTCATTAGAGCTGCTGAAGGGTTTCAGAATAATTTCTTCTGAGGTCAAACCGTTGATCTTTCGATTAATTGGGGATCATGATGTACTACTAGGTGCCACTCATGATCGTTCTATAATTGGTTGATTATAGATGGCCAACATAAATCGAAAGCCTATTTAGTCACACGCACTACGAGTAATCCGAGGGATTTAAAACGAGTTGAAAATTAGATTTTCCGATCAACAGAAATAAGTCGAATCTGAGTTAATCAGAGGCGCAATGGAAGCTAAAATTGGCTAAGTCTTTTGAAGGCTTGTTGGACGAATTAAATGAGTTTAATTCGCGATTGGTGGGGCTTGAAGTGGCCAAAGAGGGTGTCCACCCTCTTTGGTTTGGCCGACCACATTAAAGGGAGAAAACCATTTTATTTGGTTTAATTAATAAAATAGATCTAGCACGATTTACTTTATAAATTATGGATAAATAAATTTGTATAAAGAAATTTATATAAATAAATTTATAGAAATTTATTCCTTTTTATGGAAGTTAAAATAATCCATGAATTGGTTTATTTTAATTTTATAAAATCAATTATGAATTGATTTTTCCATAATAAGAAAGTTTATAAATTTCTTATAAAATTTATTCCATAATAAAAGGAGAGATTAATTAGTTTTATTATAAAGTTAGTTATAATAAAACTTGGTAATTCATAGGAGAATTTATAGGATAAATTTCTTATGATAACTAATTAGTTTTATTGTAAAATTAGTTATAATAAAACTTGGTTTAAACGGAATAATTCATAAGAGAATTTATAGGATAAATTTCTTATGATAACTAATTAGTTTTATTATAAAGTTAGTTATAATAAAACTTGGTTTAAACGGAATAATTCATAAGAGAATTTATAGGATAAATTTCTTATGATAACTAATTCCGTTAATTCCGTTAAGAGGAGACTTGGAAAGGGAGAAGCAACTATATAAGGAACCAAAGGGAAGCCTTTAATTCCCAACTAGTTGATATAGAGCTAACCTCTCCCTCTCTCTCTTATTCTCTTCTCCCTCTCTTCCCCTTAGGGCCGGAGCCCTCCTTGAAGATTAGGGCCGGCTCCCCTTGTCCAAGTTAGGGCCGGCGCACCCTTATCCCTCCAAGTGGTTTGCGTGAGCAAGGATCACCACGGAGAAGCCAAACAAGAAGAAGAAGAAGCGGATCTCATCTCCCTCCTTCTCGGAATTTTGATTCCGTTAACTTATTGTCATCCCGAAGAGAACTCGGCGTGGACGCGAATAGATGCGAAGCTTCCGAGGGACGCTACGGTTGGATGTCGTCCCTTACTTCGAGTTACGAGAGGTATAATGTAAATTAGTTTACTTTTCCGTAAAGTTTTATTTTATGATTATGTCCACACACCATAAGGTTGCATGCTAGATACGTGGTTAAAATAATTTAGGAAATTATTTTATGCTAACTCTTCCGCTGCACGTAAAAATTTAAAATTTTACGAACCCGTATCCTTGTCGACATGCACCCGGTCCCAACACTTGTCGCTCCTTGTGGGTGGAGAAATCTCATCACAACACCTCGACAATATCTGACCACCAGAGACTACTAACAAGCCTTAACCAAGCTTGTTTCGTCAGGGATCCCGGCCAAAACGAAGCCCTCTTAAATAGGACTTACCTTCTGTTTGGCCGCCACCAGTCGACTGCCATGGGGCAGTCGACTGCCCCCACTCAAATTCGACCGTTGACACCCAATGTTCGAATTCTGAGTGCCACCAGTCGACTGCCCCTAGAGCAGTCGATTGGTCCAAGGTCGACTCCCTTTTTGTGAGTTTTATCAGTCGATTGCCCCAAGGGCAGCCGACTGGTCCACTCACACACCTAGGGTTTCCCTTCCCGAGTACACTTCTCTCAGCACTCGAACCCTAGGATTTTCCGAGTACAATCACACAGCACTCGTACCCTCACGACTCAACTGACTCCTCATCAGCAACCTCGACTATTGCCTTCGCGCCCTCTTCATCTTCGGCTCCCATCCTTTGGATGCACGCAAGCCTCCAGCTTGCCTCCATGCCATCCTTCATGCATGCCTCGAAGTCCGCACCTCTCAGCTCATCGTCCCTGCTCTCCAAGGTCCCTCGGGTGCACACAAGCCTCCAGCTTGTCTCCATGCCACCCTTCACCGTACCGAGGTTGTCCAGTTAAGTCCATATGTGTAACTTGCGCACCCTGCACACTCACTTACACATATCAAATACACAAGGGTAAACCTAACTTAAACTCTTTGCCCAAACATCAAAACTCATGGTCACTCCGGACTACAGATTGCCTCAACAAGTGAGACTGCCATAAATTTTTTGTAGGTTTCTAAAGAGTACCTACTGAGAAGAAGAGAACCTATTGAGAGAGTTTTCAGAGCGAGGAGAATATCACTGGAGTGAGGGAGATTCGTCACTTGTGAGAAGGAGAGGAGAAAAGTTAAGAACCATGATCTGGATCTAGGGCAAGTCGGCGCTAATAATTGCTATTTTTCAACGAAAATATTTTGTTGCAAAATTCGTCCCAAATCTGCAACGAAAACTTTTCTTCATAAATTTCTGATTTTTTGCAAAGAATCTGCAACGAACAAAATTCATTGCAAATCTACAACGAAATAACTTCATTGCAAATCACTACTTTATTTTTAAAAAAAAGGATATTAAATATTCGTAGATCGCCCTACGGACCACAGATTTCGACGAAACAAGTTCCTATGGGACCGTGTCGATCTCATGATCATGTTGACAGCCTCAAATGCAATTTTTGACAACGATTTGTTAACTAACAAATTTCATAATACAATATTATACTTTCAAAGTTAATATTTTTTTCAACTTTTTAAGTTACCTATTCTTTTAAATATAAAAAATAATTTATTCTGTAAAATTCTTATCTGTGGCCGCTAGTGTGATCGAGATGTCAATACGGACCCATAGAAACTTGTTTTATCTCGATCCGACCTCTGTAGGCCCTTCTACCATATTTAATATTTTTTTAATTTGTTTAAAAATCTGCAATGAATTTTTTTCGTTGCACATCTGCAATGAATTAAATTTGTTGCACATCTGCAACGAAAAAAATTCGTTGCAAATGCCTATTTTTTTAAAAAATATGGGCTATTAAAAATTCATACATCGCCCTACGGACCTCGGATTTCGACGAAACAAGTTCCTATGGGACCGTGTCAATCTCATGATCACGTTGACGACCTCGAATGCATTTTTTGACAATGATTTGGCGACAATCAAATTTCATAATATGAAACAACATTATACTTTTAAACTTAATCATTTGTTTCAACTTCTTAACCTATCTATTCTTTTAAATATGAAAAATAATTTATTCGGTAAAATATTTGTTTGTGGATGCTAGTATGATCGGGATGTCATTATGGACCCAGAGGAACTCGTTTCATTTCGATCTGACCTCCGTACGACCTTCTACGATATTTAATAAGTTTTTTTATTTTTTGTAAAATTCAGAATCTGCAACGAAAAAAATTCGTTGCAAATCTGAATCATGTTCCTATGGGACCATGTCGATCTCATGATCACGTTGATGACCTCGAATGTGATTTTTGATATCTATTCGGTGACCATCAAATTCGTAATACGAAACGACATTTTACTTATAAACGTAATCATTTTTTTCAACTTCTTAAGTTACCAATTGTTTTAAATATAAAATAATTATTCGGTAAAATTCTTATTTGTGGTCGCTAGTGCGATTGGGACGTCGATACAGACCTATAGGAACTCGTTTCATCTCGATCCGACCTCCGTAGGCCCTTCTACCATATTTAATAATTTTTTTATTTTTTGTAAAAAATAGAATCTGCAACGAAAAAAATTCGTTGCAAACCCCTATTTTTTTTTTAAAATAAGAACCATTAAAAATTTATAGATCGCCCTATAGAACTCGGATTTCGAACAAAAAAGTTCCTATGGGACCATGCCATTCTCATGATCACGTTGACCGAATGTTATTTTTGACAACGATTCGGTAACTATCAAATTTTATAATATGAAACAACATTATACTTCTAAACTTAATTATTTTTTCTAACTTCTTAACCTAACTATTTTTTAAAATAAGAAAAATAATTTATTTGGTTAAATTCTTGTTTGTGGATGCTAGTGTGATCGGGATGTCGATATGGACCCATAGGAACTCGTTTCGTCTCGATCCAACCTCGGTAGGGCCTTCTACGATATTTAATAAGTTTTAAAAAAAAATAGAATCTGCAACGAATTGTTTTCGTTGCAAATCTGCAACGAAATAATTTTGTTGCAAACCCCTATTTTATTTTTTTACAAAACAAAGCCCTTAAAAATTTGTAGATCGCCTTACGGACATCGGAGTTCTACGAAACAAGTTCCTATGGGATTGTGTCGATCTCATGATCACGTTGAGTACCTCGAATACAATTTTGGACAGTGATTTAGTGACCATCAAATTTCATAATATGAAATGACATTATATTTTTAAACTTAATCATTTTTTTCAACTTCTTGAACTACATATTCTTTAAAATATGAAAAATAATTTGTTTATTTAGTAAAATTTTCGTTTTAGGCAACTATTACATTCGGGACGTCGATACGGACCCATAGGAACTCGTTTCGTCTCAATCCAACCTTCGTAGGGACTTATACCAAAAATTAAAATTTTGCAATGAAATAATTTTCGTTGCAAAATTCGTTGGAGATTTGCATCAAATATATTTTGTTGCAATATTGCGACGAATATGAGTCATTGCAATATTGCGACGAATATTGTTCGTTGCAAATGTCCAATGAAAAATAGTCGTCGTGAATTTCGTTGCATTTTTGCGACAAATATGTTTTCGTTGGAAATCGACAACTAATATATAATTTGTCGCAAAATTTGTGGCCAAATTGCAACAAATTTGGCGACGAAAAGATTTTCGATAGTAAGTTGCGATAAATTTTTTTGTTGCAAATTATGTTGCTAATTTGGGACGAATAATTGTTTCGTTGCAAATTTTATCGCAAATCTGTAATGAAATAAATTCGTTGCAAATTTTCATCCCTAAAAATTATTTCATTATTTTTTTCGACAATAAAGTTTAAGGTTTTTGTCTATTTATTATTTATATGCTAGATCAAGTTTTCCTAATATAATATAATTTTGATCGTCGAAAATTATGTAAAAGAAAATTCTAGGACAAACTTAATTTCTAAGCTTTTTGTATTTTTCATGAAGAATACGAAGAATAGTGAAAACGGTCGCCGTCCTTATTTAACCTAATTTTAGGTTAGAATTGTGATTGTTTAATCAATTGATTTGGTCAATTAATCGATTATCGAGTCTAAAATAATAAATAAAAATAATTAAAATCGATCAATCAATTGTGTTCCGAAAGGAGTCGTCGGCGATGGCCAGTCACTGAGGCTCAGCCCCGGCAAGGATGACTACGTCGCTGAGGAACTTGGGGATCCTGTGAAAATAACACAAGCGTTAGGGGGACACGCCGGCAAGGGTCCGGCGGAGTCCACTCCGACGCTCAAGTTTGCAGTTTGATCAATCGGTGGTGAGAAAGAAAGTTAGTAGTCAAAGACGAGAGATCGTAACCCTCTTACTGGAGGGGTTGAACTACCTTTTATACCGGTGTTGGCAGACTAGTCGTGCCCCCTTTCTCGGTGCCACGACTCCGATATTTGAGCCACGCCTCCTGCTTTCGGTGATGAGGGGATATCCCTTGAAACCATCGACACCGTTAGCATCCTTCCCCCCCCCCCCCCCCCCATGGAGCCATGTGGGAGGGCGTGCGGACTTTTTCTTGATTAATATTCGAGGTCGGCAGTTGCGAGGAACCTGCTTCCCGAGGGGAGCTCGGGGGCCGATATCTCCCGAATTACTCTTCGGGGCCCGGCTTGCCAGGGGCTCACGCGAGGGACCCTCGGACCGACCTTCCCGAGTGCGTCACTAAAAGGAGGTCACGGGGGCTCGAGAGGGAAGGTCATGTCGTGTCCCTACTTCTTCATTCCTCGTGTCGGGCCAAGGCCACCCAGCCCCATCACAAGTCCCTTCCCTCAAGTCTGATCGAAGGAAGTGTGGCTGACTGATCAGACTAGTATCAGAATGAAGAAGTTGAACTCACCAGGACCTTATGTCTTTGCGCCCTTCCTGGCCGTAATCCTGGAAGCTTGTTATCCCCCCCCCTCTTTTTTTTTTTTACATATTCCCCGAGTCTCTTGACCCGGGCTGCTTCTTTGAATGTGTCCCCTGACTCCTTCAAATTTTGTGGCATCAGAGGTACCATGGTTGCCCAGCGTATGCGACAGGGCCACGCGTCTTTTTTCCTCGCTTTTCGGCATACTGCGGGCTATACGAAGCGACGACAATTGATAACTAGTAGATCCTCAACATGCTGGCCTTCGATTACCTCGGGGGAGGTGTCGCTTTCCTATAAAAGTGGGGGGTGATGGCGCCTTGCGGCAGCCTTACCCTAGCTGTCGTCCCAAGTTCCCCCCTACTTGCCCTTCTCGTTAGCGTTCTCCCGGTGAGCGTACCTTCTCCTTTGTTCTACGTGCCCCTCCTTCTTCATCTCGTGTCCCATGGGAAAGGTAAAGAAGTCTTCACTCCCGGATGAATGCTCTTTAGGGGAATTGGGGTTTCATTCTGAGTGGTACGAAACTATCTCCTCCAAGGTGAAGTCGGACTCCC
This sequence comes from Boesenbergia rotunda, assembly GCA_024364735.1. Lineage (NCBI taxonomy): Eukaryota > Viridiplantae > Streptophyta > Magnoliopsida > Zingiberales > Zingiberaceae > Boesenbergia > Boesenbergia rotunda. The sequence continues at coordinate 269,759 of JAGFNQ010003696.1, read as the reverse complement.
TCCAAGCCGCTTGTCAAAAATATGGCATTCCGGCAGATTGGGAAGTGAGGGTCCCCACCGCCGATCAATGACCGGTAACCACCGATGAGAATTTTTACACCTTCTTCCTAGGGAAAATGGAGTTAGGACTACGCTTTCATATCCCCTCTTACTTCATGAATGTTGCACATTATTTCCGCATCCCACTCCACCAACTGGCCCCCAATGCTTTCGCTCAGATGAGCGGGGCTCTAGTTCTTTTCAAACTTTTCGACATTCCTCTAACCCCGCGATTCTTCCATTTCTTTTTTGCTCCTGTCGGAACCCATGGGGCATTTGGCTTCACCGCTCATGGTGGTCATAGATTTTTGGGAGGTCTTCCTTCCTCTCACAATGGGTGGAAGGAGAGGTTTTTCTATATCCGCCTCCCCGAGCATCCTTTCAGCGATATCCATTGGCAGGATAACTTGCCTCCTACCCCCGACCTGGGCGATTTCCAACAAGATGCTGGATATCAACGGGCTAAGAGTATCCTGGCTGGGATGGAATTCCATGGGATCCAGTTGGTGCAGTGCGAGGAGCTCCTTTACCTGGCAGAAATTAGTCCAAAGATTACTTCCCTCAGCTCTAACCTGCGTAAGTTACTTTGCCCTTGTTATAATGCTCAATTGGTACTTGCTGATGCCCTCCTGTCTTTTTCCTTGCAGGAGACACCTTGCTTTCTGTTTCGAAGAATAAATTTCTGAAGTGGGACCAGGCCCATGAACAAGCCTTGATCCCCGGGCTAGTATCTTCAACTCCCGCAGGAATCCCCCCCCCCCTAGAGTAGCGAAGGGGAAGGAGAGCTGTCAATGGGCCTCGCAGTGCCTGAGATCCCCCATGGCGATGATGTCTCATCCTCGCCCATGGCCTCTCAAGGAGAGCCCCCCGTCACCTTTCCAAAGGCTCCTCTGGAAAACGAAATTCCTTCCTCGTCTGGTGTACCCGCTGTTGTCCTTGTGCTTGGGAAGAAATGGCACGAACGATGATCCCAACGGGATCGCCCCCTAAAATGCTTGAAGAGAGGCCTACGCCCAGCTACCTCTGAGGATGTGGCATCTCAGTCCCCAGTCGTCGGGGCCGGACTCCCCTCCTCCGTCATTGCTGTGCCTTCTCCCATTACGGGTGCCACAGCGACTACCGCCGACCCTCCTCGAGGTAAAGAGGTTGCCACAAGACCGCCTCCCATCGGAAGGCTCCCTCTGCGACGAAGAAGACTACCGACAATTCCCAGTCTATTCGTATAAAGGGAGTCACCGCAGGGGGATCCCCGAGTGATTCAACTTCGGAGGAAGACGTTCCCACACCCCGTGATGTCCCCGGCCCCTCCATTCCCCCTATTGCGGGGGTTCCTGGCCTGTCATGGCGGGTAGCCGGATCAACCCAATACCTGGGCCTGCTTCACCAATCCTTATTGGCGGTAAATACCTCGTTCGTGCTTCTCACTCCCTCTCAACTTATTTTTACTGACGATTTTTATTCACCCCTCCAGGTTGCTTCGAACTGCGCAGCCACGGGCCGCCTACTGCATTCCGGAGGGGTCACCGAGAATCTCCTGCAGCAGGTGGCTGATGCTGAGGCAAAAACAGGTCGGGCTTGTGAAACCGGCCTCCTGCAACTAGAGATCAGCCGGGTCCTCCGAGAGAGAGCTGATCATTATCTGTCCTCCTTGATAGCAGCCGAGGATACCCTACATGGGTACAAGCTCTGGGAACGCTTGGGGTCTGAGAGGAACCGAGCTCTAGAAGAGAATTTACAAAAACTATCGTAAGAGCGAGAGCAGCTCCGGGCTCGCAATGAGGAGTTGTCCGATCAAGTTAATCTTCTGGAGGCTGCTAAGAAAATCCTGGAGGACCGAGACGCAGAACAGGAGCGCGTGCTGGCTTTGCGAGCCCAAGACTTAGAACTGTCGAGCTCTTACGCAGCCGATCTCCAGGATCAATTAATCCGAGCTAACGCCCGGGCTGCTGCTGCATCTCAAGAGCTCCACGAAGTACAAGAGGTTCAGGCGCGCCTGCTACTGGAGGTGGAGGCACTCAAGCTGACCAAGGTCGAAACCGAGCCCAGGGCCCAACAGTGGCCAGAAGATTCTGAAACCCAAGTATCTCGGATGGAGGCGGTTTACAAGACCAAATTTTTAGAGTCAGAGGAGTATGTCGACCGAGTGGCTACACAAGCATTCAAGACCCTTAAGGAAGACTTCCACGGAGCCATCAGACAGTAGGAGAAGGACCAATTATTGAAATCGGGCTCCGATTTGAGTGCCATAACTATTCAACGTGTTTGGGACGACCTTCCCCCCCGAAGAGCGGACTTTGTAGGGCACCCATTACTATGTGCTTGTCCTCTTTCTATCCTCCCCTGCCCGCTGTAGCTTATTTCCTTTTGAATTCTTTGATCTTAGTGCAAATGTTTACTTGATCTATCGTTGCACTCCTTGTTTTTAACGTGATTCCCTGTAGAGACTGTAGGGTTTAATCCACTCTTGGCCGGGTGTGTTCCGCTCCGAGGCCAAGCCTACACATCGAGAGGTTGTAGGGTTTAATCAGCTCTTGGCCGGGCGTGTACAGCACCAAGGCCAAGCCTACACACCGAGAGGTTGTAGGGTTTAATCATCTCTTGGCCTGGCGTGTTCCGCTCCGAGGCCAAGCCTACACACCGAGAGGTTGTAGGGTTTAATCAGCTCTAGGCCGGGCGTATACAGCTCCAAGGCCAAGCCTACACACAGAGAGATTGTAGGGTTTAATCAGCTCTTGGCCGGGCGTATACAGCTCCGAGGCCAAGCCTACACACCGAGAGGTTGAAGAGTTTAATTAGCTCTTGGCCAGGCGTGTTAGATCCGAGGCCAAGCCTACACACCGAGAGGTTGTAGGGTTTAATCAGCTCTTGATCGGGCGTGTACAGCTCCGAGGCCAAGCCTACACACCGAGAGGTTGTAGGGTTTAATCAGCTCTAGGCCGGGCGTATATAGCTCCGAGGCCAAGCCTACACACCGAGAGGTTGTAGGGTTTAATCATCTCCTGGCTGGGCGTGTTAGCTCCGAGGACAAGCCTACACACCGAGAGGTTGTAGGGTTTAATCAGCTCTTGGCCGGGCGTGTACAGCTCCGAGGCCAAGCCTACACACCGAGAGGTTATAGGGTTTAATCATCTCTTGGCCGGGCGTGTTCTGCTCCGAGACCAAGCCTACACACCGAGAGGTTGTAGGGTTTAATCAGCTCTAGGCTGGGCGTATATAGCTCCAAGGCCAAGCCTACACACTGAGAGGTTGTAGGATTTAATCAGCTCTTGGCCAGACATATACAGCTCCGAGGCCAAGCCTACACACCGAGAGGTTGTAGGGTTTAATTAGCTCTTAGCCTGGCGTGTACAACTCCGAGGCCAAGCCTACACACTGAGAGGTTGTAGGGTTTAATCAACTCTTGGTCGGGCGTGCATAGCTCCGAGGCCAAGCCTACACACCGAGAGGTTGTAGGGTTTAACCAGCTCTTGGTCGGGCGTGTTAGCTCCGAGGCCAAGCCTACACACCGAGAGGTTGTAGGGTTTAATCATCTCTTGGCTGGGCATGTACAGCTCCGAGGTCAAACCTACAGTTGTAGGGTTTAATCAGCTCTTGGCCGGGCGTGTACAGCTCTGAGGCCAAGCCTACATACCGAGAGGTTGTACGGTTTAATCAGCTCTTGGCCGGGCATGTTAGCTCTGAGGCCGAGCCTACACACCGAGAGGTTTTAGGGTTTAATCATCTTTTGGTCGGGCGTGTTAGCTCCGAGGCCAAGCCTACACATTGAGAGGTCGTAGGGTTTAATCAGCTCTTGGTCGAGCATGTTAGCTCCGAGGCCAAGCCTACACACCGAGAGGTTGTAGGGTTTAATCAGAGACTTAACGTTTACAGCATGACACATCATCCACATCCTTTATTAATCATACTGCAAGGCAGTGAAGCAGTGACAACATATATCCACTAAAGCGCATTACACGGCGACTCACGAAGTATAGTAGGGGCAGAGATATTTCGCATGCCAAGGCCTTTCCATCCTCCTTCCTTCGTGGTCTTCCAGATAATAGCTACCTCCTGTAAGTTTTTTAACGACAATGTAGGGGTCGTCCCACTGAGGCTCTAACTGTTGGTGCAAGTTGCATCAATGATGTTCTCCTTTATGTGTTTTAATGTTTGACAATGTACTTAAGTCAGTAATATGTTGAACAGATAAAGGGGAGCGAAGGAGAAGTAACCTAAGCCTGAGAAAAGTCCTAGTTAAGCTAGGCATGGAAACCCTAAGACCTAGCGAAGGGCTGCTAGGCTCTGGCGAAGGGCTGCCAGAACGAAAAAGACCTAGCGAAGGGCTGCTAGGCTCTGGCGAAGGGTTGCCAGAAAGAAAAGACCCAGCGAAGGGCTGCTAGGCACCTGACGAAGGGCTGTCAGGAAAATAAGTCCTAGCGAAGGGCTGCTAGGCACCTGACGAAGGGTTGTCAGGGGAACAAGTCCTAGCGAAGGGCTGCTGGGCACCTGACGAAGGGCTGTCAGGGAAACAAGACCTAGCGAAGGGTTGCTAGGCACCAAGCGAAGGGATGCTTGGTATCCAAGACCTAGCGAAGGGCGGCTAGGCAAAAGTCCACCCGAAGGACCGGGTGGCAACCGTCTCCTGAAAGGAGTAGGTGAAAGGCGCTTTCTCGGGGGTAAGAGTTTGCGTCGGTTCGACCTAGGATTGCATGCAAATCCGAAGTCCGAACCAAGTCCTTAAGCTTAATATTATATGCATGTATGCTTTGTGTTTTTGTATCTTGCAGGTAACAAGAACCGGAGACAAAGCGCAGGGTGCTGCCCCAGTCTTGGGGGCGCCCCCAATGTTGGGGGCGCCCCCATGCAACCAGGGGGCCCCCAGCAAGGGGGGCGCCCCCAGGAAGTACTAAACAGGCATGTACGGTGATGCAGTCAAGACAGGTGTCAATCGGGGCGCCCTGATTAGTAGCTGTTTTGCTGTTTCGAAGCCAGAACACAGGATAAGCCTCCACGGGGGTGCCCGGAGCATCCGGGGCACCCTGGTCAAAGATCTTATCCCCTGCGGCAAGGTAGGCGCAAGGATAAGTGTTGACCGAGTCTTTCGGGGCGCCCCCAGCGACCAGGGCGCCCCCAGGAGGCCTATATAAGGGGTCTCGACCCCCTTGCTTCAAACACACTTTCCAACTTCGAATCTGTTCATTCCGACTAACGACAACGCGCTAAAAACGAGGCTCTGCGACCGAGAGGCTCCAGGAGGAAGTGCGCGGCACTTCGGAGATCCAGATCGGCCAAACTTCACACTTTGTGTTTGGTTTGCAATTAATTACAGTATTTATTTTTCCATATTATTGCTTGTAATATTGCACTGTAAGTCGGGTTTCTCCGCCTCCGGAAATTTCGGAAAGGAGACTATTAGTGGACTCAACGCCGAGTACATAGGCCTTGGACGTACTGACCCTGGGGGGTTGGGAACCAAGTAAATAAACCTGCTGTGTCCACTGTGTATTGCTTTTTTATTTTTATTTTTATGTTTTCCGCTGCGCTACTAATATTCTGAGTCCAGTTTTACGAAAGTCTCACGAAAGTTTTCACGATCGATATTCACCCCCCCCTCTATCGACGGCACCGGTCCTACAAGTGGTATCAGAGCCGAGCCGCTCTTCACCGGACTAACCACCGACGGAGCAACGACGCCAGGAGTTGAGGGAGAGCCCAGGGGTGAATCAGGTACAATTTTTTTTTAATGTCTAATTTTAAATTGCATATTATTTGTTTCACGTGCAGGGAGAGAGGGCACTATAAAAATCAGTGCCCTACTCGTAAGACTCGGTCTACACCACCGGCGGCGAAGGAGGTACCAGCGCCAGGAGTCCGGAAGAACAAGGAACATGTACAATGCTTCAAATGCGAGAAGTACGGACACTACAAAAACAAGTGTCCGGCGAAGGTACGGAAAATTTATGTTCCGAAAATTTTTCCTGCAATATTTTGTGATAATTTAGTTAATTTTTCTGATAAATTAGAATTACTGCATAATAAAATTAGCCTCTTGCATGATAAGTTAGAAAATAAAGATATGACTAAAATATCAGAAATTAATTGTTTAATTCAAAATATAAATTCAGAAATTAATAAAATTAATTCTGATAATTATTCTGATAATAATTCTGATAAAATCAATTCTGATAATATTACTGACAATTTTAATTCAGAAAAAGTTAATCCTAAGGATAACTCCGAATTTGAATTTGAAAACCTTAAGGATAATTCTGAGGATAAAAATGATTTTATTCTTGATAATAATTTAATTATAGATAATCCTGAAGACTACTATAAAACCTTAACTAGTGGCCCATTTTACTCCACACACTTTGAGGATATTGATTTTGAGGAGGAAATGAAATTTTCTAAGATTAGGGCCATAATTAATGAAAATTACAAAGGTTCAAATAAATTAAAATTAATAGAAAAATTTGGAAAGAAAGATAAAAATGAAGAAGAAATCTTTGAAATAATGAAAATGATGAATTTAAACCCACAACTGTTAATTAAATCTTAATTAATCAATTTAATTCAATTAAATCTTAATTAATCAATTTAATTCAATTAAATCTCAATTAAATCAATTTAATTCAATTAAACTTAATTAATCAAATTAATTCAATTAAATCTTAATTAATCAAGTTAATTCAATTAAATCTTAATTAATCAATTTAATTCAATTAAATCTTAATTAAATCAATTTAATTCAATTAAACTTCAATTAAATCAATTTAATTCAATTAAACTTCAATTAAATCAATTTAATTCATTTAAACTTCAATTAAATTCAATTAATTCACCTTAATTCAATTAAATTCAATTAATTCACCTTAATTCAAATTAAATTCAATTAATTCACCTTAATTCAAATTAATTCAATTAATTTGCCTTAATTCAAATTAATTCAATTAATTCACCTTAATTCAAATTAATTCAATTAATTCACCTTAATTTAAATTAATTCAATTAATTCACATTAATTCAAATTAATTCAATTAATTCACTTTAATTCAAATTAATTCAATTAAATTCACTTTAATTCAGTTAATTCAAATTAACTCAACTTTAATTCAATTAAATTCAAATTAACTCAATTTTAATTCAACTAAATACAATTAAAATCTTAAATCACTTAAACCTGAACCAAACTAAAACCTTACCCAAACCGCAACAATTAAATCAATAAAATCAAATATGTCAAAGTGGGTTGACATATTCACAGGTTCACATGATATGTATCAAATCGAGAATTTGATACATTTTTAGAAACAAAAATAAAATGCCTTGACTTGTTTGACTCATGCATAATCGTCATGCCATGCATTTGCTACTTTCTTTAAAATATATGACATGTCATTCATATTTAATTTTTATGCATAATTTAGAAAGGTCATAAGAAAAAAATAATTGAAATTTGGCAACATAGTATTGGGAGGAGGTGAGATGATAGTACGTTGGGGAAACCAACTCTAATAAGATCAAGTCTACTTGGTCTCTTTAGACTGGTGAAACCAGCCGAAGCTACCGATCCAAGACCCAAGCTAGTTAGACCAGAAAATGACCTAATTTAATTTAAAAATGAAATTTCATTAAAAGGCTTTGTCAAGGAAAGGGTGGATGATCCCATAAGGCTACGGCCAAAGAAAGCCTAGTGCCTCGCCAAGACCTGGAAGCCAATTTCTGAAATTCAAATTATCTTTTGTCAAATTCGAATATAACACAAATTCCAATTAAATCTTAGATTTAATAATGGAAAATGATTCAAGCATCTCACAATACACCTATAAGACAATCATGCTTGTTGTATTGATACATCTAAAATGGGTGAGATGTTAAGGACTAATGAATTGAAAAATATTTTTCAAAATTGTTAGAATATTTTCCTAAAAATATATTTTTCAAAATAGAGCTTTAACATAATAATGTTTTTATGGAATTCATGCTTGTCTGATTGATTATATATATTACACATTTTTTAAAAAGGTACATTGTTTTCAAAAATTAATTGACTCACGCAATTAGACACAAGCCTCTTAGGACAGCACTAAAGTTCCTTAGGGCACTTAGATAGAGTCAAACGGCATTGATGCAGGGGGAGTGCTTTTCATATTTTTCAAACTGCACTTTAAAAACATTACTATTGTTTGAAAATATCTTTTCGAAAATCATGCTTTAATCGTTATCACTTGTGGCTTTTCGAAAAAGATTTTACCTATGGCAAAAATCAAATGTTTACCTGTTCTTTTGATTCTGATAAACCCTAAAGACACAGAGGAATGTCCACTTCATAATCTAAAAAGGACTCCTAGGATGTGTCAGATTTAGGGGGAGTCTGAGTCAAATTTTTTCAAGTCTTAAACTATTTTTTATTATTAGAAAATTCCTTTGATTTGAATCAAACCTTAAGACTCAAAGGAAGAGTACTTGTGGTCAACAAGCTTCCCAGGACTGAGTCAAGTTTAGGGGGAGGTCAAATTAAAAGAATTATTCAATTACATGCTTTTAAAATACTAAAAATCTATGTTTTTCAAAATACCACTTGTTAAAATTTGTGTGACTTATGAAATGATTTTGAAATAATAATTACTTAGGTTGGAAAATTCCCAGGACACTTAGGAAATGTCCTTGTGGTTAACAAGGTTTCCTAGGATAGTGTCAGACTGGAAAATAGACCAAGTTAAGTAAAATATTAGATCTTCAAAATTCACACAGTTTTTTAGCACATACTTTGTGAAATATTATCATTTTTTCTTAAAAATTTATAATAATATTTACTTGTTTGAAAACTTTCCAGGACACCTAGGAAATGCCCATGTGGTCAATAAGGTTTCCTAGGATGGTGTCAGACTGGAAAAGAAACTCAATCAAGTAAAATATTTTCAAAAAAAAGTACTTATGTCTTTCAAAACCAATATTCTTAATTTTGAAAAAAAAATATTTTCAAATGTATTGTTAAGTACTTAATTTCTCAAAAAATATACTTATATTTTTTTAAAAAGGGATTTAAATAATCTTTTAAAAGTACTTGCACTCCTTACAAATCATCTTTTCAAAGTACTTATATTTTAAACCTAGAGCATTTTTCAAATTTATGCAATTTTTTTAAAAACAAAATTGCACTAAGTATTTTCAAAACAAAAATTCAAAGTTTTTTATTGTTGATGCAAGTTTTTTGATGCATGACAAAGGGGGAGAGAGTGCTTAAGTTAGAATTTTTTTTCCAGTTAGAAAATTTTTTACTCTCCCAAAACCTATACCTTTTAGTTTTTCTATCCCAAGGATAGTAATTTAGCCCCTTAAACCAATCTAACTTAAGTTATTGTCAAACATCAAAAAGGGAGAGATTGTTGGTGCAAGTTGCATCAATGATGTTCTCCTTTATGTGTTTTAATGTTTGACAATGTACTTAAGTTAGTAATATGTTGAACAGACAAAGGGGAGCGAAGGAGAAGTAACCTAAGCCTGAGAAAAGTCCTAGTTAAGCTAGGCATGGAAACCCTAAGACCTAGCGAAGGGCTGCTAGGCTCTGGCGAAGGGCTGCCAGAACGAAAAAGACCTAGCGAAGGGCTGCTAGGTGATAAGCACCATTTTATTGATTATTTTAATTGCTAAAATCCATGTTTGACCCATGTTTTTATTGCTTAATTATGATTTTACCCTAGATTTTAGAACTTACCTTTATTTTGGACTTAATTGCAAAATTGCATTAAATTGGATTAATTGGCCACTAAATTTTGGATCTATTTTTGTAGGCACCAAAGGTTCAAGGACTTAGGGCATACTGGGTCAAACCTGAGTCGGATGTGAACCGGATCGAATTATCAAGCCTACTATTAATCCGGGCTGTCCGATTCAAGAGCGGCTAGATCTGAGCCATCCGGGACGATCTGAAGAAATCCGAGCTAGGGTTAGGGTTGATCAGGCTCTATGATCAAGATCTGAAGGTTTCATCCCAATCAGAGCTAGATCAACCGTTGGATCAAGCAAGGAGGGCTCTAGAGCGTCCAATCACAGATAGAGTTAATCTGGACCATCCGTTGCACATCTGGAGGATCCGAGCTACCACAAGGCAGATCCTGACCCCAGATCATCATCATAAAAGTTTGGCTCCAATCAGAGCAAGATCATCCGTTGGATCTCCTCCGATCAATCTGGGCCGTCCGTTGATAACTATTTAATCAAATTTCCAGCTCCTTTCTCAGCGTCGCGTCTCCGCCGCAAGCAGTCGTCTTCTTCATTTCTTCTCCATTTCTTAGCTAGTTTTCTTCATCAAGGAGGCGCGATCCCTCAATTCATCATCAAAGCAAGGGTTAGGTTAGTGAAGAGAATCTCAGCGAGGTCTCAGATTCGATTTCTGCTCAATAGCGAAGCTGCGCGAGGTCTCGGCAGATTTGCTATCCGACTTCAACGAACTCAGCTGTGCTCCACTTCCACTGCATTCGAGCTAACCAGAGGGGTTCCCTGGAAGGTCTCGGTCACTCCCAAATCCAAATCGCAAGCCACCACAGCTAGTTTGAAGAATTCGGAGCTGAATTTCCGTTTGGGCATAGTCTGATTTGATTCGGCAGCAGAGAGGGTCTTCACTGATTTGTTGAGCTTGCGGGTCCGAGGTTCTCCCTTGATTGACGACCAAGGAGCTCTTGAGTTGAAGAATGGTTGAGGAGTAGCTTAGACAATTTAGTTTCATTCAGTTTTTAGCTGTAATCTTTATGTTCTGTACTCGATCTGTTTCTGCAGTTCGTATCAGCTGCTTAGATTTAGTTTTCTGAAATGTTTAGCTTAATTAGGTTCAATTCTTGTAGGTAGTTAGTTGGTGAACTTGTGTAGTGATAGATTGCATTCAATTTCAGTTTATTTCTCTGTTTGATAGCTTGCGTATCATCTCGGCAGTTTTCTCTTGTTGCGTATCAGATTGTTAAGTGTGTGCCAGTTCTTTTCTGCAAATTCGTTTTAGTTCTGAATTCCTTAGCTTATTTCGCACTTAGTATGTTAATTTAGTTGAATTAAGTTGTTCCCTTTTAGTTTTATCTTTTAGTTGTTGTTTAGTGTAGTATTTCTGCATTTCCACTTTATTTCTGCATTCTTTAATGGGATGTCTTCAGTTTCGATTTCAGCACACCAAAAGGTTTGTGTTTGGTAAACCATTGCACTGAATTCAACTTAATCTATTAGTTCCTGTATTCAGCTGTTGCATTTCTGCAATAGCTTCAACATTCAGTCCCTTCATTTATGATTTCTGCACTTGGTTCTGAAATTCCTGCAGTCCAACTTTCTGCAATTCTGCAATCAATCTCTGCATCAGTTCGATTAGAAATTATGCATTCCCATAAGTGACTGCACTTCCTTCTTCGAAATTTCTGCAACGTGCCTGAAGTGTAGTTTTCCTTCTGATCATTACATTGCAACGTGTTTCATTCATATAGTAGTCAAGGTAAATTCATACATACCAGTTTGTTGCAACTTGATTTATATTTCTGCAGTTAGCTTCATTGAGCTGCGCAGCAGTTTGATTTTCACAGCTGCAAGGTTTGAGTGAATAACTTCTGAACCCGTACCAAGTTAACAGTAGCATGACTAAATTTCACCTGAACACTAGACTAGAAAACTTGACCTAAGTTGTTTGGGTGGAATCTGAAATCAATTTGCTGATTTTCAGCAGGAGGTTTTTGAAACTCTGCATCAATATCTGCACAAGTCATCTCAATTTCTGCATTTGGATCCTACTAATTTATATCAATCTTGTTTCTGAAAAATTGAGCTCCATCTTTGCGAATTAGGTTACATTCCTGTAGAAGTGGTTATTAGCTTCTGAAGATGGTATCAAGTGAACCTTAGATTTCCTAAATCCTGTCTGAACACTGTTTTGTGCCATTAATCTCAATTTTCTTGCGTGTGGGTTTCATTTGTTGCGTATCAGTTCTAACTCAGCAAGGTTTCAGCTCACCATTGCTGAGATTGTGCCCAGATAAGCATCAGCTTCTCTAATCTTACCTGATCATCAGAATTGCGTTCTTGCACTAAGCTGATGTGTTTGATTCTTCACTCAATTTGACTGCATCTCTGCTTCAATTTATGAAGTTTGCAGATTTCGTTTCTGCATCAGATACTTCTGCACATCAGCTGGATTCCAAATTTCTGTTTCTGCATTCCTTTGTTCCTGAACCTTGCATTCGGCTTATTGCTGCACATTTACTTGTTTCCATTGGTTGTAGTTTGGTTCGTTCTTGTTTCAATTAACAACTCAATGTGCAGTTTGTAATTTCCAGTTGTTGCATCAGTTTGCTTTTGCATCTCAGCTTGCCTATTTGATTGTGTATCAAGTTTTAGGTGGCATGCATCTTATATCTTATTGCATTCTCATTTCCGATTTAACCCAAACCCAAATCTTTATTTGAAACCCGAAAACACAAACGACACAAATACAAGCGCGAATCAAATAAACCTCAACTAGCCCCGAGAAAAATACGACCTGTGGCCCCTATATTACATTTTCATACTTTTGATTGTAATAGGGTTTCCAGCATTTCATTTCATTCATATACATTTAAATTTGATGAGCCCACACTTTCGTGACAACTTTAATTAGTATATTTGGGCCTGTCAAATTTTTGGCGCCGTTGCCGGGGAAGCAACTAGTTGATTTGTTTGATTTTTGCTTGTATGCTTTTTGACATATCATTGGGTTCTATTTTCTGTTGCTTTATCATTTGTATACGGTTGCTGTCATTTGTCTTGTTTGTTTTGTGACAGGGCTGCAAATTCAAAATGGGGTCAAAAGAGATAGAAGAGGCACTGGAGGAGTTAAAAAATGTGTTAAAGGGGTTGGACTACCAACTAGAACGTAAAGCTCAGTCATCTACTTATCAGAAGCTACCTCAGCCACAATTTCAGCCTCTCCAGAAATTTCAGCAGCTAAATCAAGAATTCCAACAACCCTATTGGAATTTTCAGCAACCAAATCAGTTTTTTCAGCCACAAGATCAACCATCATTTCAAAATTTTCAGCCAAATCAGTATTTTCAGAACGGGCAGCCACCATTTCAGAGCTATCAGCCCCAATTTGAGCAACCAAATCAATTTTGTCAGCCTCAAATTCAGCAACTACAACAATTCCAGCAACCACAGCAATTCCAACAATTTCAGCCGGATTTTTAGCCAATTCAACCAAATTTCCAGAATTTTCAGAATGGGCAGCCTTTCCAAAATTTTCAGCCCAATCAACCAAATTTTCAGCAAGAGTTTCAGCCCGAGTTTCAGCAATTTCAGCCTTCTAATCCAAATTTCCAGCCTACATTTCAGCAATTCGAACCTCAATTTCAGCCTTATCAACAGGGGCAGCAAGTGTGTCAAACATTTCAGCAAGATCCGCCTCAAAACCAGCCATTTTATCAGCCCACACAGCCCTTGAATCAAAATTTTCAGCCTTACAACCAAGGGTTTCAAAATCAGAATTTTCAGCCCTTGCCACAGAATTTTCCACACCAAAATCAGAACTTTCAAGGCTACAACTCCCAGCAAAGTTTCCAAGAATATCAGCCCTTTAATCAGCCTCAACAGCCATGTTTTCAACCAAATCAACAAGCTCAAAATTTTCAGCATACTTCATCCTTTCAAAATCAGTCAAGGAGCTATGCTAACCAAGGAGTCTTTGAGAATCTTAATGAGAATGAGGCACAACAACAAAGAATGGAGGAGATTTATCAACTAGTTGTACAATATCATCAACAGCAGCAAAGGCTTCAAGACATAGAAAGAGGCGTTGGACAAATTGCTAGTCAAATGAATCAAATGCAAGTTCAAGGTGACCCTAGTGCATGGCCAAGTCCTTCTTCAAGTAATCTTACACATTTGATAGAAGAAGAAGAAGATGACGTACTCATCAAAGTCTGGGCACCTACAGCATGCATCCCTCCGGAGATTCCTATTCAAAACCCATTGCCAAATTTTTCAGCTCCAGAAGAAGAAATTGAAGCTCCACAGGACCATTCTAGACTTTTATTTTCTGATGATAGCATTATTGGTGGTCCTAATTTTTCTAATGTTGTTGTTGCAGATATTACAGAAGAAGAATGCATAGGAGATGATTCCATAGGTGTAGGGGACTGCACTAAGCCCCAGGGACCACTACAAGATTCAGAAGATGAACCAGAAAGTGTAGGGACTTGCATGGTGGAAGCAAGCACCCAAGGATCACCAGTTGATTGTCCACCAGAGTCTGAGGCTGAAGAGGAGCATGTACTTGACCAGGAGGAGGCCACAGTTACATCTACTTCTGTAGAACCTCCAGGTATTTTTCAGCACGATCAGGTAAATACTCCTGCTAATTTTTTTGAAAATTGCACAGAGGTACCTCAAACTGATCTTATTGTTTTTAATACACCTAGGGATGCATCTCTTGTAGAATTTGATTATGAAAAATCCCTAGAGGTACCTAGTGTTGAATTGGTTGAAAATGAAGCATGTGGTGTTACATTAAATGCAAATGCTGAGTGTGAAAAATTTTTAGAAGTGCCTAGTATTGTTGATTTTTGTGATGAGTCTCTTGATATATCTTCTGCTGAAAATAATTGTGAAAAATTCATTGAGGCACCTCAAATTGATTTTATTGGCTGTGATACATTGCTTGATACATCTTTGTTGAAAAATAATTGTGATATTTTTATTGAAGTGCCAAAAATTGATTTTATTATTTGTGATGAGTTTTTGGATGCAAATTTTGTAGGAAATAACTGTGAAAAATTTATTAAGACACCAAGCATTGATTTAATTGGATATAATGCAGTTTTGGATTCATTTCATGCAGAGACTGATATCATTTTATTTCTTTCTGACCCTGCACGCTTGAGAGAGGTATTACACTGTTTTGCAGGGTCTAGGAGACTTCAGGAGTGGGTGCTCCAACTGAACAGACTTCAACCTCCTGGAAGTACTTCTAAAAGGCATCAAGAAGGAGGAGTTGATTTTACTCTAATCCATAGCCCTCCATCCCTTGAATGGCTTTTGAACCTGAATCGCCTACGACCACCGGAGCAAATTTTTGTAAAGTTCAAGTGTGGGGGAGTCCGAATTCTCCCGGCCACCCATTTTCCTCCACTACCACGATGGAGGCTTCTTCTGGATCGACTCCGTCCACCAGAAATAAAGGGGAGATTTTTCTTTCTTGCATTTTCTTTTATCGCATTTTTCACTTTTATGTTTTCTAGAGTAAATTGAATAAATAGACATTGTAAATACCATGTCTTTTCTTTTAGCACATTTTCTTTCATGACTAGGAATAAATGTATCCCTCTAGGTTATCTTATTGTCATTTTAGAGTCTTTTGAAAATAAATTAAATTTGGTTGTTAAGACTTAAGGTTTGAGCTAATGGATGAATTCTTGGATGCTTGAGTACTACTTGGTTTTAAATTCTTAATTGAGGATTTGAGATGAATTATTTTTACCTAGTAAGATTAGCCTTATTTTGTGATACACATATGTTATTGTATTCTAGAACTTGCTTAGGTTCTTTCAAAATCATATTTCATTGGTTGGATCACATCTATAGGGACTAATCATTTTGTTTACCTTTCTAATTTAATTTTGGCAAAAATCATGTCTATTCTATTTACCTTTCCTTATTGCTAATCTTAACCCTAATTCTTTCTTGGGATTTGTTTGCTTGGGATGTTTTCATGATGTTATTTTGCCCGAGACGGACAAAGAATTAAGTGTGGGGGAGTGACTAGTGATAGAGAAGCAATTTTTATCAAGGAGCATCATCATTTCGAAAAAAAATTTTTTTGCCAAGTTGAAACCAAAAGGTGCCAAGTGAGTTGAATTTGAATTTCGGAAATGAGCAAGAGGAGGGAAACAATTGAGGCATATAGATTCTTGATTATAATTTGAAGACCCAAGCAATTATTTGTGCCAAGCTGAATTCAGTGGATGAAGAAGAAGGGTGTGCCAAAGTCTGAAAATGGCACGCAACCTTGCAATAAAAGTCTTTGTTATTTCTCTTGGCACGCAAATGCAGTCATGTAAAGGAGAAAGAGCTGAGAAATGTGTTGGGAGAAGCTGAATTGCAGCTGTACCGAAGCTGAAAAGA
>JAGFNQ010003696.1:68373-228465 GCA_024364735.1 Boesenbergia rotunda | reverse complement strand
GCAAGATTTCCTACAGCCCTACTCAAATTTCCAACAAATTCAGAATGTGCAGCCCCAATTTTCAGTTTTTGAGCAACCCAATCAATTTTTTCAGCCACCATTACAACAATTCGAGCAACCACAGCAATTCCAACAATTTCAGCCGGATTTTCAGCCAATACATCCAAATTTCCAGAATTTTCAGAATGGGCAACCATTATTTCAGGATTTTCAGCCCCAAATTCAGAAATTTCAGCCCAATTTTCAGCTACCTTATCAACAAGATCAATCACTTTTTCAAGGAATTCAGCAAGGGTACCAAGATAATTTGAATTTCCAACAACCATTTCAATTTCCACAGCAATTTCACCCTTGCAACCAGAATTTTCAGCCCACTCAATTTTAGTGTTCACCACCACAATTTCAACCTCAAATCCAAGATTTTCAGGGCTACAATTTTCAGCCATCTCCACCAACTTGTGAACCAAATTTTCAGCAGTTAAATCAGTCATTTCATCCATTTGAGCAGCCCCGACAGTTTCCATTTCAGAATGCACAGCCTCCTCCTGGACTTCAGCAGCCCTATTTTCCATTTCAAGACCAACAGGGGTTCCACACTAACCAAGGAGGTTTTGCGAATCCTAATGAGAATGAGGCTCGACAACAAAGGTTGGAGGAGATATTTCAACAAGTTTTACTATATCAACAACAAGAGAAACAAAGGCAAGCCCAAGAATCAGAACAATCCCCCGGAGTTGGTTTTATATCAGTTCAAGGTGACCCTAGTGCAGGGCCAAATCTTTCTTCAAGTGATCTTAAAATTTTGGAAGAAGAAGAAGATGAAGTACTCATCAAATATTGGGCACCTACAACATGCATCCCTCCGGAGATTCCTACTCAAAATTCATTTTCAAATTTTTCAGCTCCAGAAGAAGAAACTGAAGCTCCACAGGACCATTCTAGACTCTTATTTTCTGATGATAGTATTATTGATGGCCCTAATTTTTCTAATGTTGTTGTTGTAGATATTACTAAGGAAATATGCATAGGAGATGATTCCATAGGTGTAGGGGATTGCACTAAGCCCCAGGGACCACCACAAGATTCAGAAGATGAACCAGTAAGTGTACGGACTTGCATGGTGGAAGCAAGCACCCAAGGATCACCTAGTTTAGTTGAGTGTCCACCAGAGCTTGAGGCTGAAGAGGAGCATGTACTTGACCAGGAGGAGGCCATGGATACATCTACCCTTGTAGAACCTCCAGGTATTCTCCAACACGCTCAGGTAAGTATTTCTCCTCTTTCTTCAGAAAAATACAGTGAGGTACCTAGTGTTGACTTTATTGATTCTGATGAATTTATTGATATACCTTGTGTAGAGATTGTTTGTGAAAATCCAATAGAGGTACCGAACATTGATTTCATTAATCGTACTGCATTACTTGATACATCTTTTGTAGATATGGGTTGTGAAATAATTTTAGAGGCACCTATAATTGATGTTGTTTTTTATGATGAATCACTTAATACATCTTTTGTGGATATGGATAGTGAAAAATTTTTATAAGTGCCTGAAATGGATGTTATTTATTTTGATGAATCTCTTGCTATATCTTATGCTGAGGTTGAATGTGAGAAACTTATGGAAATATCTGAGATTGATTTGATTGGCTGTGACACATTACTTGATACACCCTTGATGGAAAATAATTGTGAAATTTCTATTGATGTGCCAGAACTTGATTTCTTTATTTGTGATGAGTCTCTGGATGCAAATTTTCTAGGAAATGATTTTGAAATTTTCATTGAGGCACCAAGAATTGATTTAATTGAATATGATGCAGTTTTGGATTCATTTAATGCAGAGACTGAATTTATATCATTTCTTTCTGACCCTGAACACTTGAGAGAGGTATTACATTGTTTTGCAGGGTCCAAAAGACTTCAGAGTGGGTGCTCCAACTGAACAGACTTCAGCCTCCTGGAAGGACTTCTAAAAAGCATCAAGAAGGAGGAGATGATTTTACTCTAATTCAAAGCACTCCACCTCTGACATGGCTCTTGAACCTGAATCGCCTGAGGCCACCAGAGCAAATTTTTGTGAAGTTTAAGTGTGGGGGAGTTCCAAATCTCCCAGCCACCCAGACTCCTCCACTACCAAGATGGAGGCTGCTTCTTGATAGGCTCCGTCCACCAGAATAAAGGGGAGTTTGTTTCTTTTCGTATTTTCTTTTATTTCATTTTTCATTTTCATGCTTCCTAGAATTAGAATTTGCCTTTGAACTGAGTCCTTGTAAATAAATGCATGTTATTCCTTTTGTCACTTTTTCTTGCATGAGTAGAAATAAAAGTATCCCTCTAGGTTATCTCCATTGCATTTTAGAGTCTTTTGAAAATAAATTAAATTTGATTGTTAAAACTTAGGATTTGAGCTAATGGATGAAATCTTGGATGCTTGAGTACTACTTTTCCTTAGATTCTTGATTGAGGACTTGAGATGAATTATTTTGACCTAGTGAGAATTAGCCTTACTTTTGTGATACACATATGTCATTGTGCTCTAGAACTTGCTTAGGTTCTTTCAAAATCATATTTGAATGATTGGATCACATCTATAGAGACTAATCCATTTGTTTTCCTTTCCACATCAATTTTTAGCAATAATCATGTTTATTCTCTTTTTCTTTACTTATCTCCTACACTTACCCTCACTTTTCTTTGGACTTGTTGTTTGAGATGTTTTCTTAATGCTATTTTGCCCGAGACGGACAAAAATTTAAGTGTGGGGGGAGTGATTGGTGATGTGGAAGCAATTTTTTATCAAGGATGCATTTCAACTCGAAAAAAAAAAATTCATGTGCCAAGTGAGTTGGTACCAAGAATGAGCTAGAGGATGGAAATCAATTGAAGCATCTAGAGTCTTTATCATCATTTGAAGATCCAAGGAAGTTGAACCTCAAGTTGAATTCGGCACTCAAAGTTGAAATGAAAAAGATGCCAAAATCAGAAAATCTGAGACTTGCAGAAATTTGTGCCAAAAATCAGCAAAAAGGAAGAACATCTGCTACTTAGAATTGTCACTTCTTGTGCCAAATGTGTTGATCGGTCCACTTGAAGCTCACGGAAGGCTGGGTGAGAGTTGTTTCTGATAGAGGTTGAAGCACGGCCACAACATCACTGAACCCAAAAGAGAAAAACAGAAAAGAAAAACAAAAGGAACAAAGCGGCAAGTATGAAAGAAATCTGTGTAGGAATCTGTGCAGTTTGTGCAGATAAGTGAGCTGAACTGATCTGATCTGAATTCAGATGCAAGGTATGGTGATAAGGATTCAGAATTAACCACTCGACAGCATCAGGAAGTCTGAAAAGGCAGCAGAGTTAGCTGGATCAAAGTGTTGGGTTTCAAGGTGCAGTTTCGGCAGGATTGGTTTTTAAGGTGCTCAACTTAAACTGAAATTGGTTTTCAAGGCTGTGAATCAAAGAATGAAGCACATGAGTGTAGTGAAAGGAAAGGAAATGAATGAAATGTGCTGAAATGCAGTGAAGGCATTTCCGAAATTGCAGTGAAGGAAGTAGCTGAAATTCCACCTGCTGATCAGAAATTGTGATGTGGAATACTTTAAGTGCTTAATTACTTCTTATGCTAACTGATGTGAAGAAATCAGAGATTTGAAATGAATCTGCCGTGAGCTGGAATTAAAAAAAAAAGAGAAAAACAAGGGAAAACAGTTTGAAAAATAGAGAAAAGAGAAGGAGAAAACAAGTTGGCACAGAAATTGAAATTTTGGACACCATGAATTCAATGGAATTTTTCTCATCCAAATTTAAGCCTTGTTCCATTACATATCTGACCTTACAAGAAAGAAGAAAAAAAATCTGAGAAAAGAGTGAAAGAAGCAAGGTTGGCACAAAATTGGAAACTTGGCACAAGGAAATCAAGGAAGGGTTGTTCATCCAAACCAAAGGAATTTATTCAAGTTTCACTCCACCATACTTTTAATATCATTAGAGGACTGTCAAGAGGGCAAAGTTCAATGGGAAACATCCTTGAGCAACCAAGTCCTCCACTTTATCAATTTTTCCATTTCCTTGGTTTTTATTCCACTTCTCACCATTTTCCATGATTTCACTTGTTTTTTGTAGATGTTGATCCTATTCATGATTAATGGTGGAGATTAGATAATAAGCAAGCCTATGGTAGTGCAAAAAGCATATGTGTTTGAGTGAGCTCCACTTCCATCATCAACTTAGAACTTAAGGAGAGAGCCACCAAAACTTCCCTTGAAAGGCTAGTGAGTTGAATTCATCTCAATGACTCATGATAGATGAAAAGGCCAAGTTGTTGATTTAAGGACAAGATACTAATCCATAGAGCTTAGATTTGTGAGAATTGACAACCTTAGGTAATTTCTTTTCATTTGTTTCTAATTATGCTTAAGGAAATCTAGGGGATACATATTTAGTTGTTTCGCGAGACGCTCAAGGTTAAGTGTGGGGGAGTTGATAAGCACCATTTTATTGATTATTTTAATTGCTAAAATCCATGTTTGACCTATGTTTTTATTGCTTAATTGTGGAATTGCCCTAGGTTTTAGAACTTACTTTGGTTTTGGACTTAATTGCAAATTTGTATAAAATTGGATTATTTGGCCACTAAATTCTTGATCTATTTTTGTAGGCATCAAAGGTTCAAGGATCTAGGGCATATTGGGTCAAACTTGAGTCGGAAGTGACCCGGATCGAATTATCAAGATTATGATTTAATCTGGGCTGTCCGATTCAAGAGCGGCTAGATCTGAGCCATCCGGGACGATCCGAAGCAATCCGAGCTAGGGCAAGGGTTGATCAAGCACCCTGATCAAGATCTGAAGACTTCATCCCAATCAGAGCTAAATCAACCGTTGGATCAAGCTTGGAGGGCTCTAGATCGTCCATTCAAAGATTAGGTTGATCTGGACCATCCGTTACACATCTGGAGGATCCGAGCTACCATGAGGCAGATCCTGACCCCAGATCATCATCATCAAAGTTTGGCTCCAATCAGAGCAAGATCTACCGTTGGATCTCCTCCGATCAATCTGAGCCGTCCATTGGTTACTACTTAAGCAAAAATCTGCCCAGTTCTTCCCTGTCGCGTCTCCGCCGTTTCTGCGTCTTCTTCGTTTTCTCTTCCAGTTCTTCGGTAGTTCTTCAATTCAAGGAGGCGCGATCCCTCAATCTTCATCCTAGATCAAGAATTGAGTCTTTGGCAATCGTTCTTTGAAGAATTCAGCTCCATTTGCGCCGGAACAGGGATTGCTTGAGGGTTTCGGCATTTCCTCAGTCCGACCACTGTCTTCTCTTCCACAGTCCATTTCAAAGCTTCCGAGCCATTTGTAGGGGTTCTCAGATGAGCTTAGAAGCTTCCCAATTCATCATCGCAGCTCCACCAATTGAGATGGAGTGAATCGGACTGTGATTTCCAGCAAGCGCAGATTTGAAGCAGAATCAACTTCAGAAATGGATTTCCACTGATTTGCTGTGCCTAGGGGTTCGAAGCCGGCTCTTGATTGACGACCAAGAAGTTCTTGAGCTTAGGGAGAGTTGAGGAGTAGTTTAGCTAGCTAATTTTCATTGTTTAGCTGTAGATTTCATTTCTGCCACTTGTTCTGTTCTGCATTTTCGTACCAGCGACTTAGATTTGGTTTTCTGAATAGTTGGACTTAATTAGGTTGTTAAACTTTGATTTCAGTAATTTAGGAACTTTTCTAGTGGATAGTTGAGTTAAATTCCAGTTTAATTGTAGCTTAAATCATTGCGTGCCAATTCCATTCCTTGCGTGCCATGTTATTTCTGAATTTTCTTCAGTTTCTGAATTGTCTCCGAGTGGTTAATCTTAGAATTCTTTTCAAGCTTTTTAGTTGTTAATTTCTGCTCTAGCATTAGATAGGTAGAGTGTTTAGTTAAATTAGCACTTAATTGTAGTTAGTTGCAATCCCATTTCTCGCGTATCAGTTTTCCATTGTGAGTATCAGTTTCAAATCTGCAAATTCATTTACAGATTCGAGTTCCTGAGTTGTGTCAAGTAATCCTTGGTTCTTCTCAGTCCTTTTCAAACGGTAGATTATTGCATTGATTTTATATTGTTGTTTTGCTTGTTCGGCATTCCATTAAGTGCTGAATTCTGCATCCAAAATCTGCACCCCTGCATTTGCAATCAATTCTGCACACCATTCTGAATTTTTGTTTGTTTCTGCCATGGATCAACTCTGAATTCATCACTTCTGCAGCTGGCTTCAAGCATTAGATTTTAGTTGCTTGCTGGATTATTTTTCGTCCATTACATTGTAGCATTAAATCTCTGAAGTTGAACTTAGACTCTGCATCTGAATTGTACATGAATTCTGCACATTGTTTTGCCTTAACATGTCTGATTTGGAGCTGCATTTTGATGCTTGATACCTTCCTTCAACTCTTGCAAATTTGTTCACTATTAGCCTTGCTTTCTAAGCTCAATTGACCAGCTTCCACTCTGAATTCTGAGCTGGAAATTTTCTGCAAAGGCAGCAGGAGTTGGGAAGCAGCTTTCTTCTCTTGTGTGCCAATGTGCTGAAATTCAGCACTTCGTATCAAGTTCATGCTTAAGCAGTGATTGGCACCAAGTTATAGGGTGTTTCTAGTGTGCTATATGATCTGAAATCAACTGGTACTGCATTCATCCGTTTCCGAACTTAGTTTGCACTTGTTGACCATCAAAACTTGTAACTAAATTGAATTGAAGTTGGTACTTGTTCAAATTCTTAAATTTTGCATGCTTTTCATTGTATCGAGCTAGTTTGTTTCCGAAAAACTCAATCACTGCCTTTATTTCATTGCTTGGTAATTTGATTTGCTTTTGAAATCAGAAATCAGTTTTAAACAAATTGCTTAAGGGCTTTAGATGAGTAAGTGATCCAATTGGTTGAATCTTCAATTGCCATTACTTTGGTTTAGTTCATGATGTAAGTCTATCCCTTTCATTGTGATTTCATTCTTAATTGCAACCCAAAAACCAGATTCACATTCGAAACCCAAAATTCACAAACGACACCTAAATACGAGCTTGAATCGAACAACGTCAACTAGCCCCGAGAAAAATACGACCTGTGGCCCCTATATTACATTTTCAGTTTTTGATTATAAAAAGGGTTTCCAGCATTTCATATACATTTAAATTTGAGGCCCACATTCGTGACACATAGATCGGGCCTATCACAGCCCCAACAAACTCAAAACAATCAGCAAACTTTTCAGCCATCAAACCAACGTTTTCAGCCTCCGTTTCATCCTAATTCCCAACAATTTCAGCAACAATTTCAGCCATTTGAACCTCCATTCCAGCAACCTTATCAAGGGCAGCAAGGCTTTCAATCATTCCCAGTTTTTCCAGCTCAAAACCAACAAAATTTTCAGCCCACACAGCCCTTGAATCAGAATTTCCAGCCTTATAATCAAGGGTTTCAAGGTCAGAGTTTTCAGCCCTCGCCACCTAATTTTCCAGTTCAAAATCAAAACTTTCAAGGTTACAACGCCCAGCAAAGTTTCCAAGCATTTCAGCCATTTAATCAGCCCTATCAACAGCCCAATCAGTCCTCTTATCAGCCCCAAAATCCATGTTTTCAAGGATCACAGCAAGCTCAAAATTTTCAGCCTACTTCATCCTTTCAAAATCAATCAAGGAGCTTTGCTAACCAAGGAGGTTATGGGAGTTCTAGTGGAGGAAATGTGCCCCAACAGAGGGTTGAGGAAATGTTTCAACAAATGATGCAACAACACCAAGCTTGGCAACAACAACAACAACAAGTTTTACAACAACACCAACAAAACGTTGAGAGGCAAATAGGGCAATTGGCGAGTGAAATTAATCAAAATCAAGCTCAAGGATCAAGTCAACTTCCTTCCCAAACTGTTCCTAATCCCAAAGGGAATGTGAGTGCTATAACTTTGAGAAGTGGGAAGGTTACAACATCTCCGAAGAGTCCAAGAGCAGAATTTTCAGGAGACCGGACAGTTTCTCCAATTCCGGCCCAAAAACAGCAATGAAATGGCTTCAAATTCAGCTGATTCCAACCCTAGCCCATTCCCAACCCTTTCCTCAAGCAACCCTCCAAATTTGGTGGTAAACGGAGAAGAAAATAGTGCCGAGGCCAATTTTACAGCCACTACGTCGCATGAGACAGCAGGGCAGAATTCAGTTTCTCCACTTCCAGCCAAAGAGGATGATTTTAGGGTTCCTTTACCCTTTCCACAGCGGAAGAAACTAGCCAAAAAGCAAGTGGAGGAAGAGAAGGCCAAGGAATTCAATGAGTTAGTGGAACTTTTTAGTAAGGTAGAGATAAATGTACCTTTGTTGACCATGATCAAGCAAATTCCAAAGTATGCTAAGTTTTTGAAGGATCTTTGTATTCATAAAAAGAAACTCAAGGAAAATGAGTTGGTCAGCTTTGAGAAGAACATCTCAGCACTTATTCACACTATTCCTCAGAAGTGTGAAGACCCAGGGGTATTCACTATTTCTTGTGAGATTGGGAGCACCATATTCCATGACGCTATGTTAGATTTAGGAGCTTCCATAAATGTGATGCCCAGGTCAGTATTTCAGATGCTTGGCATAGGCCCTTTACAGCCCACTGGAGTGGTGATACAGCTAGCAGACAGGAGTCAGACCCACCCAGCAGGTATGATTGAAGATGTTTTGGTGAAAGTAAAGGAGCTAATATTCCCTGCAGACTTTTATATTTTGGATATGGAGGGAGATTACTTGGCACACCGTTCTCCACTTATCTTAGGCAGACCGTTTCTGAAGACGGCCAGAACAAAGATTGATGTATATGCCGGGACACTTTCTATGGAGATTGGAGACACGGTTGTACAGTTCAGCCTTTTTGATGCTATGAAGCATCCGAGAGAGGATCACTCCATCATGAGCATGGACATTTTAGAGGAGCTGGCGCAGACAGAGTTAGAGGCTGGGGGATTTTTAGAGGATTTTTCTGGAGCAGTTATAGATTCAGAGGAGGTTCAGAGATTATTTACTGCTGAGACTGAGGATTTTTCAGAAGACATTTCAGACACATTTCCAACTGGAGAGATTTTTCTAGGTGTAGGGGATTGCACAGAGCCCCAAGGATCACCTATTTTTCTTGATATTCAAAGTGTAGGGGATTGCACTAAGCCCCAGGGACCACTTATTTCTACTGAAGAGGACCAAAGTGAACTGAAGCCATTACCAGGTCATTTGAAGTACGCATATCTAGGAGAGGAGCAGACTTTTCCTGTAATTATTGCACAGCATTTGGAGCCAGAACAAGAAGAGAAATTACTGCAAGTCCTGAGGCACTACAAGAAGGCAATTGGGTGGACTTTATCAGATATACCAGGTATCAGCCCAGCTATCTGCATGCACAGGATATTTTTGGAAGATAATGTCAAACCTGTGAGGCAACCACAAAGGCGACTAAACCCACTTATTTTGGATGTTGTAAAGAAAGAGGTGACTAGACTTCTACAGGCAGGTATCATTTACCCTATTTCTGACAGTCAGTGGGTTAGTCCTATTCATGTGGTGCCTAAGAAATCTGGAGTGACCGTGGTGGCGGATGAAAGTAATGAACTAGTGCCCACCAGAGTTAAGAATTCATGGAGAGTCTGCATTGATTACAGGAAGCTCAACAAGGTCACAAGGAAAGATCACTTCCCTCTACCATTCATTGATCAGATGCTTGAGAGACTGGCAGGGAAGTCACACTACTGTTTCTTGGACGGATTTTCAGGCTATTTTCAGATTTGCATAGATCCAGAGGACCAGGAGAAGACCACCTTCACTTGCCCCTTTGGTACATTTGCTTATAGACGTATGCCCTTCGGACTCTGCAACGCACCCGGTACCTTTCAGAGATGCATGGTGAGTATATTCGGTGAGTTGCTAAAGGACTGTATGGAGGTATTCATGGATGATTTTTCAGTTTTTGGCACGTCTTTTGATTCATGTTTGAATAATTTTTCTAGGGTTTTACATCGTTGCATTGAAACTAACCTTGTTCTTAATTTTGAGAAATGCCACTTTATGGTAGAGCATGGGATAGTACTTGGACACATAGTCTCTCAGAAAGGTATTGAGGTAGATCCTGCTAAAATCAGTGTAACTTCTTCTTTATCTTACCCCGTATGCGTACGGGATATTCGTGCTTTTCTTGGACATGCAGGATTTTACCGCAGATTCATTAGAGATTTCAGTTTGATTGCTCGACCCTTGACACGACTGTTGCAGAAGGATGTTGAGTTTCACTTCGATGAAAAATGCAAGGAAGCTTTTCATAGACTCAGGGAGGCTCTTACCTCAGCCCCTATTATTACATCACCTGACTGGACTTTACCTTTTGAATTAATGTGTGATGCTTCTAATTTTGCAGTGGGAGCTGTTCTAGCACAGAGGGTTGATGGAGCACCACATGTCATTTCCTATGCCTCCAAAACCCTAGATGCCGCCCAAGACAACTACACCACGACTGAAAAGGAGCTTCGTTCCATTGTTTTTGCTTTAGATAGATTCAGATCTTATTTATTATGCTCACATGTGATTATTTTTTCTGATCATGCAGCTCTCAAGTACTTATTGAAGAAGCCTGATGCAAAACCCAGATTGATCAGATGGATGCTCCTACTCCAAGAATTCGACCTGGAGATCAGAGATAGAAGTGGAAGAGAGAACTTAGTTGCAGATCATTTGAGCAGACTTGAAGGAGATGGATCTCCTACCACCATTGATGACGATTTCAGAGATGAGCACTTGATTTCAGTGCATGGTGAGACACCGTGGTATGCTGACCTAGTTAACTTTTTAGTTGCACATGTATTTCCCACTCAATTTTCGAAAGCTCAAAAAGATAAATTAAAAAGTGATGCAAAGTTTTATGTGTGGGATGATCCTTATCTATGGAAATTTTGTAATGACCAAATAATTAGGAGATGCATACCCGATCATGAGTTTATTTCTGTCCTTACTTTTTGTCATTCATCAGCTTGTGGGGGGCATTTTGGACCCCAGAGGACTGCCAGGAAAGTATTAGAGTGTGGATTATACTGGCCCACCCTTTTTCATGATTCACATGATTTTTATAAAAATTGTGATAGATGTCAGCGAACTGGGAACATAGGAGCGAGCCATGAGATGCCCCAGTATGCTATACTTTATTGTGAGATTTTTGATGTTTGGGGGATAGATTTTATGGGACCTTTTCCTGCATCTTATGGTTATCTGTATATTTTACTTGCTGTGGATTATGTTTCAAAATGGGTGGAGGTCATTCCCTCCAAGACTGATGATTCTTCTGTTGTTTGTAGTTTTGTTAGGTCACACATTTTCTGCAGGTTTGGAATTCCAAGAGCAATAATCAGTGACCAAGGATCTCATTTTTGTAACAAACACATGAAGGCTATGCTTAGCAAATATGGGGTGGTTCATAAAATTTCTACATCTTATCATCCCCAAACAAATGGACAGGCTGAGATTTCAAACAGAGAGATCAAATCCATCTTAGAGGAGACAGTTGGGCCCACTAGGAAAGACTGGAGCAAGAGACTAGATGATGCACTTTGGGCCTACAGAACAACGTACAAGACACCGATTGGCATGTCACCCTACCGCCTGGTTTATGGTAAGGCTTGTCACCTCCCTGTGTAAATAGAGCACAAGGCGTATTGGGCGGTGAAAGCTTGCAATTTTGATGCTACCAAAGCGGGGGAAGTGAGAAAATTGCAACTCCAAGAACTTGAAGAGATTCGATTGGAAGCATTTGAAAATTCAAGAATTTACAAGGAGAATACCAAGAACTTCCATGACAAGCACATCGTGAAAAAGGACTTCAAAATCAGCGACAAGGTTTTATTGTATAAGTCAAGGCTCAAATTGATAAGAGGTAAGTTGAGATCAAGGTGGGAAGGTCCATTTATTATAACTGACATTTTTTCCTATGGAGTTTTTGAAATTAGGGACGAAGCTAATGGATTTGTGTGGAAAGTTAATGGACACCGGCTCAAGAAGTATTTTGAAGAACTAAAGGAGCTAGAGGTGGAGGATGTGTACATTGAGGATGCTATCTACCAAACTTAAGGGGGGTTCACTTTCTCTACATTTGTATTTCATTGTACATATCATTTTTAATAGTTTTAGGAATAAATTCTTTCTCTTTTGGAGTAAGTAGTAGATAATAAATTTTTAGGAAACATGACATGAATAAAATCATTGTAATTACCATGTTTTTCCTTTTAGCACTTTTTATGGCATGATTAGAAATAAATGTATCCCCTCGGTTAACTCCATAGCATTTTAGAATCTTTTGGAAAATAAATTAAATTTGGTTGTCAAAACTTAGGGTTTGAGTTCATGGATGAAATCTTGGATACTTGAGTACGATTTTGCTTTAGATTCTTAATTGAGAATTTGAGATGGATTATTTTTACCTAGTGAGATTAGCCTTATTTTATGATACACATATGTTATTGTATTCTAGAACTTGCTTAGGTTCTTTCAAAATCATATTTCAATGGTTGGATCACATCTATAGGGACTAATCATTTTGTTTACCTTTCCAATTCAATTTTGGCAAAATCATGTCTATTCTATTTACCTTTCCTTATTGCTAATCTTAACCCTAATTCTTCTATGGATTTGTTTGCTTGGGATGTTTTCTTAATGCTATTTTGCCCGAGACGGACAAAGATTTAAGTGTGGGGAAGTGATTAGTGATTTGGAAGCAATTTTTATCAAGGATGCACTTCATTTCGAGAAAAAAAATTTGCCAAGGGAGTTGAGTTTGGAGTAAAAAATGAGTAAGAAGAAGTGATCAAAGATTGAAAACAATTGAAGATTCTTGACCATCAATTGGAGATCCAAGCCATGTTGTGCCAAGGTGAATTCGGCTGAAATTCTTTGCCAAAGAGAGAAGAAAAATATTTTGGAGCATGTTTCGGCCAGCTCACTAAATGCTGAAATTCTTTGCCAAACATGAGGGAAGAAAGGAGTTTTTGTGTGCAAATTAGCAATGGAATGGTGGCTGAACTTGATTTAAGACCATAGATGAGTTGAGATGCAAGGTTGAAAAATCTGTAGCAAGTGAAGAGAAAGGAATTCTGTGTCAATGAAACATCTATGAAGCATGACTTGGTCAGCAAGATTTGGAATCATGGAAGTTAAATTGCTGTGTTTAAGTCTGAATTGAAGGCTGTAAAATCTGATTTGAAGCAGTCCCAGATCAGAAAGAAGTTTGTGAGCTGACCAGATCTGGAAAATGCTGAAACTGCCAAATCTGAACTGCATTACAATTGTAGCTGCCGAGTATCACATTTGAGAGCCTCTGAAATGAGGAAACTGAAAAGGGAGTAAGCTGTAAGTTGAAAGAAGATGGTACAAGCTGAAAGTATCAAAAGATTATAGAGAATTGCAGCTGCATAAAAGCTGTAAAAAGCAAAAATCTGAGCTGAATTGCAGTGGGACAAATGCAGAAATTCTGAGCTGGAAAATCTGAAGCTTAAGTGGAAGTCTAAGCTGATCAAGAAATATAAATCTGTGAACCTGATAGAAGAAGAACTGCAGCTGTATAGAATTGAGAGTAGAATAGAAGCATTGCAAGAAGAAAGAAAAAAAAAAGAGAAAATCAGAGAAAAGAAGTTGTGCCAAAGTCTGAAAATGGCACGCAAATGCAGTGATGTAAAGGATCAGGAATTTAAGTATACATTGTATCTGAAGTTGAAGGTGCACATTCAATTTCGGATATAAGAAGAACCACTTGATGCTAAATGCCTAAAGAAATCAGCCAAAAAAAAAAAAGACAAGGGCTGAAATTCGACTTATGTGCAGAAATTGAATTTGAGTGGAACACTTGAAGTTTCCACTGTCATTTGAAGCAAGTACTACTTGATGCTAAGTGCTTGAAGGAATCAGAGGATGGAAATGGATGCCATGGAGCTGAAACTCGAAACAAACAGTGAGAAACTGATCTAATTCAGAAATGTTTCAGCTCACAAGTTTCAGCTCACAAGTTTCAGCTCACAAGTTTCAGTTATAAAGGTAGTTTTGTGCCAACTTGCGAATTGCTGATCAGTTGATGGAGACCAGGAAGTTAGTCAGCCTGATGACAGAAAAAAAATTTGTAGCACGCAAGTGGAAAATTGGTGTAGGAAGTTTGGAAGTCAATCAAAATCAGAAAATTTCATGCAAGCAGTTTTACAAAAGTGTGGTATCAACTTGAGACCGATATTGGCTTGGCTCAAAAGTTAGGAAGGCAAAATCTGAACACACTGCTGTTAAGTTTGAATTGAAGCTGAGCCAAATCTGAGAAGCCAGAATCTGAGAGAAAAAAAAAAGAGAACAAAGGATGGAAGTTGCAAACTAAAGAAGGGGATGTATCACAAAGGAGTTGCAAGAGTTAGTGAAGGATATATGTGGACATCAAATTTTTGTTCCTAATTGTTATTTGAAGTCTCAAGCTCTCTGATACAATCTCTGATCCAAATGTGCTCCATTATAAGACTTGAAAACAGTTTGAGAAAAAAAAAAAGAAAAGAAGAGAGAAACAAGATGGCACAAGTTTGTGATGTTAGTACCATGAAACAAGTGAATGTTTTTCTCATCCGGATTTAAGCCTTGCTCCAATACATTTTGACCCTACTAGAGAGAAAGAAAGAAAGAAAAAAAATATGAGAAAAGAGGGAAGCAAGCAAAGTTGGCACGCAAGGAGGAAACTTGGCACATTAGACTAAGGAAGGGTTTTTCATCCAAATCAAAGAAATTATTTAAGTTTGACTCCATCAAACTTTGGAATTCACTAGGGGACTGATAAGAGGGCAAAGTACATTGAAAACATCTTTGAGCACTCAAGTCTTCCACTTTATCAGTTTTTCCATTTTCTTTGCTTTTATTCCATTTCTTATCATTTTCCATGTTTTCACTTGTTTTTATAGATATTGATCCCAATCATGAATAATGGTGGAGAGTAGATAATAAGCAAGCCTATGGAAGTGCAAGAATCATATGTGTTTAAGTGAGCTCCACTTCCATCATCAAGTTAGAACTTAAGGAGAGAGCCACCAAAATTTTCCTTGAAAGGCTATGAGTTAGATTCATCTCAATGACTCATGATGGATGAAAAGGCTAAGTGGTTGATTTAAGGACAAGATACTAATCCATAGAGCTTAGATTTATGAGAATTGACAACCCTAGGTAATTTCTTTTCAATTGCTTCTAAACATGCTTAAGAAGGCCTAAGGGATACTTACTTATTATTTTCGCGAGACGCTCAAGGTTAAGTGTGGGGGAGTTGATAGATACTATTTTATTGATTATTTGAGTTGCTAAAATCCATGTTTGACCTATGTTTTTATTGCTAAAATTGTGAAATTGCCCTAGGTTTTAGAACTTATCGTTATTTTGGACTTAATTGTAAATTTGCATAAAATTGGATTATTTGGCCACTAAATTCTTGATCTATTTTTGTAGGCATAAAAGGTTCATGGATCTAGGGCATATTGGGTCAAAATTGAGTCGGAAGTGGAACCGGATCGAATTATCAAGCTTACGATTAATCCGGGCCGTCCGATTCAAAAGCGGCTAGATCTGAGCCATCCGGGATCATCTGAAGCAATCCGAGCTAGGGATAGGGTTGATCAAGCACCCTGATCAAGATCTGAAGGTTCCATCCCAATCAGAGCTCAATCAACCGTTGGATCAAGCTCGGAGGGCTCTAGATCATCCATTCAAAGATTAGGTTGATCTGGACCATCCATTGCACATCTGGAGGATCCGAGCTACCACGAGGCAGATCCTGACCCCTGATCTTCATCATCAAAGTTTGGCTCAAATCAGAGCAAGATCAGCCATTGGATTGAAGTGGATCAATCTGGACCGTCCATGCTTAATTACTTAAGGAAAAAAATCGCGCAGCTTCCCCTTCGTCGCGTCTTCGCCGCAAAGTCCAGTTCTTCGTGTTCTTCCTTCGTTCCTAGTTTCTTCCTTCAATCCAAGGCGCGACCACTCGATTTCCTTGCTGAATTCATGTGCTAGGTCATTGGGGAGGCCATCAGTCTTGTATCCGGATCGGAATTGCCCAAGAACAGAGTTTGTGAGAGGTTTCCACAGCTCTGTCCAATTGTCACCTTCGGATCGGTTGTGCTCTAATACCTTCCACCTGAGCTATCCAGAGGGGTTCCCTGAGTAGCTTGGATCATCATCCACTCACCTACGCACGCAGACGCAGCTGCAATGAAGAGTTCGAATGGAAAATTCAGAAATGAGCAATCTGAGCTGTATTCAATCGCAGATGAAGTTTTCCCCATGATTTGCTGAGCTTGCGGGTCCGAGGCTCTCCCTTGCTTGACAACCAAGGAGTACATGAGCTCTGGAAGGGGTCAAGGAGTAGTTTAATTGGTTTACAATCTAGTTTCTGCTGTAGTTTAACTTATGCTGTAATCTGTCCTGTTCTAGAATTTCAGTTTCATCAGCTGTAGTTTGTTTTCTGAATTGTTTCGTTTAATTAGGTTTTAATTCTTAGAGCTAAGTAGTTTAAGAGCTTGTTTAGATGACAACTAGATTCAATTTCAGTTAGTTGTAGTTTCATTTCTAGCGTGCCAAATTGTATTGTTGCGTGCCAAGTTAGTTTGTTGTTTATCAGAAATTTCAGCCCGATTTCCTTAGTTCCTGTCAAGTGATTGCTAGTTTCAGTTTCATTGCATCTAGATTAGTTACTCGAATTCGTTTTGCATTAGCTAGTTTAGCCTTTGATCCATTGCGGAAAAAATTCTATAGCTAATCCTTAATTCTGCATCTTAAATTCCTGCTAATTAAGTTTCTGAATTTGGTTTTCTTGAATTGCTGTTTTCGACTCTCAAATTTCTTCCTTTAGATTTGCTTAGTTCTTTCCTCATAGCCCTGTTTCTCAATTGAATCAATTAGTTTAGAATTCTTAGTTGAAAAGATATCATTTTCGAGTTTTGTGTTAGTTTTTGGCACAAAGAGCTATCTCTTGCGTGCCAATAGATAAGAACCTAGTTGCATCCGCAATTCAGCCTGTTTTGTAGCTTAAGATTGTGTTTGAAATTCATAAGTTAGAATTCACTCAATTCTGAATTTTTATTGGCAGTGGTTGGTTTCCAAAAATATTGTAGCTAATTGAGTTAAGTTGTTTGTGGATTTTCTTAATTTCGCATGTTAGTAATTGTGTTAGGTTTGTTTATTTTCGAAAACTCCCATCACTGCTTTTACCTCATTTCTCAGCATTTCTTTTGTTTTGTAGAATTCAGAAATTAGTTTCCAAGAAAATTTTGTAAGTGCTTGAGTAAGTTTCCATTAGGTTGAGTTCTTAAGTGCCAAATTCTTGTTTAGTGAATTAATTTAAGGTTCTTTGATTTTCCATTGCGATTTCATTTTCAATTACAAACCAAAATCCAATTACTTGTTTGAAACCCAAAAACACAAACGACACATAAATACAAGTTCGAATCAAACACGACAACTAGCCCCCGAGAAAAATACGACCTGTGGCCCCTTTGCTACATTTTTAGATTTTGATTGTAAAAAGGGTTTCCAGTTATTCATTCACATTTAAATTTGAGACCCACATTCGTGACACATAGTTTGGGCATATCAGTGACCGACCTAGAGAAGTCTGATCGGTCTGGTGACCGATCAGGGAGAGAACAGAAAGGTTTCTGTTTGGCTTATGATCGCTCTGGTGAACGATCAGAGAAGGGACAGTAGGTTTATGGGACAAACCGTGATCGGTCCCTCTGACCGATTAAATATCGGACCATTCCTCATCCTGACCGATCATGATGGCTCCTGATCGGTCAGGGAGTGACCTGATCGGTCACCAGACTGATCAGGGCACAACCTGATCGGTCTGGTGACCGATCAGGCAGGTGTTTCCTGCGGGTTGTGGCAATCAAGCTGCTGGATCAGTCTGGTGACCGATCCCTGACCTGTGATCGGTTAGTGTGACCGATCAGGGTCAGCCCGCGATCCGTCTTGCTCACTTTGGACCGATTAGGCAGGAGCCTGATCGTTCAGGGGTTTCCCTGATCGGTCTGGTGACCGATCAGGGCCCTCTCTGATCGGTCTGTGGACCGATCAATAGCTGTAACTTTAATTCAAATCCGCTGTCAGACTTCTGATCACGTCTGTTTGCTCTGTATTTTCTCTGCTACTTACTGATTCCCATTTAATTTCATTTGCTAAGTATCTGCTAAGTGTGCAGGTGATACAGCGAGGATTCAAACAATGGAGGAGAGTCAACTAGGGACTTTCCGTTGAGCAGGTTTGGCTGTTTTCTCTTCTCAGCTTTCAACGGGCGTCTGGCGCTGCTGGCAACGGCTGGGAAGCTGACGAACTGATCTGGGACTCGGCTGAAGAGAGTTCAAGGAGTCCAGAAGAGGTCAGTGTAGCTGGGGCTGTTGCAGATGAGCAGCTGGGAGCTGTAGAGGCGTGCCTGTGACCTGGGTTTTGGGCAGAGGCTTAAGAGCTGGTAGCGAAGAAGCCTTAGCAACAATTGATCATTCTGAAACTTCAAGCAATCTCTAGCAAAGCTGAAACCTTGAGTATGTGGAGGAAGTTGCGAGTGAATTGATAAATACTAGTTTGTTGATTATTTCAGATTCTAAAATCCATGTTTGACCCATATTTTACCTGCTTAATCTTGAATTTACCCTAGGTTCTATGAATTAATTCTATTTTGGGCTTTATTGTAAATCTTGATACATTTGAAATATTTTGCCACTAAATTGTTAATCTACTTTTGTAGGCTTGGAAGGATCATGGACCTTGGTCAAGCTGGGTCAAACTTGAGTCGGAAGTGGACCCGGATCGAGTGATCAAGAATTAGACTAATATGGGTCGTCCGATTCAAAAAATGCTAGATCTTAGCCATCTGAGAACTTCTGATGCAATCCAAGCTAGGGTTAAGGCTAACCAAGCACTCGGGTCAAGATCTGAAGGTTTCATCCAAATCAGAGATCATTCAGCCGTTGGATCAAGCTCAGGAGGATCTAGACCATCCATTCAAAGATCAGGTAGATCTGAGCCATCCGTTGTAAATCTGGAAGATCCAAGTTACTAAGAGGTAGATCCTGATCCTTGATCAAGATCTAGAAAGTTTGATTCAGATCGGATGAGATCCAGCCGTTGGATGGAGTGGAGAGAATCACAGCCGTCCATTTCCAAACTATATAAACTGTCTCTTCTCCCTCGATCAGTTTGTCGCGTCTTCACCGCAGCTCAGCTTCTTCGTGTTTTCTTCACTGTTCTTCTTCAATTCTCTTCATCTGAGGGTGTGACCACATCGATTCTAACCTTGGATCGAGTTCTAGATCGTCGGGCTTCTTCTACGTGAGATTTTCAGCTCGATTTCGCCACTGAACAGAGCAAAGTGAGGGTTTCACCAGCTCTACCATTCGATTGATTGGATCTCTGTTGCGTGCCATTTTTCATCCACCTGAGCAAGTCGGAGGGTTCTCTGGATTGTTCTGATTGTCCCCAAGTCATCATCACAATCTCACACAGCAAGATCGAGGAGATCGGATGGATTTTTCAGCCGTGAGCAGAGTTTGAGCTGAATTGATCGTGGAGTCAAATTTTCCAACGATTTATCAAGCTAGGGGGTTTGTGGCTTACTCTTGTGTGACGGCAGGATGAACTTGAGCTAAGGAGTGGATCGATGCTTAGTTTCTTTGCGAATTCTTGTTCTTATCAGTAGTTTCAATTTCAGCGTATCAATTCCAATTTCTGAATTTTGTATCAGTGAATTTAGTTTTTTCTGAATCGTTTATGCATTCATCAGTGTTTCAATTCTGCACTCCTATTAGCTAGGTTACTTATTTAGTGAACAATTGCTCTTAATTTCAGTTTGCTTCGTAATTCAGTACCTGCTTATCAGTTTTCTACTTCCTTTCTTGCGTATTAACCTAGTTTCTGAATTTTGCAGCTTACTTCAAATTTAG
Organism: Boesenbergia rotunda; assembly: GCA_024364735.1. NCBI lineage: Eukaryota > Viridiplantae > Streptophyta > Magnoliopsida > Zingiberales > Zingiberaceae > Boesenbergia > Boesenbergia rotunda. Next base: position 208,482 of record JAGFNQ010003696.1, on the reverse strand, counting down.
TTTGTGTCTAGTTTTAATTCCTGAAATTAGAGATAACATTTAGTGTGCTAATGCATTTGATTTAAGCTTGTTTCGCATTTAGCTTTATTTCTGCATTTTTTTTTTGCTCAGCTTGCTTCGCATTTGGATCATTTCTGAATTTAGTTTCAATTCTGCATATCATCCTTTTATGCATATCAGTTACCTTTCAGCAAGTTTCAGTCATAGATTCTGAAGTTTTGTGTCAAGTAAACATTAGTTCTTCTTAATCTCTTTTGAACTTTAGATTAGTGCATTCGAACTCAGTTTACTCTATTAGACTCTGCATCTGAATTGATCTGCAATTGCTTTAATTCTGAATTTCTGCATTCTTCAGTTTACATGTCTGCATTCTCGATCTCAGCTCATTAGAGAGATTGCTTGTTTAGTGAACTATTGCACTCGAAATTAGCTTGCTTGATTCTGAATTTCGACATTTATTTCTTCACTCGGTAGTTCTAATTGATCAGCTTAATTCCCTGCGTATCAAGTGAACCCTAGTTTCTGAATTTTGCAGTTTGCTTGCGTTCAGTTTGTTTTGAGTTGATTCCTGCAGTTAACCACACATTTTAGTGTACTTTTGTGCTTGAAATCAGCTTCCTTCACATTTAGTTAGTTTTGAATTTCAATCTTTAGTTCGGCAATTCAGTTTGAATTTCTGCAGTTTGTATCAGTGAGGCTTCGGCATTGGAGTTCCATTGCATTTGAAATTAGTTTGTTTTGCATCAAGTTTGTATCAAGTTTGGATTCCATTTCTGCAATTAGGTTTATGGATTCTGCATTAGTATCAATCGAAGATTCAGCCACTGATTACAATTTGTTTCACATTCGTTTGCTTTGAGTTTTAATCCCTGAAGTGTAGCACAACTTGTAGTGTAGTATTTCATTTGATGTCAGTTTTGTTTACAATTTCTGCAAATTTACATTAGTTGATTAAAGTTGTCCATTGGTTGAGTTCATTAGTTGATATTACTTAGCTTGAATTTGTCTAGTTAAGTTTCTTTCCTTTTCACTGTGATTTCATTCCTGATTGCAAACCAAACCCAAATCTTATTTGAAACCCAAAAATATTTGACGACACATAAACTCGAGCTTGAATCAAACATCCTTAATTAACCCTAGGAAAAATACGACCTGTGGCTCTTACTACATTTTTATCCTTGTTAGCAAAAAGGGTTTTCAGCTTTCCAAATATTTAAATTTGAGACCCACATTCATGACACCTATCATTGGGTTGCATCATGGATCAGCAAGCTAATGAAGAGCTGAGGGTTTTTGCGTTGGTGGTGCTGTGCTGTGCTCGGTGATCTGTTCTCCTGTTCTCTTCCTTGTGCTTTGCTAGCGATCTGTAAGATCTTCCTTTTCAGTCTCTATACGCTTAATTCATATCTCTTGAGACTATTTGTGTGGAGAGACTTCTCCACCGAGAAGGAGGCATTTGATATCTGGATTTTCCGGGGCTTGATCTGCTGACGATCAAGGGATCGCCCACCTCACGGGCACACCAAGGAGTAGGGGCAAGTTATCCCCGAACCTTGTAAACCATCTTTGTTAGCGTCTTGAGTTTGTGTTTAGTTTTAGGGTTTTAGTTTCTGCATTTTTGTTTCTGTATTCTTCCGCCGCTAACTCTTAAGTGCAGAAAGTCTCAAAGCGCAAGCAATTTCTGTGTCTGGCTACATTCACCTCCCCCCCCCCTCTCTAGTCATCCAAGAACCAACAAGTGGTATCAGAGCTTGGGGCTCTGTTCAAACAGACTAATACCCAAGAGCTTACAACAACGATGGCTTTGAGAGAAGGATTCAGCACTAACTGACCTCACTTCTTCGACGGGGCAGATTTCTAGTATTGGAGATCACGCATGGAGTATTATCTCAAGACCGACATAGGTATGTGGTTTTCGGTGAAGGAGGGGTTCACCCCTCCGAAAGACGCTGAGGGAAAGGAGCTTGACTCCTCAAGATGGACGGCTGAGCAAACTCACAAGGGAGAAGCCAATGCGAAAGCTGTAGTCACCTTGCAGTGTGGAATGACCAAAGACTAATTGATAAAAGTTGGTCCCTTCTCAAGCGCCAAGGACCTTTGGAATAAGCTTATCGAACTCCATGAAGACACCCGGGACTCAAGGATAGCCAAGAGGGACTTGTTCCTCAACCAACTACAAAATCTCACCATGAAGGAATCCGAGACGGTAAGTGAACTCCATGGTCGTTTCAAAGAGATACTCAACGGTCTCCACTCCATTGATGAAAAGGTCGAGAACCGCGACGTTGTGAGGTATGTTCTAAAAGCCTTTCCAAGGAATGCCTTGTGGTCATCCATGGTGGATGCCTACAAAGTTTCCAAGGATTTGTCAATTGTTAAAATCGATGACTTGTTTTGTGAAATGGAGCTACACGAAATTGCTAACAAAGGCCCCAAGGAGAAGGGGATTGCTCTTGTGGCAGGGGACAAGACCAAGAAGAAGAAGGAGAAGGAGGTCTCATCTTCCTCATCCGAGTCCGAGGAGGATGGTAGCGAGTCATCTTCATCCGAGATGGCTAATTTCGTAAGGAGGATGATGTGGAAGAGCCGACGCTACAAAGGGAAAGGTAACCCTAGTGAAGTTAAAGTTGATAAAACTAATATTACATGTTTTGAGTGTAGCAAGAAAGGGCATTACAAAAGTGAATGTCCAAAACTTAAAAGGAAGGAGGAGAAAGCAAAGAAGAAGAAGAAGAAAGCCTTGAAGGCCACGTGGGATGAATCTTCTTCTAGCTCATCCGAAGAAGAAAAGGAGGAGAAGAGCACTCGCCATGTAGCTCTCATGGCCATTGAAGATGTAGAGAGCAGTGATGAATCCATGGACTCCTCAAATGTGGCTTCATCATCTTCGGATAATGAAGAGGTAATTTCTCCTGAATTAGACAAATGTTATAGGACTATTGCATGCTTAACCGAATTGTTAAAGAAGTCTAAAGAAAAGGTTAAGTCATTAAAAGTAGAAGTAGAACAACTAAAATCCTCTAAGGATGAGGATCTTGATGACTTGCATGTTGAAGTTTTAGAAGATGAAAACAAAGCCTTGAAGAGTGAGGTTGAGAAACTCATGAGTCTTCTTGAGAAATTCTCAACTAGCTCTAAAACTTTGGATATGATTCTAAACACTCAAAGAGTGGTTTACAATAAGGTCGGTATAGGTTATTGACCTAAAGAACCAACTTTTGTTCCATTTATGTCTAGGACTCATGTTAGATCACCTAAGACTTCTAGGGTTCAAAAGAAAGTGGTCGAGGCATGGGTGCCTAAGTCATGCATTGTAGGTGCTTTAGGTCCCAAGATTTAGGTACCTAAATCTTCCATTTTTCGTATTGTGTACTACACTAAAATAGGTGTTTTGCGACGGTTCATTATGTGATTTGCGGCGGTTCAAACTGCCTCTATTAACCATTTGCGGCGATTCTGAAACTGCCGCTATCCGTAGTGTCGCCAGCCATTTTGCGGCGGTTTTAAGCAACCGCTGGTACAACCGCCGCGAATTATTTTACGGCGGTTTGGGTGGCAGTTAAACCGCCGTAAATCACTTGACTAATGGTGATAGTTAATAGCAGCGGTTTGAAACCGCCGCAAATGGTGAATGGTGATAATTAATAGTGGCGGTTTTGGTGGTGATTGAACTACCGCAAATCACTTTGTTAAAAAGCACATTAAAATTTTAGTGGCGGTTTCCAAACAGTCGCAAACAAAAAATTTTTATAGCGATTTCAACCGCCACAAAATTTATTAGCATGAAATTACTAAAATTATTGCGACGGTTTATGAAACCGTCGTTATTTGTTAACATTGTGCTCAATCAATTTGTGTGCAATTTGAAATTGTCACAACTAATTTAATTCAAAAGGTATTAAGAACAAACCAATGCATCAAATGCAAGTTTATTTTGCTAATGTCTAAGAAAATACAAATCCTTAGCATAAAAAAATCTTAACAACAGTAGACATGTGATCTAAAGAAAAAAAAACTAAGGGTTAGAAGATGATGATGGTCCTTCATTTTGGGGTTCATGACTAGCCTCGGAAGAACGCCTTGCTTCTAATAGTGAGCCTATGCCTGTTGCCTGAAATTAAATAAAACGTCAATATTAGAAGTTTGATCATGTAAAAGATGTTATAAAAATATAGTTGTTATATGAGACAGAACTTTATTGTAAGAAAAGACATATTGCTATCAATCCATCAAATTATAGATTAGACATAAGAAAACAGAAACATATTAATGTACTTGAAAGAAAAACATTAGCAGTAATAATTAGCATAGGATAATGTACTTGAAAACAACAACCATGAAGTAAATCCATCAGTAGGTCACGACCAGCAGAAGAAAACAAATTGGTCAGATTAATGTACTTGAAAAAAAGGATACAAAACAGCACACTCGGCAAAATTTCACCAAAATGAACAAAAACAGCACTTCAGAAAAACCTGGTTATACACCACCCATGCTACAATGGGCTTGAACTTAGATGTATGATTTGCGGCAACTTTTTTTAAGCACATATAATTTTCTTTAACCTGCAATATTTGACTAGTTAAAGATGTGACACCGATATTCTCTAGATCACAAAACATTGCAAAATTATAAGTTAAGACCTTAATCAGACATATTTTCTCAAATTCAAGAATGAAATGTCTTATATTGATTGGAAAAAATCGCATAATTGAATAGTGTTGGTGCAGGAAGCACCATATCGAACCTTGTTTTGATATTGGCAAAGGACTCAAAGTTAAGTAGTATTTGTGATCTAATAAAGTCACTGAGTGTGCAGAAAGAAGTCCTGTCTAAGGGCTGCTGGGCACCTAGCGAAGGGCTGCTAGGCATCGAAACCATAAGACCTGACGAAGGACTGCTGGGCACCTAGCGAAGGGCTGCTAGGCATTGAAACCCTAAGACCTGGCGAAGGGCTGCTGGGCACCTAGCGAAGGGCTGCTAGGCATCGAAACCCTAAGACCTGGCGAAGGGCTGCTAGGCACCTGGAGAAGGGCTGCTAGGCACCTGGCGAAGGGCTGCTAGGCATTGAAGACTTGGCGAAGGGCTGCTAGGCACCTGGCGAAGGGCTGCTGGGCAAAAGTCCAACCGGAGGAGCCGGTTGGCAAAAGGTAAACTCTCCTGAGAGGAGTAGGTGAGGACGCGTTCCCCGTTGAGGGAACAGTAGGCATCGGTTCGACCTAGGGTTCCATTTGGGAGACCCGAAGTCAGAACCAAGACAGCTACGGCTGTAAAAACTAACTAATATTCTTGCCTTGTTTGTGTTGGTACTAACCTTGAATGCAGGGACCGAAGAAGTGTGTTTTTGCAGCTCAGAACGCCCTAAAGGAGAGGGGCAGGCAGCTGGGCTAGGTGCCCGGGACCTCCCGGGCGCCCAAGGTCAAAGCCAAAGATGAGTCGAAGCAAAATCAGCGACGAAGCCAGCGGACCCAGTCAATCTGGGTGCCCGAGAGGTCCTGGGCGCCCCAGTCAGCTCCAGAGTTGATTCAAAGGGGATAAGGACTAACCAAGCTTCGGATAGAGGTTCTTGGATCCGAAGGCACGTGTCAGGCGCCCCCGACGTCCCAAGCGCCCCCAGGAGTACTATAAAAGGGGCTCGGCCCCTAAGGCTTCAATATCACTTTTTCCAACAGCTCCAAGCTTTACGTTCAAGCACTCTGCTCCGGCAAACTCCGTTCTCGACATTCCAGAGCCGACGACGACCCTCTGCTCCGAAGTACAATCCACATTAGGGCGTCGGTAACGAAAAGTGTAATTCATTTACTTACTACACTATTCTTGTATTAAATCTGTAAACCTTTGCGCGAATATAGAATTGCCCGCAATAAAACGGTCAAGGATCGTGGGCCTTGGAGTAGGAGCCGACCGCGACTCCGAACCAAGTAAAAATACTTGTGTTCTTTGTGTGTTTTAATTCCGCTGCATTTTCTCTTTCTTATCCAAAAAGTTTTTTTTACGATATTCACCCCCCCCCTCTATCGTGTTTCTCGATCCAACAAATAGTTGTTCTGGCCTTACAACATCATAAACTGAATTTGCTCTGACTTCTGAATTTGTAATGGTTGCTAGGTGCTTGATCCATTCAGCTCTCTTCAGACACCCATATATGAGATCAACAAACTCAATTAGAAGTTTTTATTTCTTTCTAAGCAAACACAAGGACAGTACCTGTAATGGAGTTCTTTCATCTAGAGGTACAAATGCAGCAAAATTGCAGGGTTGCTGTTGTTCTACATTGCTGATGAAATGTGCAGAGAATTGAGACAATTGTTGCATGTCTGTCTTTCTAACTAGTTGGATACCACCACTAATGTAAGATTTGAGCAAACACTGAGAAGTAATTTGATCTGATGTCATTCCCTTGAAGCTCTCTAGGAGGCCCAGCAACTACAAGTTACATGAATTAGAAAAAAAAAAGGAAAGAAAGGCAGACAGTGAGGGCAAGTATCTAGACTTTCAGGTTCATGCACCTAAAGCAATTTCTACATGAATCAAAATATCAGGAAGATGTTTCGTGGGTGATAAACTAACTAAACTTTGAGCATGAAATACTTCAATTGTATCACTCTATGCACAATTTCCCCTTGCACCTAAAGATATCATTTAGTATAACTTGACTACAGAATATACATATAAAGCAGATTAGATGAGTAGAACAATTGGATGCCTTATTTTCATACAAGAATTAATCAATGAAATATCATGTGAGATAAGAATACCCCTTGAACAAGACCAGCAAGGCCAGCTCCAAACTCTTGAAGAATCTCTTGAAGGATTCAGATTGATTACCATTGGAAACTAAAGGATTCAGATTCAAACCCTTGAAAAAATGATAATGTAAATAAACAGAGGCAGAGGGAGAGGAAATGAGAGATGGAGAGGGAGAGAGGGATACCTTGAGAGGGAGAGACAGTGACGATGGAGACACCGTGAGATAGAGAGACAGCGATCGATGAACGACGAACGACGAATGACGAACGGCGACGTCGAACGGTGAGGGCAACGGTGAGGGCACTCGAAGGTTTTGGTGGTGAGGTAGCGTTGGCGTTTAGGGCAAGCACGCGAAAGGAATACGATGTTTAGGGCAAATGTGAAGCGGCACTTGTGAGGAATGCGTTGGCATTTAGGGCGTTTGTGAGGAATTAATGGACGAAAAACTTAATTATTTAATCAATATATTAAATATTAATCGTTAATAATAATGTAATTTTTTGCCAAGGTTGCGTAAAACCACCGCGAAATGTTGGCATAAAATGTGACCGCCGCATAAACCACCACTCCACTACAATAAATTAGCGGCGGTTAATATGAAACCGCCGCTAAATTCCATTAATTTGCAGTGGTTTCCAAACCGCCGCAAATACCGCCGTGAAATACTTATTTTGCGACGGATTATCATAACCGTCGCAAAACAACCGTCGCTAAATTCCATTTTTGGTGTAGTATAGGCTTTGATTGAGGGGGAGCATCTATCAACTTGGTTCGTTGATAGTGGGTGCTCCAAACATATGACCGGAGATAGATCTTTGTTCACTACCCTACAAAGCAAAAGTAGAGGTAATGTATCTTTTGGTAACAATGGTAGTCTTAAGGTTGTAGGGATAGGAGACATTCAAATATCCGAATGTCTTAGAATTAAAAATGTCCTTCTAGTCAAGGGGATGACTTTTAATCTCCTAAGTGTCAGTCAATTGTGTGATGTGGGTTACATAATTGAATTTCATCCAAGTCAATGTCTAGTTAGACAAAATGACACACTTGACACGGTACTAATAGGCACAAGGATAGATAATATTTATCAAGTTTCTTTTAAAAGTGCTATTAATGCTTCTATCAAGTGTTTCATGTCAAAAGAAGATGAGTCTACCCTTTGGCACCGGAGATTGGCACATGTGAACATGAAGAACATCCGGAAATTGGCCAAGAAAGGACTTGTTCGTGGCTTACCAAGCATCAAGTACAAAAAGGAAAAGCTTTGTGATGCATGTCAAATGGGTAAGCAAACGAAATCTGCTCACAAAGGTAAAAGCGTTGTAAGTACCTCTATTGCTTTAGATTTATTACCCATGGACTTATTTGATTGTAGTACAATTATATCTTTGAATGATAGTAGGTATTGCTTTGTGATTATTGATGACTATACCAGATACACTTGGACCTATTTTCTAAAATATAATGATCAAACCCTAGATGTTTTTATTTCATTTTGTAGAAGAATTGAAAATGAAAAATCAACAACAATTAAAACAATTAAGAGTGATCATGGAGGAGAATTTCAAAACCAATGATTTTTAGAATTTTGTCAAGAGAGAGGATATCGACATGAGTTTTCTACTCCTAGAACACCATAACAAAATGGTGTTATAGAGAGGAAGAACCGAGTCTTACAAGAGGCTGCACGAAGCATGCTCAATGAGTACTCTTTACCGAGTTACTTATGGGTTGAAGTTGTGAACACAGCTTGTTATGTGCAAAACCGAGTCCTCATTCATAGATTTTTAGGGAAGACTCCTCACGAACTTTGGTTTGGAAAACCACCTACAGTTAAACATCTTTGGGTGTTTGGGTGTAAGGTGTTTATTCTAAACACCAAGGACCATCTTGGAAAGTTCACAGCGAAAGCTGATGAAGGGATACTGGTCGGGTATTCCCTTGTTAGCAAAGCTTACCGAGTCTACAACAAAAAATATATATTGGTCGAAGAATCTTCTGATGTTGTTTTTGAGGAGATCCCAAAAGCAAATGATCAATCAGAAGAAGTAGAAGGAGTTCAATTCGAACTTAGGAAACTAGGTTTGAATGAGAGTCCGAGTGTTAGAGATGGTGCTGATGAGTCTGATGAGGGTGACCCTAGACAACATGTAGTTCAGCCGGACCCTGAGACTGAGCCTGTGTCTAGTGACACCATCCAAGATGCACCTCCAACACCAAGGCAAACTAGGTTAGCCTCTAGTCATCCCCATGACCAAATTGTTGGAGATATCCATCATGGGGTTAGAACTAGATCATTCTTTAGGAATGAGGCTAATGAGGTTGCCCTAATTTCAGAAATTGAACCTAGGAAAATTGACGAGGCATTGCATGATCCCAATTGGATCATTGTTATTCAAGATGAATTAGGTCAATTTGAGAGAAGCCAAGTTTGGGACTTAGTCCCTAGACCTAAGAAGACCACCATTATTGGAATTAAATGGGTCTTCAAAAATAAATTTAACCATAAGGGAGAAATTGTAAGAAACAAGGCACGCTTGGTAGCCAAGGGCTACAGTCAAGTTGAAGGCCTAGATTACGATGAGACTTATGCTCCCGTGGCACGATTAGAATCCATTCGATTGATGCTTGCATTTGCAGCACATAGAGGTTTCAAACTCTATCAAATGGATGTTAAATCGGCCTTCCTAAATAGTTTCATAAGAGAAGAGGTCTATGTTGAACAACCTCCGGGGTTTGAGAATTTCGAATTTCCAAACCACGTGTTCAAACTCAAGAAGGCTCTTTACGGTCTAAAGCAAGCACCTCGGGCTTGGTATGAGTGGTTGTCAACATTTCTCATTGAAAAAGACTTCGTGAGAGGACAAATAGACCCTACACTATTTCTACGTAGAGATGGTGACAATATATTTGTAGCCCAAGTATATGTCGATGACATAATTTGTGGCTCCAACAACAAGGGCTATTTGAATAAGTTCATTGGACACATGGAGAGTGAATTTGAGATGAGTCTAGTGGGAGAATTGACTTTCTTCCTTGGACTCGAAATCAAACAAACTCGAGATGGAATCCATGTGCACCAATCCAAATACACTCAAGAGATACTCAGAAAATTTAATATGAGTGACTCTAGAGAGGTAACTACTCCCATGGCAACAAATACAAGATTACACAATGATGAGAGTGGGAAGCCTGTTGACCTAACCCAATATCGAAGCATGATAGGTAGTTTGCTATACCTCACAGCTAGTCGCCCAGATATACTTTTTGCTGTGGGTATGTACACTAGGTACCAAGTTTGTGCCAAGGAATCTCATTTGATTGTCATTAAGAGAATTTTGAGATACCTTAAGGGCACGATTGGAGTCGATCTTTGGTACCCCCGTACCGAGTCATTTGACTTGATTGGCTATACCGATTCCGACTATGCCGGGTGCAAGTTGGATCGGAAGAGCACAAGTGGGGGTTGCCAATTCTTAGGATCATCGTTAGTAAATTGGTCAAGTCAGAAGCAACATTGTGTTGCTCTCTCCACGACCAAGGTAGAATATATCGCCATGGGAGAGAGTGTATCACAATTGTTGTGGATGATACACACACTAGAGGACTATGGATTAACCTACAAGGGTGTGCAACTGTTGTGTGACAATATAAGCACGATAAACCTTACAAAAAATACAGTCCATCATTCCAGGACCAAGCACATTGAAGTGTGTCACCACTTCATTAGGGATCATGTTGCTAGAGGAGATATTGTACTCTCACATGTAGAGTCAAAATCGAACCTAGCGGACATTTTCACTAAACCAAACCCCGAGAATGAATTTAGTTTCTTACGAAGGGAGTTGGGAATGTGTCGTGCTTCATAGGATTGAAAAGAAAACAAAACCCTCATGATCATTTCAAATTGTTGGGCAAAAATTATTGGGCAACTTGGGAACATCTCACACAAACTATAAGGTTTAACAAAATATTTTTGTTTGCTAGAAATGGGGTGAGATGCTAGGATCAACCTAATTACTCAAAATGTTCATGCATCCCTTGAGAAATTAGGTTGACGAGACAAAAATCATTAAGTTGACCAAGTATGGGGAAAACCAATGTATAATACATGTGTATTTGGTTCCATGATCATACTTGGACATTCCAATCAAGGAAACTTGATTGGAGACTTATTTTGATGCAAACTTGTTTCAAATTGGATGGATGTTCTGATTGAATTTGACTTCACTTGGTTGGGTTTTTGTTTTTACAACGGAGAGGTTGTAGAATCATAAGGTTTCTTGATTCTTGTTGGAGGATAAACTCTAGTCAAGAGAACACCTCCAGGATCAATAAACTCCAGCTGATCGTATCAGAATTCGAGAGAAGGTCTGAAACTACAATTTCTGAAACCGTATCAGAAAGTTTATGATATCTGATCGGTCCGCAAACCGATCAGGAGTTGGCTGATCGGTCCATAGACCGATCAGTGAGCTCACAGAATTCATTCTGTTCGGTCCCTGATCAATCCACAGACCGATCAGGGACCTCCCTGATCGGTCACCGGACCGATCAGGAGTTGGCCTAATCGGTCATAAAGACCGATCGAGAAATTCTGCGACAATCAACAGAAATCTTCTGTCTCGAATGTGTTCGGTCCACTGACCGATCTGGCCACCTTTCTGATCGGTCCACCGACCGATCAGAAGGTTCTCAAAACTCTCTGTTCGTTCCCTGATTGATCGGTAGACCGATCAGGGGCTTCCCTAATCGGTCACCCGACCGATCAAGACCCAGCCAGACCGATCAGGAGGTTCCCTGATCGGTCTAGGTACCCCTAGATCGAACAGTGATCCGATCTATCGCATTAACTTCGGTTGGTGGATCGGTCCACCAACCTATTAACTTCATCTACCCCATTCCTCAACCCTAGTGCGCAAATCGCACCTTGAGAGCATCCTCTCTTCTTCTCGCGGGTTCTGCGAGCTCCTCTTCCACTTCCAGCGTGAGAACGTTTCCTAGCCTGCGCTCGAGTCTTTGTCTCCTGCGATCTTGCAAGCTCTTTGGGAAGATCTGTGGGTTCTTCTCCTCTGCAAGCAAGCTCCAGTTTGCATATCTCCTTCTTGCGTAAGATCTCAGCGAGTTCTCCCCTCTTGTGCAACCTCTGAGCTTTCTCTCCCAATCAACCAACCGAATGGCACCAAAGCAGGCTTGTTCATCATGCTTGTGATTTTTTTTCTCCTTGTATGATTGTTTCATAATGTATGTGTTTTGTGCACTAACCATAATGTTTCATTTTGTGGTGCTCTTAAACACAAATCTTACTCATATATTGGTATTGTGGTTGGTGTGTTTTCCATGACTTTACCGTGACCTTACCCTTATGATCAAATTTTTTTTGTGCCATGATGATCAAATTGTTCATCTTACTTACCGTGACCCCTTAATCTCACTTAATCAATCCCTCTTCATGTGTACTCTTGATTATATCATCTCCTGATCAAAATTTTTGTGTGCCCTTACCTTCACAGATCAATTCCAAACATTAGGAAGTCTACCAAGGGGAAAGCACCGGCTGAGGGGACCTCAAGGTCCAACGCCCCCTCATCCTCTTCCAGACCTCAACCATCCTCAAGCTCTAGGTTCCCCAATGCCGCTTTTGAACAATCCTTCCAAAGTAGAACTTTTAAACTCCTCCCGTGTAGAACTATTGATCGACCTTTCTTATATGAGTATTGTCCCTCTGTTAAAGAGGTTATTGATTTCTACAATCTTGAATTTTTCCTTTCTCTCGAGCGGACCATCAATGTTGATCTAGTGTCCAAATTCTACAACAATTTGCAACCGGGACCACAAGGGGGTTTGGAGTATATAACTCGGGTAGCTAAAACCAACCTTGACTTTACCTACGAAAATTTTTCAGAATATCTTGACTGTCGCCAATCGCCAAATAGATCTCCAATCTACCCTGAGATCCCTGATCCTTTACTGCCTCCGTTTGAGGGAGTCACCCCCGACTCCATCTCCGAGTATTTCTTTGGACACCCTAGGCCAGATGGCCTTAATGAGCTGGCTCCTGACTTCTCCACCTTTGCTGCCCTTCGCCTTTCTCCAGATGATTATATCCTTTTTAAGATTATCACAAACCGCCTTCTTCCAATCACTTCAAAACCTCTCAGTGAAATTCGCCCATACCATTGCTTGCTGCTCTACGCGATGCATCACCATCTGGATTATGATATCATGTCGAGCATTATCTTTTCCATTATAGCCTATAGCGAGCCTGGGCGGCGCACAGTCTACATGCCTTTTGGACACGTTATCACTTACTGGGTTCAGTCAGTCGGTGTCGATGTGTCCAAGGACAGGACTGTGACGATGGTTCGACATGACTGCCGACTTGGTAAACGTGTGTTTGCCAAGTCTGGCATTATTGTCAGACCCCAGGGCCTTATATGGAAGGATGGGAGGGGTTTAGGAGACCTACCTCAAGCAGCCCACATACAGGTACCAGCAGCTCCGGATGTACATCATGAGGCACCCGCTGCATCCGACTACGAGTACGAGCCAGATCCTGATCTCTAATGGCAGGTCGCGGAGCTGGAGCAGGCTATGCGGCATGAGTTTCATGTGTCCGAGCTCTGGCGACAGGAGATCTGCTCTGAGGTTCAGACTATCGATCGCATATTACACTCGATAGAGTCCGACGTCTCTGGGATCTGTGCTGATCAGTAGGCGTGGATTGCAGAGTGGCGTGCTTGGGCAGCTGGTCATCCTTACCAGCCTACATTTCCTGGATTTGCGCCCTCCAGCAACACCACTTCGGGGAGCATCCTACCGGTCGAGGACACATCATATGATCCCATGCAGTCTGACGACCCTCCTATTCTGGATTGATTGTGTTTGTTGTATTTTGATTCTGATTGTGATTCCATGACCTGTTATGACTGTCGGATGGTTTTTATGTATGACTGCTATTTTATCCTGCAGTACCTTTTCATGACTTGATTCATATGATGCGTATGACTATTTTATCCTGCAATACCTTTTCATATGCTTTTCAAATGTTTTCAGATCAATCATATCCTGTTTGTTTTGAGAAAGACCCTTTAGGTTGAGGGGGAGGTATTTCAAACTTAAATAACAAGCCTACACCCTTTTCGGTGTTTGACAAAGGGGGAGAGTGTGGTTAGTTAAGTTTAGAATGATTACGAGTACAACTATTGTAGGGGGAGAACTCTGATTCTACTATGATAGTGAAATTTGTTTACAATTGATTTCAATTACCAAAAATTAAAATCGGGATGTCAAACAACAAAAAGGGGGAGATTGTTGATGTAGAATGGCCATGATTGTTGTTTTGGTGTTGACACTGATTTAAGTTTAGGTTAATAAGATGGGTCTGGTTTAAGTCCTAGTCGGGGACTGGGCACGACTCTCGGTGAGTGAAGCCAGGTTACTGGAAACCCCGATGAGTGATGCTGGGTCCCGGTTGTTGGTGCAAGTTGCATCAATGATGTTCTCCTTTAAATGTTTTAATGTTTGACAATACACTTAAGTCAGTGATACAATAAACAAACAAAGGGGAGCAAAGGAGAAGTAACCTAAGTTGAAGAAAAGTCCTAGTTAATCTAGGCATCGGAACCCTAAGACCTGGCGACGGGCTGCTGGGCACCTAGCGAAGGGCTGCTAGGCATCAAAACCCTAAGACCTAGCGAAGGGCTGCTAGGCACCTAGCGAAGGGCTGCTAGGCATAGAAGACCTAGCGAAGGGCTGCTAGGCACCTGGCGAAGGACTGCTAGGGAATGAAGACCTGACGAAGGACTGCTAGGCACCTGGCGAAGGACTGCTAGGGAATGAAGTCTTGGTCCAAGGGACTGAGCAACTTAGCTGAGTGATGACTAAGGACAGGAGTAGAGACGGGTCAGGGTTTGGGTGTCTCGAGGTCCGGAAGTATCGAAAGCTAAGCAAAAGTCCACCCGAAGGGCTGGGTGGCAACCGTCTCCTGAAAGGAGTAGGTGAAGGGCGAGTTCTCGGGGATGGGAACATGTGCCGGTTCGACCTAGGATTTCATGGAAATCCGAAGTCCGAACCAAGTCCTTAAGCCTAATATTGTATGTATATGTGCTTTGTGTTTGTGTATCTTGCAGGTACCAAGAACCGGAGACAAAGGAGGCAAGTTGCTAGAAAGTGGCTGATGGGGGCGCCCCCACTGTTGGGGGCGCCCAAAGCAAGGCATAAAACCCAGTATTGGGTTTAAAGGCTTGATGAGAGCGCTCGGGAGCATGGGGGCGCCCCCAGTAAAGAGTAAAAATGCAGTTTTGGTGATGTAAGCAGAATAGTTGTCAAGCGGGGCGCCCGGAACGACGGGGGCGCCCTGGTTGAAACCTGTATTTGCTGTTTCGAGTTCGAAACACAGATAAGCCTTCATGAGGGCGCCCGGGAGGTTCGGGGTGCCCTGTTCAAAGGTTTTATCAGCTATGGCGAGGTCGACGCGGGGATAAAGTTTGACCGGGTTTATCGGGGCGCCCCCAGCGTCCAGGGCGCCCGCAGGAGTGCTATAAAAGGTGCTTCGATCCCTCTGCTTCAAACACAACTGCTAAGTACCATTCTGATCACTCTGACCGATGACAACGCTCTAAAGACGAGGCTCTACGACCGGGAGGCTCCAGGAGGAAGTGCGCGGCACTTCGGAGGTCGAGATCGGCCGAGCTTCAACTTTGTTTTGTTCGGTTTGCATTTAATTTTCCGTACTTAATTTTCTGTACTTGTGTTTGTACTTTTACACTGTAAGACAGGTTTTCTCCGCCTCCGGAAATTCCGGAAAGGAGACCAATAGTGGACTCACGCCGAGTACATAGGCCTTGGACGTACTCACCCTGGGGGGTTGGGAACCAAGTAAATAAATCCCGCTGTGTCCTTGTGTATTGCTTTTACTTTGTTTATTTACTTTTCCGTTGTGCTACTAACGTTCTAAGTTCAGAACGATCCGAGTTTTTCTACGAAGTTTCCGCGAGAGTTTTTCACGGTCGATATTCACCCCCCTCTATCAACGGCACCGATCCTACAATTGGTATCAGAGCCGAGCCGCTCTTCACCGGACTAACCGCCGACGAAGCAACGACGCCAGGAGTTGAGGGGGAGCCCAGGGGTGAATCAGGTATAATTTAATTTTAAATGCCAAATTTTAAATTCCATGTTATATGCTTCATATGCAAGGAGAGAGGGCACTATAAAAATCAGTGCTCTGTTCATAAAAATCGTTCATCACCGGCAGCAAAGGAGACACCAGTGCCAAGAGTCCGGAGAGATAAAAGCCACATCAGATGCTTCAAATGCGAGAAGTACGGACACTACAAAAACAAGTGTCCGGCGAAGGTACGCAAGATTTATGTTCTAAAGATGTTACAAATTCCTGCACTGCCTTGTGATAATTTAGTTAATTTTTCTGATAAATTAGATTTACTGCATAGTAAAATTAATTTTTTGCATGTCAAATTAGAAAATACAGATATTACTGAAATATCCAAAATTAACTATTTAATCTAGAGCATCAATTCAGTGATTTCTAAAATAAATTCTGATAATTTTAATTCAAATAAATTTAATCCAAAAATTAATTCTGAAAATCTTAAGAATAATCCAGAAATTAATTCTAAAAATCTTAAGGATAATCCAGAAATTATTCAGAAAATTTTAAGGATAATCCAGAAGTTAATACTGAAAATCTTAAGAATAATCTAGAGATTCATTTTGAATTTCTTGAAAATATTAAAGATGTGTCTGAGGATAATTCTGAGGATAATCTTGAAGATGAAATTCTTCTAGATAATAACCAAACTATAGATAATCTTGAAAGTTATTACAAAACCTTAACTAGTGGCTCAAATTACTCCTCCTACTTTGAGGATACCAAAAGATATAATTCTGAGGATAAGGAAGATATGGAACTATCTAAAATCAAGGCCATAATTAATGAAAATTATAAAGGTTCAAATAAATCCGAATTGTTAGAAAAATTTGAAAAGATAGATAAAAATGAAGCAGAAATTTTTGAAATAATGAAAATGATGAACTTAAATCCACAATTATTAATAAAATAATTTAATTTAAAAAAATTTAATTAAATCAAAAAAATTCAATTAATTCAAATAAATTCAATTAAATATTAAATTCAAATTAAATCTTAATTAAACTCAAATTAAATCTTAATTTAACTCAAATTAAATCTTAAATTAAATTCAAATTAAATTAATTCAAATTAAATTAATTCAAATTAAATTAAATTCAAATTAAATTATTTCAAATCAAATCTTAATTAATTTAACTTAATTCAAACTAAATCTTAATTAATTTATCTTAGATTAATCCAAATAAATTAAATATGAATTAATTCAAACTTAAAATTAATTCAATTAGATTTTAATTAATTCAAACTTAAATTAAGTCAAATAAATTTAATTGAATCAATTAAATTCAATTTAATTCCTGATCAATTCAAACTTAAATCAATTAATTTCTAATTAATTCAACTTTAATTAATACTTAAGTAACCTGAATCCAACTAAAATCTTAAATAACTTAAACTCAAACTAAAATAAAATTTTACTCAAACTGTAATAATTAAAATTAATAACATTAAATATGTCAAAGTGGGTTGGCATATTCGCGGGTTCACACGACATGTATCAAATCGGGAATTTGATATATTTTTAGAAACTTAAATAAAATTCTTTGGACTTGTTTGACTCATGCATAATTGTCATGTCATGCATTTGCTATTTCTTTTAAATATATGACATGTCATTCATATTTAGATTTTATGCATATATTAGAACGGTTATAGGGAAAAGAATAATTGAAACTTGATCAACCTAGTATTGGGTGGCGGTGAGATGATAGTACGTTAGGGAAGCCTCTTCTAATAAGGTCAAGTATACACTACTTGGTCTCTTTCGACTGGTGAAACTAGTCGAAGCTACCGATCCAAGACCCAAACTAGTTAGACCAGAATTTTTCAAAAAGTAATTTTGAAAATGAAATTTCATTAAAAGGCTTTGTCAAGGAAAGGGTTGATGATCCAATAAGGCTACGGCCAAAGAAGGCCTAGTGCCTCGCCAAGACGTGGAAGCCAATTTTTGAAATTCAAATTCAAGTTACTTCTTGTCAAATTCAAATCTAACACAAGCTTCAATTAAATCTTAGAGTTAATAATAAATTAAGAAAAATGATTCAAGCATCTCATAATACACCTATAAGGCAACCATGCTTGTTGTATTGATACATCTAAAATGGGTGAGATGTTAAGGACTAATGAATTGAAAAATATTTTTCAAAATTATTTTTCAAAATTATTTTTCAAAATTGTTAGAATATTTTCCTAAAAATATATTTTCAAAATAGTGCTTCAACATAATAATATTTTTATGGAATTCATGCTTGTCTGATTGATTATACATATTATACAATTTTCAAAAGTATATCTTTTCAAAAATTGTTTGACTCACTCAATTAGACACAAGCCTCTTAAGACAACACTAAAGTTCCTTAAGGCACTTAGATGGATTCAAACGGTATCGGGTACAGGGGGAGTGCTTTTCATTTTTTTTAAAATAGTTTTCAAAAACTGCACTTTAAACATTACTATCATTTGAAAAATACTTTTCGAAAACTGTGCTTTAAATCATTATTACTTGTGTTTTCAAAAAGGGTTTATGTTGTAAAAATTATATGTTCAAAAATTTACCTGTTTCTTTAACTTTGATAAACCCTAAAGACACAGAGGAAAGGTCTACTTCATGATTTTCAAGGACTCCTAGGATGTGTCAAATTTAGGGGGAGTCTGAGTCAAAAGAAGAATTTCAGGAAAAAATTTTTTGGTAATTATTTATTTTTTTGTTAAATATTTCTTTTTAATCTAAATCAAACCTTAAGACTCAGAGGAAGAGTACTTGTGGTCAACAAGCTTCCCAGGACTGAGTCAAGTTTAGGGGGAGGTCAAATTAAAAGAATTATTTAATAACCTATTTTCATATCTTCAAAATCTTGCTAAATATCTAAGTCATTCAAAATACTATTATTCTATTTGCTAGAATTTGTGTGACTTATGAAATTATTTTTGAAATAATGTTTACTTGGGTTGGAGAATTTCCAGGACACTTAGGAAATGTCCTTGTAGTCAACAAGGTTTCCCAGGATGGTGTCAGACTGGAAGATAAACCAAGTCAAGTAAAATATTGGGTCTTCAAAGTTCACACATTTTTCAAAATCCACTAGCATATATTTTCAAAAGTACTATCATTTTTTTGGCAAAATTTTGCTAATATTTACTTGAGTTTGACGAATTTCCAGGACACTTAGAAAAATGTCCTTGTGGTTAACAAGATTTCCTAGAATTGTGTCAGACTAGAAAAGAAACCTAGTCAAGTAAAATATTATGTTTCAAAAATTACTTATATTTTTCAAAGTCTCATCTTTTTCAAAAATAGTTAGTACTTGCAAAATATGCATAATATTTATATTTTCCAAAATAGCATTCTTTCAAAAATTATGCATTTTCCAAAAGTACTTAATTTTTCAAAAAATTCAATACATTTTTCAAAGGTACTTATATTTTTCAAAAATTACATAATCTTTCAAAAGTACTTGCATTTAAAAAAAAAGGGAATCATAATAATTTTCAAAGTACTTGTACTTTTCAAAGCGCATAGCATTCTTTTCAAAATTATGCATTTTTAAAAAAATGCAATACATCATTCAAAATGCAATGCTTTCAAAAAAATTTTGCACTAAGTATTTTCAAACAGAACTAAAAGTTTTCATTGTTGGTGCAAGTATTTTCTTAAAGTTTTTGATGTATGACAAAGGGGGAGAGGTGTGCTTAAGTTAGAAAAATTTTCTCCCAAAGATCAAAAATATAGTTTCAAAACTTATACCATTTTTTTGTTTTTTTCCCATGGATAGTAAGTTAGCCCCTTCAACCAATCTAACTTAAGATATTGTCAAACATCAAAAAGGGGGAGATTGTTGGTGCAAGTTGCATCAATGATGTTCTCCTTTAAATGTTTTAATGTTTGATAATACACTTAAGTCAGTGATACAATAAACAGACAAAAGGGAGCAAAGGAGAAGTAACCTAAGTTGAAGAAAAGTCCTAGTTAATCTAGGCATCGGAACCCTAAGACCTGGCGACGGGCTGCTGGGCACCTAGCGAAGGGCTGCTAGGCATCGAAACCCTAAGACCTAGCGAAGGGCTGCTAGGCACCTAGCGAAGGGCTGCTAGGCACCTAGCGAAGGGCTGCTAGGCATAGAAGACCAAGCGAAGGGCTGCTAGTGTTAGTGATATGAGAGAAGTGTCCTAAGGCAATCACCTTATGATTGTAAATATTTATTTTAATAAATGATAATTCACTATTTGAGTATACATGTTTGTGTATTTGATTGGGATCTTAAACTCATCTACTGAATGTCCGCAATACAATTCACAGCATAAGAGAATTTGTGATGGGATCACAACTAGTGATTATCTCTACATGTGCAATTGTGAAGTATTGAAATTATCCCTAGTCGATGAATTGATAAAAACGGACACTATCAATTCTATTGAGACTAGCATGGGTTATTCTCTAATCAGCTGATTCTCACTGGCTGGTGACATTGGGATGTCCGGAGATAAACATGGATGCTAGTTAAGGGAACTAGTTCATTGGAGTGACTAGCTGTAAAACTTCATATGGTAATCTACATAGATTTGTCAATGAAGTTCTTACTGCAGCTTAAGTGCGATGTTCCTTTGACTTGCGGTGTTCAAGTCATCTTGGTCATGGAGACTTATACTTTAACATCTTAAGCAAGCATCTCCAAGGAGGTGTGGACCCAGGATGATTGGGTATGAGCCGAAGTGCCCGAAGATGTTTGAACAGCCTACAAAGGATTCACCACTCCTTGCGAGGAGATGTATACCCAGGCCTATCGTCGGATTGTTACTCAAAGCCTCTGGCCAGAGCATATCATGTTTAGAGTGCGAGTCTCTTAAATACATGAGAGTAATTAGAAATCCAAAGGACGAGAAAGACACTACTTGGGCTAGGTGTGACGTAGTCAGTCTAGTGGGGACTGACACAAACAGACCATGTCCTGAACCAAGTGGGTATAAGGTGGTGAAGGGAATGGGGCACGATTCATTAGAGCTGCTGAAGGGTTTCAGAATTACTTCTGAGGTCAACCGTTGATCTTTCGATTAATTGGGGGTCATGATGTACTACTAGGTGTCACTCATGATCGTTCTATAATTAGTAGATTATAGACGGCCAATATAAATCGAAAGCCTATTTAGTCACACGCACTACGAGTAATCCGAGGGATTTAAAACGAGTTGAAAATTGGATTTTCCGATCAAGAGAAATAAGTCGAATCTGAATTTATCAGAGGCGCAATGGAAGCTAAAAATGACTAAGTCTTTTGAAGGCTTATTGGGCTAATTAAATGAGTTTAATTCGCGATGGGATCGGCTTGGTTTGGCCGGCCAAAGAGGGTGTCCACCCTCTTGGTTTGGCCGGTCATTAAAAGGGGATAAACCTATTTAATTGGTTTAATTAATAAAATAAATCTAGCGCAATTTGTTTTATGAATTATGGATAAATAAATTGATATATAAAGAAATTTATATAAAGAGATTTATAAATAAATTTATAGAAATTTATTCTTTTTATGGAAATTAAAATGAACCATGAATTGGTTTAATTTTAATTTATAAAATCAATTATGAATTGATTTATCCATGATAAGAAAATTTTATACAAATTTTATTCCATAATTAAAAGAGAGAAGTATTAGTTTTATTATAAAATTAGTTATAATAAAACTTGGTTTAAACAGAATAATTCATAAGAGAATTTATAGGATAAATTGTTGGTGCAAGTTGCATCAATGATGTTCTCCTTTATGTGTTTTAATGTTTGACAATGTACTTAAGTCAGTAATATGTTGAACAGACAAAGGGGAGCTAAGGAGAAGTAACCTAAGCCTGAGAAAAGTCCTAGTTAAGCTAGGCATGGAAACACTAAGACCTAGCGAAGGGCCGCTAGGCTCTGGCGAAGGGCTGCCAGAAAGAAAAGACCTAGCAAAGGGCTGCTAGGCACCTGACGAAGGGATGTCAGGGGAACAAGTCCTAGCAACGGGCTGCTAGGCACCTAGCGAAGGGATGCTAGGTATCATAACCAAAAGACCTAGCGAAGGGCTGCTAGGCACCTAGTGAAGGGCTGCTAGGTATCGTAACCCTAAGACCTAGCGAAGGGCTGCTAGGCACCTAGTGAAGGACTACTAGGCATAGAAGACCTAGCGAAGGGCTGCTAGGCACCTGGCGAAGGACTGCTGGGGAATAAAGTCTTGGTCCAAGGGACTGAGCAACTTAGCTGAGCGATGACTAAGGACAGGAGTAGAGACGGGTCAAGGTTTGGGCGTCTCGAGGTCCGGGAGTATCGGAAGCTAAGTAAAAGTCCACCTGAAGGACTGGGTGGCAACCGTCTCCTGAAAGGAGTAGGTGAAGGGCGTGTTCCCGGGGGTGGAAACTCGTGCCGGTTCGACCTAGGGTTTTGTGCAAATCCGAAGTCAGAACCATGTCCTTAGGCTTCATTTTTCATGCATGTATGCTTTGTGTTTGTGTATCTTGCAGGTAACAAGAACCGGAGACAAAGCAAACCTTGCAGTGTTAATTCAGGGTGCTGCCCCTGTGTTGGGGGCGCCCCCAGCAAGGGGGGCGCCCCCCAGTCAGTGCTAAACAGGGAGCTAAGAGAGCAGCTTCGTGATGCAGTCAAAAGGAGTCAACCGGGGCGCCCGGAACATCCGGGGCGCCCGGGTCAACCCTGTTTGTGCTGTTTCGCGTTCTAAATGAAGATAAGCGCTCAGAAGGGCGCCCGGGATGTTCGGGGCGCCCTGGTCAACAGTCTTATCTCCCGCGGCGAGGTAGGCGCAAGGATAAGTGTTGACCGAGTCTTCCGGGGCGCCCCCGTCGACCAGGGCGCCCCTAGGAGGGCTATAAAAGGGGCTTCGACCCCTCTTCTTCGAACAAACTTCCTAACTGCGAATCTGATCATTCCGACTGACGACAACGTGCTAAAGACGAGGTTCTGCGACCGGGAGGCTCCAGGAGGAAGTGCGCGGCACTTCGGAGGTCCAGATCGGCCGAGCTTCATATTTTATGTTTGGTTTGCAATTAATTTACAGTATTCATTTTCTATATTATTGCTTGTAATATTGCACTGTAAGTCTGGTTTCTCCGCCTCCGAAAATTCCGGAAAGGAGACTATTAGTGGACTCAACGCCGAGTACATAGGCCTTGGACGTACTGACCCTGGGGGGTTGGGAACCAAGTAAATAAACCTGCCGTGTCCCCTGTTTTGCTTTCTCTTATTTTATTTTTATGTTTCCGCTGCACTAACGCTCTGAGTCCAGAAGTCTTACGAAAGATTTACGAAAGTTTTCACGATCGATATTCACCCCCCCCTCTATCGACGGCACCGGTCCTACAAGTGGTATCAGAGCCGAGCCGCTCTTCACCGGACTAACCGCCGACGGAGCAACGACGCCAGGAGTTGAGGGGGAGCCCAGGGGTGAATCAGGTACAATTTTTTTTAATGTCTAATTTTAAATCGCATATTATTTGTTTCACATGCAGGGAGAGAGGGCACTATAAAAATCAGTGCCCTACTCGTAAAAATCGTTCGTCACCGGCGGCAAAGGAGGTACCAACGCCAGGAAACCGGAGGGACAAAAGTCACGTACAATGCTTCAAGTGCGAAAAATACGGGCATTACAAAAACAAATGCTCGGCGAAGGTACGTAAGATTTACGTTCCAAAAGTTTTACAATTTCCTGCACTGTCCTTAGATAACTCAGTTAATTTTTCTGAAAAATTAAATTTACTGCATAGTAGATTAAATTTTTTGCATGATAAATTACAAAATGTGAATACAACTAAAATATCAGAAATAAATTGCTTAATTCAGAATATCAATTCAGAAATTTCAAACATGAATTCTGAAAATATTAATTATGAAAACATGAATTCTGAAAACATGAATTCTGAAAATATTAATTATGAAAACATGAATTCTGAAAATATGAATTCTGAAAATATTAATTATGAAAACATGAATTCTGAAAATATTAATTCTGATAATATTAGTTCTGATAATATTAATTCTGATATTAAATCTAAAATAAATTCTGATAATTCTACAGATAATGATACAATTAATTCTGGATCTAAATCTGAAACTAAATCCGAATTCAAATTTGAAAATCCTAAGGATAAATACAAATTCAAATTCGAAAATCCATTGTATAATTCTAAATTCGAAGTTGAGAATTCTAAATTTAATCCAGAATTTAATTCAGAAAATCTTAAAGTTAATTCAGAAATTAATTCTAAAATTTATAAGGATAACTCTGAAGATGATGTCTCTTTAGATAATAATTTAATTATCCCCTTAGATAATCCTGAAACCTTAATTAGTGGCCCAATTTACTCCACCTACTATAAGGATATTGAAAAATCAAATCTTAAAGAGGATATGGAACTATCTAAGATAAAGGTCATAATAAATAAAAATTATAAAAATTCAAATAAATCGAAATTATTAGAAAAACTTGAAAAGAAAGATAAAAATGAAGAAGAAATTTTTGAAATAATGAAAATGATGAATTTAAACCCACAATTATTAATTAATCATAATAATCTCAAAAAAAATTAAACCTTAATTAATTTCGAATTAATTCAAATTAAATCCTAATTAAAACTTAAATTAAACCTTAATTAACTTCGAATTAATTCAAATTAAATCCTAATTAAAACTTAAATTAAAACTTAATTATCTTCGAATTAATTCAAATTAAATCCTAATTAAAACTTAAATTAAACCTTAATTAATTTCGAATTAATTCAAATTAAATCCTAATTAAAACTTAAATTAAACCTTAATTAACTTCGAATTAATTCAAATTAAATCCTAATTAAAACTTAAATTAAATCTTAATTAAATTAAATTAAATCTTAATTAAATACAAAATAAATCTTAATTAAATTAAATTAAATTAAATCTTAATTAAATTTAAATTAAATCTTAATTAAATTCAAATTAAATCTTAATTAAATACAAAATAAATCTTAATTAAATTTAAATTAAATCTTAATTAAATTCAAATTAAATCTTAATTAAATACAAAATAAATCTTAATTAAATTAAATCTTAATTAAATTAAATTAAATCTTAATTAAATTAAGTTAAATCTTAATTAATTCAAAATAAATCTTAATTAAATTAAATCAAATTAAATCTTAATTAATTCAAATAAATCTTAATTAATTCAATTAAATCAATAAAATCAAATATGTCAAAGTGGGTTGACATATTCGCAGGTTCACACGATATGTATCAAATCGAGAATTTGATACATTCTTAGAAATAAAAATAAAATGTCTTGACTTGTTTGACTCATGCATAATTGTCATGCCATGCATTTGCTATTTTCCTTTAAAATATATGACATGTCATTCATATTTAATTTTTTATGCATAATTTAGAAAGGTCATAAGAAAAAGATAATTGAAATTTGGCAACATAGTATTGGGAGGAGGTGAGATGATAGTACGTTGGGGAAACCAACTCTAATAAGATCAAGTCTACTTGGTCTCTTTAGACTGGTGAAACCAGCCGAAGCTACCGATCCAAGACCCAAGCTAGTTAGACCAGAAAATGACCTAATTTAATTTGAAAATGAAATTTCATTAAAAGGCTTTGTCAAGGAAAGGGTGGATGATCCCATAAGGCTTCGGCCAAAGAAGGCCTAGTGCCTCGCCAAGACCTGGAAGCCAATTTCTGAAATACAAATTCAAATTATCTTTTGTCAAATTCAAATCTAACACAAATTTCAATTAGATTTAATAATGGAAAATGATTCAAGCATCTCACAATACACCTATAAGGCAATCATGCTTGTTGTATTGATACATCTAAAATGGGTGAGATGTTAAGGACTAATGAATTGAAAAATATTTTTCAAAATTGTTAGAATATTTTCCTAAAAATATATTTTTCAAAATAGAGCTTTAACATAATAATGTTTTTATGGAATTCATGCTTGTCTGATTGATTATATATATTACACATTTTTCAAAAAGGTATATTGTTTTCCAAAAATTGATTGACTCACGCAATTAGACACAAGCCTCTTAGGACAACACTAAAGTTCCTTAGGGCACTTAGATAGAGTCAAACGACATTAATACAGGGGGAGTGCTTTTCATATTTTTCAAACTGCACTTTAAAAAACATTACTATTATTTGAAAATATCTTTTCGAAAATCATGCTTTAATCATTATCACTTGTGGCTCTTCGACAAAGATTTTACCTATTGCAAAAATCAAATGTTTACCTGTTCTTTTGATTCTGATAAACCCTAAAGACACAGAGGAAGGTCCACTTCATAATCTAAAAAGGACTCCGAGGATGTGTCAGATTTAGGGGGAGTCTGAGTCAAATATTTTTTTCAAAGTCTTAAACTATTTTTTATTATTAGAAAATTCCTTTGATTTGAATCTAACCTTAAGACTCAAAGGAAGAGTACTTGTGGTCAACAGGCTTCCCAGGACTGAGTCAAGTTTAGGGGGAGGTCAAATTAAAAGAATTATTCAATTACATGCTTTTAAAATACTAAAAATCTATGTTTTTCAAAATACCACTTGTTAAAATTTGTGTGACTTATGAAATGATTTTGAAATAATAGCTACTTAGGTTGGAAAATTCCCAGGACACTTAGGAAATGTCCTTGTGGTCAACAAGGTTTCCTAGGATAGTGTCAGACTGGAAAATAGACCAAGTTAAGTAAAATATTAGATCTTCAAAATTCACACAGTTTTTCAGCACATACTTTGTGAAATATTATCATTTTTCTTAAAATTTTTTAATAATATTTACTTGTTTGAAAACTTTCCAGGACACTTAGGAAATGCCCTTGTGGTCAACAAGGTTTCCTAGGATGGTGTCAGACTGGAAAAGAAACTCAATCAAGTAAAATATTTTCAAAAAAAAAATACTTATGTCTTTCAAAACCAATATTCTTAATTTAAAAAAAAATATTTTCAAATGTATTGTTAAGTACTTAATTTCTCAAAAAAAATATACTTATATTCTTTCAAAAAGAGATTTAAATAATCTTTTAAAAGTACTTGCACTCCTTACAAATCATCTTTTCAAAGTATTTATACTTTAAACCTAGAGCATTTTCAAATTTATGCAATTTTTTTAAAAAAAAAACAAAATTGCACTAAGTATTTTCAAAACAAAAATTCAAAGGTTTTTCATTGTTGATGCAAGTTTATATCTTTTTGATGCATGACAAAGGGGGAGAGAGTGCTTAAGTTAGATTTTTTTTCAGTTAGAATATTTTTTACTCTCCCAAAAACCTGTACCTTTTATCCCAAGGATAGCAATTTAGCCCCTTAAACCAATCTAACTTAAGTTATTGTCAAACATCAAAAAGGGGGAGATTGTTGGTGCAAGTTGCATCAATGATGTTCTCCTTTATGTGTTTTAATGTTTGACAATGTACTTAAGTCAGTAATATGTTGAACAGACAAAGGGGAGCTAAGGAGAAGTAACCTAAGCCTGAGAAAAGTCCTAGTTAAGCTAGGCATGGAAACACTAAGACCTAGCGAAGGGCCGCTAGGCTCTGGCGAAGGGCTGCCAGAAAGAAAAGACCTAGCAAAGGGCTGCTAGGCACCTGACGAAGGGATGTCAGGGGAACAAGTCCTAGCAACGGGCTGCTAGGCACCTAGCGAAGGGATGCTAGGTATCATAACCAAAAGACCTAGCGAAGGGCTGCGAGGCACCTAGTGAAGGGCTGCTAGGTATCGTAACCCTAAGACCTAGCGAAGGGCTGCTAGGCACCTAGTGAAGGACTACTAGGCATAGAAGACCTAGCGAAGGGCTGCTAGGCACCTGGCGAAGGACTGCTGGGGAATAAAGTCTTGGTCCAAGGGACTGAGCAACTTAGCTGAGCGATGACTAAGGACAGGAGTAGAGACGGGTCAGGGTTTGGGCGTCTCGAGGTCCGGGAGTATCGGAAGCTAAGTAAAAGTCCACCTGAAGGACTGGGTGGCAACCGTCTCCTGAAAGGAGTAGGTGAAGGGCGTGTTCCCGGGGGTGAGAACTCGTGTCGGTTCGACCTAGGGTTTTGTGCAAATCCGAAGTCAGAACCATGTCCTTAGGCTTCATTTTTCATGCATGTATGCTTTGTGTTTGTGTATCTTGCAGGTAACAAGAATCGGAGATAAAGCAAACCTTGCAGTATTAATTCAGGGTGCTGCCCCTGTGTTGGGGGCGCCCCCAGCAAGGGGGGCACCCCCCAGTCAGTGCTAAACAGGGAGCTAAGAGAGCAGCTTCGTGATGCAGTCAAAAGGAGTCAACCGGGGCGCCTGGAACATCCGGGGCGCCCGGGTCAACCCTGTTTGTGCTGTTTCACGTTCTAAATGAAGATAAGCGCTCAGAAGGGCGCCCGGGATGTTCGGGGCGCCCTGGTCAACAGTCTTATCTCCCGCGGCGAGGTAGGCGCAAGGATAAGTGTTGACCGAGTCTTCCGGGGCGCCCCCGTCGACCAGGGCGCCCCTAGGAGGGCTATAAAAGGGGCTTCGACCCCTCTTCTTCGAACAAACTTCCTAACTGCGAATCTGATCATTCCGACTGACGACAACGTGCTAAAGACGAGGTTCTGCGACCGGGAGGCTCCAGGAGGAAGTGCGCGGCACTTCGGAGGTCCAGATCGGCCGAGCTTCATATTTTATGTTTGGTTTGTAATTAATTTACAGTATTCATTTTCTATATTATTGCTTGTAATATTGCACTGTAAGTCGGGTTTCTCCGCCTCCGAAAATTCCGGAAAGGAGACTATTAGTGGACTCAACGCCGAGTACATAGGCCTTGGACGTACTGACCCTGGGGGGTTGGGAACCAAGTAAATAAACCTGCCGTGTCCCCTGTTTTGCTTTCTCTTATTTTATTTTTATGTTTCCGCTGCACTAACGCTCTGAGTCCAGAAGTCTTACGAAAGATTTACGAAAGTTTTCACGATCGATATTCACCCCCCCCCCTCTATCGACGGCACCGGTCCTACATAAATTTGTTATGAAAATTCCGTTAAGAGGGAGACTTGGCAAGGGAGATGCAACTATATAAAGGAACCAAAGGCAAGCCCTTAATTCCAATAGAGTAATCAAGAGATTAATTCTCTCTCTCTCTCTCTCTTATTCTCTTCCTCCCTTCTCTTCCCCTTAGGGCCGGCGCCCCTTGTTCCTCTTAGGGTCGGCACCCCAAGCTCCCATTAGGGCCGGCGCACAACACACCCCTCTAGGGTTGGCGTGAGCAACAACAACCAAGGAAGAGCCAAAGAAGAAGAAGAAGAAGCGGGTCGCGTCTCCTTCCTTCCCGGAATTTAGATTCCGCTTCTTGGTGGTTAGTTTCCTTTCTTCTTTCTTGAACTTCTAGTTGTGTCTTCGGAGAATCTAGTAGTTCTCATCGGCACAAAACTCGTGGCTTTGCGAAGTCATCCCGAACAGAACTCGGCGTGGACGCGAATAGAGGCGTAGCTTCCAAGGGACGCTACGGTTGGATCTCGTCCCTTACTTCGAGTTACGAGAGGTACAAAGTAAATTAGTTTACTTTTCTGTAAAGTTTTAATTTATGATTATGTCCACACATCATAAGATTGCATGCTAGATACGTGGTTAAAATAATTTAGGAAATTATTTTATGCTAATTCTTCTGCTGCACGTAAAAATTTAAAATTTTACGAACCCGTATCCTTGTCAACATGCACCCGGTCCCAACAGCTAGGCACCAGGCGAAGGACTGCTAGGGAATGAAGACCTGGTGAAGGACTGCTAGGCACCTGGCGAAGGACTGCTAGGGAATGAAGTCTTGGTCCAAGGGACTGAGCAACTTAGCTGAGCGATGACTAAGGACAGGAGTAGAGACGGGTCAGGGTTTGGGCATCTCGAGGTCCGGAAGTATCGAAAGCTAAGCAAAAGTCCACCCGAAGGGCTGGGTGGCAACCGTCTCCTGAAAGGTGTAGGTGAAGGGCGAGTTCTCGGGGATGGGAACTTGTGCCGGTTCGACCTAGGATTTCGTGGAAATCCGAAGTCCGAACCAAGTCCTTAAGCCTAATATTGTATGTATATGTGCTTTGTGTTTGTGTATCTTGCAGGTATCAAGAACCGGAGACAAAGGAGGCAAGTTGCTGGAAAGTGGCTGATGGGGGCGCCACCACTGTTGGGGGCACCTAGAGCAAGGCATAAAACCCAGTATTGGGTTTAATGGCTTGATGAGGGCGCCCGGGAGCATGGGGGCACCCCCAATAAAGAGTAAAAATGCAGTTTTTGTGATGTAAACAGAATAGTTGTCAAGCGGGGCGCCCGGAACGATGGGGGCGCCCTGGTTGAAACCTGTATTTGCTGTTTCGAGTTCGAAACACAGATAATCCTTCATGAGGGTGCCCGGGAGGTCCGGGGTGCCCTGTTCAAAGGTTTTATCAGCTGCGGCGAGGTCGACGCGGGGATAAAGTTTGACCGGGTTTATCGGGGCGCCCCCAGCGTCCAGGGCGCCCACAGGAGTGTTATAAAAGGGGCTTCGACCCCTCTGCTTCAAACACAACTGCTAAGTACCATTCTGATCACTCTGACCGACGACAACACTCTAAAGACGAGGCTCTACGACCGGGAGGCTCCAGGAGGAAGTGCGCGGCACTTCGGAGGCCCAGATCGGCCGAGCTTCAACTTTGTTTTGTTCGATTTGCATTTAATTTTTCGTACTTAATTTTCTGTACTTGTGCTTGTACTTCTACACTGTAAGATGGGTTTTCTCCGCCTCCGGAAATTCCGAAAAGGAGACCAATAGTGGACTCGCGCCGAGTACATAGGCCTTGGACGTACTCACCCTGGGGGATTGGGAACTAAGTAAATAAATCTCGCTGTGTCCTTGTGTATTGCTTTTATTTTGTTTATTTACTTTTCCGTTGTGCTACTAACGTTCTAAGTTCAGAACGATCCGAGTTTTTCTACGAAGTTTCCACGAGAGTTTTTCACGGTCGATATTCACCCCCCCCCCCTTTATCGACGGCACCGGTCCTACACCGGTGAGTGAAGCCAGGTGACTGAAATCCTAGTGAGTGAAGCCGGGTCCTGGTGAGTGAAGCCAGGTAACTGAAATCCCGGTGAGTGAAGCCAGGTCCTGGTGAGTGAAGTCAGGTGAAGGAAACCCCGGTGAGTGAAGCTGGGTCCTGGTGAGTGAAGTCAGGTGATGGAAACCCTGGTGAGTGAAGCCAGGTGAAGGAAACCCCGGTGAGTGAAGTCGGGTCCTGGTGAGTGAAGTCAGGTGACTAAAATCTCGGTGTGTGAAATCGGGTCCTAGCGAGTGAATCTAGGTGACCGAAACCCTGGAGAGTGAAGCCAGGTCCTAGCGAGTGAAGCTAGGTTGAATGAAGTCCCAGTGAGTGAAGCAGGGCACGGAATCTTGGTCTGAGGGGCCAAGATGAGTCAGAGAAGGCTAGGGAGTATGTTCTCTGGACTTAGGGGTGATTGGGTCGAAGCTGGATCGGTCTGGAGACCGATTAGGGAGTTGGCACAAACTCCCTGTTGTGGATCGGTCTGGTGACCGATCCTGAGAAGTCTGATCGGTCTGGTGACCGATCAGGGAGAGAACAGAAAGGTTTCTGTTTGACTTCTGATCGGTCTGGTGAACGATCAGAGAAGGGACAGTTGGTTTATGGGACAAACCGTGATCGGTCCCTCTGACCGATGAAATATCAGACCATTCCTCATCCTGACCGATCAGGATGGCTCCTGATCGGTCAGGGAGTGACCTAATCGGTCACCAGACCTATCAGGGCACAACCTGATCGGTCTGGTGATAGATCAGGCAGGTGTTTCCCGCGGGTTATGGTAAGCAAGCTGCTAGATCGGTCTGGTGATCGATCCCTAACCTATGATCGGTCAGTGTGACCGATCAGGGTCAGTCTGCGTTCCCTCTTTCTCACTTTGGACCGATCAGGCAGGAGCCTGATCATTCAGGGGTTTCCCTGATCGGTCTGGTGACCGATCAGGGCCCTCTCTGATCATTTTGTGGACCGATCAGTAGCTGTAACTTTAATTCAAATTCGCTGTCAGACTTCTGATCATGTCTGTTTGCTCTGTATTTTCTCTGATACTTACTGATTCCTGTTTAATTTCATTTGCTAAGTGTCTGCTATGTGTGCAGGTGATACAAGGAGGATTCAAACAATGGAGGAGAGTCAACTGGGGACTTTCCGTTAAACAGGTTTGGCTGTTTTCTCTTCTCAGGTTTCAACGGGCGTCTGGCGCTGCTGGCAACGGTTGGGAAGCTGACGAACTGATCTGGGACTCGGCTGAAGAGAGTTCAGGGAGTCTAGAAGACGTCAGTGTAGCTGGGGTTGTTGCAAATGAGCAGCTGGGAGCTGTAGAGGCGCGCTTGTGACCTGGGTTTTGGGCAGAGGCTTAAGAGCTGGTAGCGAAGAAGCCTCGGCAACAATTGATCATTCTGAAACTTCAAGCAATCTCTAGCAAAGCTAAAACCTTGAGTCTGTGGAGGAAGTTGCGAGTGGATCAGCAAGCAAATGAAAAGCTGAGGGTTCTTGCGTTGGTGGTGCTGTGTTGTGCTCGGTGATCTGTTCTCCTGTTCTCTTCCTTGTGCATTGTTAGCGATCTGTAAGATCTTCCTTTTCAGTCTCTGTACGCTTAATTCATATCTCTTGAGACTATTTGTGTAGAGAGGTTTCTTCACTGAGAAGGAGGCATTTGATATTTGGATTTTCCAGGGCATGATCTACCGACGATCAAGGGATCGCCCACCTCACGGGCACGCCAAGGAGTAGGGGCAAGTTATCCCCGAACCTTGTAAACCATCTTTGTTAGCGTCTTGAGTTTGTGTTTAGTTTTAGGGTTTTAGTTTCTGCATTTTTGTTTCTGTATTCTTCTGCTGCTAACTCTTAAGTGCAGAAAGTCTCAAGCACAAGCAATTTCTGTGTCTGGCTACATTCACCCGCTCCCCTCTCTAGCCATCCAAGCACCAACAAGTGGTATCAGAGCTTGGAGCTCTGTTCAAACAGACTAACACCCGAGAGCTTACAACAACGATGGCTTTGAGAGAAGGATTCAGCACTAACCGACCTTCTTCTTCGACGGGGCAGATTTCCAGTATTGGAGTTCACGCATGGAGTATTATCTCAAGACCAACATAGATATGTGCTTTTCGGTGAAGGAGGGGTTCACCTCCGAAAGACGCTGAGGGAAAGGAGCTTGACTCCTCAACATGATCGGCTGAGCAAACTTGCAACGGAGAAGCCGATGCGAAAGCGGTGGTCACCTTGCAATGTGGAATGGCCAAAGACCAATTGATAAAAGTTGGTCCCTTCTCAAGCGTCAAGGACCTTTGGAATAAGCTTATCGAACTCCATGAAGGCACCCGGGACTCAAGGATAGCCAAGAGGGACTTGTTCCTCAACCAACTACAAAATCTCACCATGAAGGAATCCGAGACGGTAAGTGAACTCCATGGTCGTTTCAAAGAGATACTCAACGGTCTCTACTCCATTGATGAAAAGGTCGAGAACCGCGATCTTGTGAGGTATGTTCTAAAAGCCTTTCCAAGGAATGCCTTGTGGTCATCCATGGTGGATGCCTACAAGCTTTCCAAGGATTTGTCAATTGTTAAAATCGATGACTTGTTTTGTGAAATGGAGCTACACGAAATTGCTAACAAAGGCCCCAAGGAGAAGGGGATTACTCTTGTGGCAGGGGACAAGACCAAGAAGAAGAAGAAGGAAAAGTAGGTCTCTTCTTCCTCATCTGAGTCTGAGGAGGATGATAGCGAGTCATCTTCATCCGAGATGGCTAATTTCCTAAGGAGGATGATGAGGAAGAGCCGACGCTACAAAGGGAAAGGTAACCCTAGTGAAGTTATAGTTGATAAAACTAATGTTACATGTTTTGAGTGTAGCAAGAAAGGACATTACAAGAGTGAATGTCCAAAACTTAAAAAGAAGGAGGATTAAGCGAAGAAGAAGAAGAAGCCTTGAAGGCCACGTGGGATGAATCTTCTTCTAGCTCTTCCGAAGAAGAAAAGGAGGAGAAGAGCACTCCCCATGTAGCTCTCATGGCCATTGAAGATGTAGAGAGCAGTGATGAATCCATAGACTCCTCAAACGCGACTTCATCATCTTCGGATGATGAAGAGGTAATTTCTCCTGAATTAGACAAATGCTATAGGACTATAGCATGCTTAACCAAATTGTTAAAGAATTCTAAAGAAAAGGTTAAGTCATTAAAAGTAGAAGTAGAACAACTAAAATCCTCTAAGGATGAGGATCTTGATGACTTGCATGCTGAAGTTTTAGAAGAAGAAAACAAAGCCTTGAAGAGTGAGGTTGAGAAACTCAAGAGTCTTCTTGATAAATTCTCAACTAGCTCTAAGACTTTGGATATGATTCTAAACGCTCAAAGAGCGGTTTACAACAAGGCCGGTATAGGTTACCGACCTAAAGAACCAACTTTTGTTTCTTTAATGTCTAGGACTCATGTTAGATCACCTAAGACTTCTAGGGTTCAAAAGAAAGTGGTCAAGGCATGGGTGCCTAAGTCATGCATTGTAGGTGCTTTAGGTCCCAAGATTTAGGTACCTAAATCTTTCATTTTTCGTATTATATAGGCTTTGATTGAGGGGGAGCATCTATCAACTTGGTTCATTGATAGTGGGTGCTCCAAAATTATGACCGATGATAGAACTTTGTTCACTATCCAACAAAGCAAAAGTAGAGGTAATGTATCTTTTGGTAACAATGGTAGCCTTAAGGTTGTAGGGATAGGAGATATTCAAATATCCGAATGTCTTAGAATTAAAAATATCCTTCTAGTCAAGGGGATGACTTTTAATCTCCTATGTGTCAGTCAATTGTGTGATGCGGGTTACACAATTGAATTTCATCCAAGTCAATGTCTAGTTAGACAAAATGACACACTTGACACGGTACTAGTAGGCACAAGGTTAGATAATATTTATCAAGTTTCTTTTAAAAATGCTATTAATGCTTCTATCAAGTGTTTCATGTCAAAAGAAGATGAGTCTAACCTTTGGCACCGGAGATTGGCACATGTGAACATGAAGAACATCCAGAAATTGGCCAAGAAAGGGCTTGTTCGTGGCTTACCAAGCATCAAGAACGAAAAGGAAAAGTTTTGTGATGCATGTCAAATTGGTAAGCAAACGAAATCTGCTCACAAAGGTAAAAGCGCTGTAAGTACCTCTACTGCTTTAGATTTATTATACATAGACTTATTTGATTGTAGTACAATTATATCTTTGAATGGTAGTAGGTATTGTTTTGTGATTATTGATGACTATACCAGATACACTTGGACCTATTTTCTAAAATATAAGGATCAAACCCTAGATGTTTTTATTTCATTTTGTAGAAGAATTGAAAATGAAAAATCAACAACAATTAAAACAATTAGGAGTGATCATGGAGGAGAATTTCAACCCCAAAGATTTTTAGTATTTTGTCAAGAGAGAGGATATAGACATGAGTTCTCTACTCCTAGAACACCACAGCAAAATGGTGTTGTAGAGAGGAAGAACCGAGTCTTACAAGAGGCTGCACGAAGCATGCTCAATGAGTACTCTTTACCGAGTTACTTATGGGTTGAAGCTGTGAACACAGCTTGCTATGTGCAAAACTGAGTCCTCATTCATAGATTTTTAGGGAAGATTCCTCACGAACTTTGGTTTGGAAAACCACCTGCAGTTAAACATCTTCGGGTGTTTGGGTATATGGTGTTTATTCTAAACACCAAGGACCATCTTGGAAAGTTCACAGCGAAAGCTGATGAAGGGATACTGGTCGGGTATTCCCTTGTCAGCAAAGCTTACCGAGTCTACATGATAATCCTTATGAGTTCCTCAAGGGGACATCATCAACCTAAATAATTAGGACACGATTTCCTTCTATAATCAATGGCACACCATATAAATAATATTATTTCCCAATTTACCGGACCTATTGACTTAACGAATAAATCTTGCTCTTTGATAAATTAATGAAATAAATATTAAGTATATGTGTCCATTATTATATCGGGATTAAGAGCATGTACATCCATAATAACCGAGGTCTTGTTCGATTATATAGTCAGTATAAATCGAATAACCTCAAAACGGTCTTGCTCAATACACACAAAGTGCACTAGTATAATTCTATAGTCAAGATAGACTAATATCAAATTACACTACAATCGTTCCAATGGTTTGTCCAAATCCATCTTGATTGTGAGCTACTACTTATACTTTACAAGGAACTGATAACATGATCTTGTGTGGCATCACACATCATGTTATCTACAATGTGAAGTAATTGACAATTGCATACATATAACAAATATAAAAATGTAAACACATGTCCACTGTGATTCTTATTCCAAAATAGATATTCATACAAAAGCTAGGCTTATAGTATACATCCTAACAATATTGTTATACTCAAGGTTGAGAAAGAAGATATTCCCAATGGGGAATTTGAGCACATATTGATGTCTTGGATTGTTTTGACACTGTTGTTGATCGAATCAGGACAACTCAGGCTGGAGGATATTATTTCCAATTACGCCGTGGAAGAGTAGCCTTATGGTGGTACGGAATATATTTTATCGCGTGATGGATTGTGTGGTTCTAAGTCACATCCTAGCCAAGAATATTTACTACAGAAGGCACATCGATTTGGGTTTGTGATCCATTCGGGAGGTACCTTAATGTACTAGGATTGGAAACATTCCTATTAGTGGAACGATGGGAGAAAGGACAGGGTGAACGTTGGATAGGCGAGGTACTCTATCAGTTAGATGGTGTTAACACTGACTCTTGCCGATATTGAACGTGGGAGCTTGGATGGAAGATTCAAGCCTGATACCCCACTCGTTTACTTAGGGTGCATGGAGTTGATCAGTTGTTGAGCTAATTGAAATTAGGTATTGTTTACCTATCGCACTTAAGTAGAAAATTTGGGGACCAAATATTTATTAGTGGGGGACAATATTAATTACGACACTTTAGACTCAGACCAAAAAATTTCCTGGAGAAGAGTTATGGTTTTCGAGACCCAAGCCAAGGTAAAAGGGGTTCACACTAAACCTTAGGGACCTAATGGATTAAACCCAAACTAGAAAAGGGGGTTGGTTGCTTAGAATTTGAAAAATTAGGGTTGAAGTCCTAATTTAGGGAAGGTCAGGGACTAAGCTGCAATTATGCCCTAAGTATAATCTTCTTCTCCTCCCCATTTCATTTGCTCGACCCAATCTAAGGCTCTCTTCATCTCTCTCGTGAAGCTACTTCTCCCCGTCGACAGGTCACGATGTCGTCGACGTCGACTCCATGCGATTGAGCTCCACCGTCCCTCATCTCTTCCACCCGCGTCGGTCAAGAGCATGAGGTATCATCGTGCCCTAGCACTTCCCTAGCCGTTTCTTATCCATCGATCGCAACCCACTCCCTCACGCGATCAGAGCAGCGCAAGCCATCAATTCTTCTTCTCCCCTTCTTGTATTCTTCTTCTTCTTCTTCTCCAAGCGAGGTAGAAATCAGATCTGAGCTGGCTTTGTGTTCATCGCCAACAGATTTTCTTCGGGTCTCTCCTCTCTTCTTTTCCCTGGAATGGTTGTTCGTTTCCCTCTTCACACACTCAGCATCTCAACATGATCCATTAGGGGTGGATCGATCAAGAGGAGGCAGAAGAGGTCTAGAGCTCTATAGCATCGTCGGAGCCTACATTTTAGGGCTAGCTCCCGATTCTAGGTAAGTGTGAGAATGTTTCTTTGGATTTCGCTGTGAGACCATTGCTTCATTGTTGAACCCTAATCGACTTTAAATTGTAGCTTTGCGTGGAGTCCCTGGTGAATTAGAGTGCATTAGAGCTACATGGATAGATCACATAACCTTGTAATTGGTGGCCACACTTTTCCATGGTGGTGGATTCTCGGATCAGAGTAGAGGTGTTGATCGCCAACACCAAATTCAGGTCAGGGGTTGATTGGTTAGGTTTGATCTATAAAAGATATGATCTTAGATTAAATAGAATTGTGTGAAATGATTTTGATGATCTGAGCTAGATCTGTTGGAATTCTTCGTTCGGATTTGGTTTGTGTTCTTGGATAAGTTTTTGATATAGAAGTGGTTCTACTTTCGTGTTGGTTATAGTTTCGGGAATCTGTTAGAAGGTGGGGTTGATGATTTGATCTGTACTGCGTAATGTTGCTATGAGTTTTTGGTGCTTGTTGGCCAGAGTTTGGTTTAGGGTTTAGACATGGCGAGGTTGTGTGGTGTTTTAAAGATACCGTAGGCTTTGTGTTGACTTTTGATCTAGATTGTGGCTTGTGAATTTGATGGTAGTATAACTTAGTTCTGTAGACAAATGGTGTGTTGTATTAATGTGGAATGTTTGGGTTCTTCTCTATGAGAGCTCATTGTCAATGGTGTTGATTGGTTTGTGGGTGAGTTACCAATCCTAGATATGAAGGATCAGTATGGTAGGAAGTTGGACTTGGTTATAGCTCTGGTTAGTTGATAATCACAGTTTGCCTAGTAGTGTTTTGATTGGATCAAGTGTTAGCTTAATATGTGAGTTTTGACTCGTGAAAGGTTAGCTTGGTATTTGTTAGGTGTCTTGTCATGTATCATCATTTGTTGGTTATGGGGTTCGACTTGTTTGGTCTAGCTCGAGTATGTTTGGATTTATGGTGTTTTGTTTCCATATGAGGATCAATATGAGAACTCTATCTTGCAACTTGATTTGTGTTGGAGTATGAAATTGGTGGTGCTCATTTGATTTGTGTTGATATTAACGTTTGGATCTTGTTTTCTGATCATTGGTTTGATATGGTATAGATCGATTTGGAGGTAACTAGGATCCGAATTTCATTTGGGATCTCTAAGTTGTTTGGTTTATGGATTAGGTATAGTTGCGGTGATCACTGCGGTTTAAGCTTAGATTAAATCTAACTCGAACTATGACTTGACCTAATCATAGAATAATCACTAATTAGTGATAATTAGTGACCATTGCTTTAGGAAGGATTTTAATTAGAATTGGGGTTGTGTTCAACTAGATATCATTTGTTATGATGGCTAAAAACTGTCCTTTGATACAGGACACAAATTTGTTACGGAGTATTGGACTGGAGGTTCTCTACGTATACGAACTCCTACTCTTAAGACGGGTTCTTCTTGCTTGTTTCTTTATATCCATTTTACCTTTATGCATGGTTGTCTATTTATGTGCAGTAGATTTTTTTCACCTTAAATCTGCTACCATATATTCCTTCTTGATACTTGTTGCTTGATCTTGGATGTGATCTAATTTTCTGCTATACAATCTCGTTTAATTATTATCTGATTCTGTATAGCATTTGTGCGAGCATGTGTAATATAGTAGCATGCCACTATTTGTCTGTATTGATTGATTCTAGCAATAGTTGAATGTGTATCTAGATGTATGATGATTAGGTTATGATACCTGTGTTTGACCTGTGCATGTTAGGTTTGTAAGTACCCCTGGTTGGTTTTGATGTGATCAACCAATTTAAGTTAGGTCCTGGTGTGTTTAATACCTCTGATAAGTGTGTAGGAGCTTAGGTACGGAGGAAGTCGAGCGTATGACGTAGTGGACGAGAAGGATTGTGCGGAGAAGTGAGCAGATGGGTTCGGTGAAAGAAAAGGGATTTATTTGTTGCTAAAAAGACTTGAACTTGAAACCTCAACCAACACATGTATCCATGCTTACCAGTTGGGATAGCTGGCCAAGTCAACGAGCTACTGCCGATGTTACCATTTAGAGATCACAACAACGAAGTCTCAAGCAGAAGATAAAGTTTTAATTAAACTTTATCTCTTAAAGGATAATACCTCATTCTTTAATCAGATCCAATGGATGCAGTTTTATCTCATCCAAGATCAACCATCCAGATTATATCCATGGATCAACGACCAAGAGAAAATTCATCAACAATCAACAATCCAGATTTATTCTCTTAGGCTATAAATAGGCTTAGAGTTTCAGCTTTATTTTTCAATCAATTCATTCACTTGCAAAATCTCTTAAGTCTAGTGCGCTGTTGTTGTAAGGCTTCTCCGCCATAAGGAGATTTTTATTGAGCATCCACTGTCTTGGAAGCAACGTTTTTAGTTGTGACCATGTTTTTTAAAAGACGAGTGCCTTCCATTTTAATTTTTTTTACAGTCTATTCACCTCCTCTAGCCGGTCCAACCCGATCCAGCAAGTGGTATCATAGCCAAGGTCACCGCAGAAGGACTAACCGCCGACAGCAGCAATTTCGAGAAAATGGTTGGAGTCGTAATCTATCCGCCAAAGTTTGAGTGGAAGTTCGCGATGTGGAAGCGTCGAATGCAGGTATTTTTTAAAACTGATATTGAACTGCTACTAATTATGAAAAATGGCTTTTTAGTTCCTAAAGACAACAATGACAAGGATAAAGAAAAAGAGTCGTAGACCAAGAAGGAGCAAGCGGATTTTGTAGCAAATGGCAAAGCGGAATTTCATCTGCTAGTTGTTATTCCCGCGCAAGAAGTCAACCACATTGGGAATTATAACTCGGCAAAAGAGCTCTAGGAGAAATTCCTGGAATTACATGAAGGTACCTCAAAGGCCACCTGGGATGAGTCCTCGTCAAAAGAGTCGGAAGGTCAAGAATACGTGGGACTTGGGCTGATGGCAAATCATAAAGAATGGAGCACTGATGAAGGGGGAGAGACGTTAGAAGAAAGCGATAACGAAAGAGGAACCTCGCTTTTCGAAAGCGACTCGGTAAGTGAGGTTTGCTTTCTTCCTCATGATCAGTTGTATGCAGGAGTTAAAGCCTTGCTCAAATCTAATTGTAGATTAGAAAAAGAAAACTTGAAATTAAAAAATGAATTGGCACTTACATCCTCTTCGGAAATTTTGAAAAATAAAAATGATAATTTAAAAAACTTAGTGCAAAAATTAGAAATTGATATTGCATATTTACGCCAAAAGAAAAATAACTTTTCTGATAATTTAAATTGGTATTTTAAAAACCATAAGGGCTAATTTTAAAAAGTGTCCAAAAGTTATATTCCGCCTAAGTTTTTAATTAATCCTGTAGATAGGAACTTATTTTGGGTTCCTAAATTTGTATTAAACTGATAAGTTTTTTATTATTCATGTGCGGAATTTTTTTTACAAAAATTATGTCATTTTTTATGCACAGTTATGTTGTCCATTTACTGAGAATTTTTCAAAAATTTTCAAATATTTTTTATTTTTATGATTTTTTGCTCGAAATTTGAAATTAAAATTTTAAAAATAGATAAATAATTGATTTTCATATATCCAATTTTTCATGATTCAGATATAGTGGAAAGAACTCGTTATAATTTTTCAAAGCATTTTTTCAATTTTTTTAAAAATTTTTTTAAAAAACTCAAAAAAAAATCCCTAATTATGTTCTCATTTTTTGATGTGATCAAAGGGAGAGAAATAGGGTTAAGTTAAGGGGTAGACTTTTAATTTATTCTAAATTTAAGTTTTTTTGAACTTACACTGTTTACATTATTATGCATGTTTTTTTTTATTTTGTTTACCCTAACTTAACTCGGATTGATGCACATCAAA
This sequence comes from Boesenbergia rotunda, assembly GCA_024364735.1. Taxonomy (NCBI): domain Eukaryota; kingdom Viridiplantae; phylum Streptophyta; class Magnoliopsida; order Zingiberales; family Zingiberaceae; genus Boesenbergia; species Boesenbergia rotunda. The sequence goes on along the minus strand of JAGFNQ010003696.1, from coordinate 166,988 downwards.
AAGGGAGAGATTGTAAGTACCCCTGGTTGATTTTGGTATGATCAACCGATTTAAGTTAGGTCCTGGTGTGTTTAATCCCTCTGCTAAGTGTGCAGGAGCTTAGGTACGGAGGAAGTCGACCGTAAGACATAACGGACTAGAAGGATGTTGGAGGAGTTTTCGAGATTTTACACTAAATTGAAATTATAAAATTAATTCCAACTTATCTCTGTTGAGTGGCCCGAGCTCCAAACTGCAGTCTACAATCTCCTGAGCGAAATAGCCGAGTGAGCTCCCGAGTGGCCGAGTGAGCTCTCGAGCGGAAGGCCGAGTGAGCTTCCGAGAGGTATTGCCAAGTGACCGAGCGAGCTCCCGAGTGGAAGGCCGAGTGAGCTCCCGAGCGGTATTGCCGAGTGAGGTCGGAATGAGCTCCCGAGTGAGGTTCCCGAGTGGCCGAGCGAGCCCGAGTGGAATCTCCCGACTCGAGCAGTTTTTCCTAGTGGCCGAGTGAGCTCCGAGCGAAATTGCCGAGTGGCCGAGTGAGCTCCCGAGCAGCCGAGTGGAATTCCTGAACTGGAATTCCCGAGTGGAGTTTCCCGACTGGGATCTCCCGAGTAGTGGTCGGACGTCTCCCGGCCGGGAAGTTGCTGAGGCCTGCACAGCGCAGTTTCCTTGAAACAGATTCGTCCTCCTCCGTCGGTGCTTCGAGGCTCAGATGGACTTCTGTCTCTCAGGATACAACAGCAGACCATGGGCACAACGAAGCACTCGTTGCTCGTGGCGAACTAAAGAGGTACCCGACTGCTATCAGCAGAGCGGAGGTCGGGAACGAGGTGGAGCAGAGGAGAATTATTGTGTCTATGTCTTTTGCTCTCGGTCATCCCCTTTATATAGGCTCAGACCCCTGCAGGAGTAAATGACGAATTAATCATCATTTACTACCATTTACCTAACCAGATCCAAACGTCTTGGTTCATCTACTTGGACAAATTTTGCCCCGACCGGTCGAACATTCGACGTGCGCGGGTCGTGCACGCACACGAGTTCACTTGGTTCAGTACAAATCCGGACCCTGGATTTGCACCCCCCCCCCTGCGCACCCACGCGTGAGAGAGAGCCTCTCCCCTAGCATTTGTTCACAACTACCATGCTTGTGATACAATATAAACCAATCATTTTGCCTTAAAACTCCTAATGTGGGACTAAAGCCCCACTCACAAGGGAGTCCCTTTATTCTCCTCCTCACTTTCTACTCACTAGAAAGTTCCAATGTGGGACTAAAGTCCCACCACCTCTTTTCCATTCAAACATAGATATGAATGGAAAGTTCCAATGTGGGACTAAAGTCCCACCACCTCCCTTTCCATTCACAATAGATATCCAAGATATCCAACAAAGGATTGTGCGGGGAAGTGAGCCGACGGGCTCGGTGTTAGTATTGTGAGAGAAGTGTCCTAAGATAATCGCCTTATGATTGTAATCATTTACTTTAATAAATGAATATTCACTATTTGAGTATACATGTTCATGTATTTGATTGAGATCTTAAACTCATTTACTGAATGTCCACAATACAATTCACAGCATGAGAGAATTTGTGATGAATTCACAACTAGTGATTATCTCTACATGTGCCATTGTAAAGTATTGAAATTATCCCTAGTCGACGAATTGATAAATACGGACACTATCAATTCTGTTGAGACTTGCATGGGTTATTCTCTAATCAGCTGATTCTCACTGGCTGGTGACATTGGGATGTCCGGAGATAAACATGAATGCTAGTTAAGGGAACTAGTTCATTGGAGTGACTAGCTGTAAAACTTCATATGGTAATCTACATATAGATATGTCAATGAAGTTCTTACTGCAGCTTAAGTGCGATGTTCCTTTGACTTGCGGTGTTCAAGTCATCTTGGTCATGGAGACTTATACTTTGACATCTTAAGCAAGCATCTCTAAGGAGGTGTGGACCTAGGATGGTTGGGTATAAGCCGAAGTGCCCGAAGATGTTTGAACAGCCTACAAAGGATTCACCACTCCTTGCGAGGAGATGTATACCCAAGGCCTATCGTCGGATTGTTACTCGAAGCCTCTGGCCAGAGCATCACATGTTCAGAGTATGAATCTCTCAGAAACATGAGAGTAACTAGAATCCGTTGGACGAGAAAGACATTACTTGGGCTAGGTGTGACGTAGTCAGCCTAGTGGGGACTGACACACATAGACCGTGTCCTGAACCAAGTGGGTATAAGATGGTGAAGGGAATGGGACACGATTCATTAGAGCTGCTGAAGGGTTTCAGAATAATTTCTGAGGTCAACCGTTGATCTTTCGATTAATTGGGGATCATGATGTACTACTAGGTGCCACTCATGATCGTTCTATAATTGATGAATTATAGACGGCCAACATAAATCGAAAGCATATTTAGTCACACGCACTACGAGTAATCCGAGGGATTTAAAATGAGTTGAAAATTGGATTTTCCGATCAAGAGAAATAAGTTGAATATGAATTTATCAGAGGCGCACCGGAAGCTTAAAATGGCTAAGTCTTTTGAAGGCTTATTGGACGAATTAAATGAGTTTAATTCGCAAGGGTTTGGATTGGTGTGGCCGGCCAAAGAGGGTGCCCACCCTCTTTGGTTTGGCCGGCCACAATAAAGGAGGGAAACCAATTTATTTGGTTTAAATTATAAAATAAATCGAGCGTGATTTGTTTTATAAAATTATGGATAAAGAAATTTATATAAAGAAATTTACATAAAGAAATTTATAGAAATTTATTCTTTTTATGGAAATTAAAATGAACCATGGATTGATTTATTTTATTTTATAAAATCAATTATGAATTGATTTTTCCATGATAAGAAAAATTTATATAATAAATTTATTCTTTTTATGGAAATTAAAATGAACCATGGATTGGTTTATTTTATTTTATAAAATCAATTATGAATTGATTTTTCCATGTTAAGAAAAATTTATATAATAAATTTATTCTTTTTATGGAAATTAAAATGAACCATGGATTGGTTTATTTTATTTTATAAAATCAATTATGAATTGATTTTTCCATGTTAAGAAAAATTTATATAAATTTCTTGTAAAATTTTATTCCATAATAAAAGGGGAGACATGGTTGTTTTTATTATAAATTAAGTTATAATAAAAATTTGGCATAACGGAATAATTCATAGAAAAATTTATAAGATAAATTTCTTATGAAAAATTCCGTTAAGAGGAGACTTGGCGATTAAGAGGCTACTATATAAAGGTATCAAGGCAAGGCTTGGAAATTAATTCAACTGATCAAGGATTCTTGCCTAGCCTCTCTCCCTCTCCTTCTCTCCCTCTCCCTCTCCAAGTGGGCGCCGGCCCTAGAAGTTCCTCCTAGGGTTGCCGTGAGCCAACTCCACCAAGAAGGCGCCGAAGAAGAAGAAGAAGTGGGTCGCGACTCCTTCCTTCCTTTCCCTGGAATCTTGATTCCGTTACTTGGTGGTTAGTTTCCATCTCTCTCTCTTGATATTCTTGTCGTGCCTTTGGAGAATCTAGTAGTTCTTGTCGGCACGAAACTCGTGGCTTTGCGAAGTCATCCCGAAGAGAACTCGGCGTGGACGCGAATAGAGGCGGAGCTTCCAAGGGACGCTACGGTTGGATCTCGTCCCTTACTTCGAGTTACGCGAGGTATTGAGTAAATTAGTTTACTTTCTGTAAAATTTTAATTTATGATCATGTCCACACATCATAAGGTTGCATGCTAGATACGTGGTTAAAATAATTTGAGAAATTATTTATGCTAATTCTTCCACTGCACGTAATTATTTTTTTAAAATTACGAACCCGAATCCATGTCAACATGCACCCGGTCCCAACACTCGGTACAATCCAAGGGACGCGGAAGCTACGGAAGAGTATACCGGTGGATCAAGAAGGATGTACACGACGCCAGAGGGACGAGAAGCCAGGAGGAAGCATGCTCGAGGGGCGAAAGGTCGGAGTCGGGTTCGGATGAGCCTAACTCTAGTTGGCCGGAAATCACCCAGAAGACGAAGAATCATAAGACTGGTCAGTTTGACCAAGTCAAACCATACGCTCGGAAAAAGAAAGATTTATTTATTGCTAAGAGGACTCGAACCCAAAACCTCAACCAACACATATCTCCATTGTTACCACTTAGGATAGCGAGCGAATTCAACAAGTTATTGTCAATGTTACCACTTAGAGATCACAACAGTGAAGTCTCAAGCAGAAGATAAAGTTTTAATTATACTTTATCTCTTAAAGGATAATACCTTATCCTTTAATCAGATCCAATGGATGCAGTTTTATCCCATCCAAGATCAACCGTCCAGATTACATCTATGGATCAACGGCCAAGAGAAAATTCATCAACAATCGACAATTCAGATTTATTCTCTTAGGCTATAAATAGGGTTAGAGTTTCAGCTTTATTTTTCAATCAATTCATTCACTTACAAAATCTCTTAAGTCTAGTGCGTTGTTGTTGTAAGGCTTCTCCGTCATAAGGAGATTTTATTGAGCATCCACTGCCTTGGAAGCAGCATTCTTAGTTACAACCAAGTTTTTTAAAAGATGAGTGCCTTCTATTTTAATTTTTTTTACCGTCTATTCACCCCTCTAGCCGGTCCAACCCGATCTACCAAGGTTGAGTTGTATATTGATGAGCTGGTAGCAGTTGCATGAGTTAGAGTCATGCACCATTCTTGCATCATTTCATACCGTCGATTATCGACTCCCTTGTGGTATGAGCCCGTCGTCCAGTACATGATCTGCACACACGACCACTCATGGGTTAGTGGATATCATTGGATGTGTTCATTTGCTCTGCACTGCTTTGCTCGGGTACTCACATGGTAGTAGGTAAGGATCCCTCCTCTTCCCATAGACCAGAGGAGATGAGAGAGATATCTTCCCATATATACATGGGGCGGAGCGATAGCTCCCCCAGCATCTTGTCCACTCGGTCACTCAGGAGCAGTGATTGCAAAGTGCAAACAGTGTCACAGCTCTACCCACTCGTCCAACTCATATGGCATGTCTCGGTGGCTTGACTGGTGTTAAGAGTGATCATGTCATTGTATCATGTGCATATGAAGCATTATGCATTTGATTGTGATTGTTGCATATGTTTGATATGCATATACAGGAGATATTATGTGTTTGGTTTGTTGACCCTGCACCTGCTCGTATGATACAAGCATTATATGATTCAGGACAGGCTGATTTCTGATATGTGCATTCATTTGATACTTTCAGTTATGCATATTCTGATATTTCCTTTGAGTCTGTATCATGTTGTTTCGTTATAGCTTGTTCAGCTATTTATACTGGCATGCATATTTTTCTTTATACCTACAGAGTCCACTTGGACTTACCACCCGTCATAATATTTTGGTTTTCAAGTTGATAGGTTGTCAGGGGGAACCCAGTTGCCAGTCTCAAGTTCCTACGACTCCAGCTTTGAGTGCTTCTACGCATTTTTGTTACCTTTACAGCATACCTATTGTTTTGTATTATCATTTTCTGTCATGAACTTGTATTCGTGTTGCATTTGTTGCAGTATTATATTTTTGAGTCTTCTGTTGGACTTTATGGGTATTATTTTGCTACGTGCTTGCTCATAGGACAGTTCAGGTGAGTTTTACGGCTTTATTGCTGAGATGCATTTATTTTCTTCTATTATATCTCTTGCTTTAAGGCCTGAGGCCATTATTATATTGCGTGGTGTTGTATGTATGTTCTAAATTGTAAATTGTACAGAGGAGATGATGTCTGATTTTATATTGGACTAGCGGCTCCTCTGTTCTCGGGGAGTGATAGGCATGATAGGTGAAGGCTCGACGAGAAGAGGTTCAGCACGTGGAGGCTTGGCAGGGGTTGACTAACAAATAATTAGTGGTATGTGGCATGAGTTAAAGGAGCAAATAAGCGAATAATCATCAGCAAAGGAATCCTCTAGAGGCATACTAGGTAGTGCTCTAGGAAAGGGCCCAGCACTAGAACCACCACTAACAAAAGGAAAATCAGACTCAACAAAAATAACATGACGAGAGATAATGATTTTTTTAGAAGAGGATTCATAGCACAGATAGACACTCTGCGTAAGAGAGTAACCAAGAAAGACAGAGAATGAAGATTAATGTGCAAATTTATGAGAAGCATATAGGCAAAGCCAGGGATAGTAGAGACAACGAAAAGTGCGAAGTTTAGAGAGATTTTGCAAGGAGACAAAGAGGCACTTGAAGGAAGATTTGTAGGAAAGATTATGTTTGAGTAGTCGATTAATAAGATAGGTGACAGTGGCAAAAGCGAAAGGCCAGAACTGGGTAAGAACAAATGTATGATGAAGAAGCGCAAGATCAATTTCAACAATTTGGCGGTGACGACGTTTAGTGAAACCATTATGTTCAGGAGTATGAGGGGGAGTGTTAGGTGAGAAATTTCATGCAAACTAAGAAATTCATTAAGTGCATGAAATTCACCGCCATTGTCAGTATACATGGCAAAAATAGGACAATCGTTTCTTGACAAGAGAAAGCATTGGAATACAGAAAGGACATCTGATTAGCATTTTAAGGAATATAGTCAAATATATTTACTGTGATGATCAAAAAATATAACATAATATTTATAGTCATCACTTGAGAGAACTAGAGATGTCCAAATATCAGAAAATATTATATCAAGGGGAAATTACGAAGAGAGCGACGAGTCATGAAAAGATAATTTATGACTTTTATTGCATTGACAGGAATTACAATAAAATGATGAAGTGACGAAACGAAGCAAAACAACAACTTAGACACAACTAACTGATGTAAGACACAAGCAGATAGGTGGCCCAAATGACTATGACAATAGGGACAGAAACAATAAAAGAAGAAAGCACTAGTGGTGGAGGAGTGGACGCAGGCTAATAGTAGACACCGCATTAAGTAGACCTTGATGGTGAAAAGCCCCCATGCGAGAATCCTTCACCTAAAAAGCAAAGGAAGTGAAAATAATAATGACATCATTAGTTTTACAAAGTTAGGAGACTAACAAAAAGTTCTTTTTAATTGATGGGACGTAGAGGGGATTGGAAAACTTCAAAGAAGAAGAGTTAAGGGTGGTAAGAGACAACCTTTGTGAGTAATGGGCAGTCCAGCGCCATCACCGACAACAACACTAACAAAACCAACATACGGAGCATGCAGAGAGAGATTGGAGAGGTCAGAAGTCACATAATGGGTGGCGCCAGAGTCAAGGATCCAATCAAACAATGATGGCAATGTCATAGTATAGGCAACAACCAACGAAGCAGGCGGTCCATAGGCATCACGAGACGAACCAGTGGGAGGCGCAGGAGTAGGAGCAAGTTGATACGAAAAATCAGGGCAATGTGGAGCAATGTGACATTAATGATTGCACGACTAACAGCGTCCAAGGTATGAGCGTGAGACACGCTGGTCCTACCCAGGAGAGTATGGCTGCTACCACAATCAGGAGGGCCACCGACTAGTGGGATGAGCACCGACAGGTGGATGAGCCAAAACAGGTGGATAAGAGGACCAACGTGAAGAGGAAGTAGATCGAAAGCGGGGTGGGCAGTGATCAGAAGAGTGATTTACGTATCCCTCAGAGCGGAAAGACAGGCTTCATGATTGAGTAGCTTCTCATGGAGTTCCTCAAACGAAATTGTAGTGTCCTGGGCCTGAATGGCATGACTTAGTTCCTTATTGTCATCATCAAGACCATGATTCATGAAGGAATTTAATGGTGAGGTCTTAAATGTCAAGAGGGGAATTTATGAGAGACAGTTCATCATACTTGGATTTGATAAACTACATAAATTCAATGATGAATTGAGAGCCTTTGATTAGATTGCAAAGTTGTATTTTAAGTTGTGTAATGTGATCACGAGTGGGCATGCCATAAGTGAGAGCAAGAGTATTCTAGGGATCACGAGATGTGTGAGCAGCAGCAATGAACGAAATTAAGGATGGAGAAAGATCCAATAATAGCATTCAACATGAGTTGATCCTAGCAAATCCAGGCAAATATGAAAGATTCGGGATCTGAGGACTGTCAACAATATGTAGTTTGTCCAGACAGGGGTGAGAACCATCAACAAAGTCAAGCAAATCAAAACTAATGAGAAGGGTCATGAATTGTAAACGCCATGAGAGATAGTTGGAGGAAGTTAGCTTCAAAGGTGATACCAATTGTAGGTTCGGGATGGACAACTAGAGAGGGTGAATAACCCTGCAAGTAGAGTTAAAAAAATCTCTTACTTTTCAAACTTAGCAAGGATGAACAATTAATTAAACAATTAAAAATAACAACATAAAATCTACTAAGAAACACGAGGTTTTTACTTGGTAACAACCTATTTGGTTGTTAATCCAAAACAATTGAAACTCATTTAAATCTCCTTCATTAAAGGCAAAGTGGCCTCTTATAGACTTTGGTGTTAGGATGTATCCTAAAAACCTTGCATTTGGTATAAGAACATCTACATTTTGAAAGAGAATCACAAATCACAAGGTTGCATGTTTATATTAGTATATGCACAAATGTCTGATACTTTGTATTGTAGATAACGTGGTGTGTGGTGACGCACAGAAGATCATGTTATCAGTCCCTTGCAGAGTATAAGTAAGAGGCTCACAACCAAGATGGAGTTGGACAAACCATCGGGATGGTTGTAGTATAATTAGGTGTGGTTTGTCTTAACCATAGAATTACACTAGTGCACTTTGTGTGCATTAAGCATAACCAAAAATAGAGGTCATCCAATTTATACTGACTTTATAATTAGATTAGATTTCGGATATATTATGGAGTACATGCTCTAAATCTCGAAATAATAACGGGCACATGTACTTAATAATTATTTCTTTGATTTACCAGTGAGCGAGATTTATTCTGCTAAATCGATAGGTCTGGTAAGTTGGGAAATAATATTATTTACATGGTGTGTCGTTGATTATTGATGAAATTCGTGTCCTGGTGAGTCGGGATGATGATGTCCCCTTGATGAGCCCATAAGGTTCATCATGTTAAATCTTGCAAGTGGACTATGGTCCAACATGATGAAAAAGTTGAGTGGTACTAGTCAAGGATCAAGAGGTTGATTAATTAAAATTGTCAATAATTTAAATTAATCGATGGGCATTCAATATCTTAAACACGGGGAGATGGATGTGCTCATAATAAATGGAGCCCATATGAAAATATGGGGGTTGGTGAGGAAGTTCAATGGGGGTCCTTTAGTGGAATGGATCTCCATTAATGGATCAGATTTAGATCCATTAGCGGGCCAAGGCGCAACTCCTCCTCATGGTCCCTATCGTAGTCATATATATACCCCATGGAGTCATGAAACCGGGGGCTAATCAATCCAATTCATTCACACAAAACCCTTAGAGAGCCTCTCCTTCTCTCCCTCACAAATTCTCTCTCCTAGGGTATTAGGTTGCGTCGGATCAAAGGGAGCAAGGGGAGAAGATCTTCTTCTCCTTTCCTTTGAGAGTGGAACCTGATCCAAGGCAGCACCACCAGGTGGTGTTCGGCGGGAGAGGGATGTTGAGGCAATCTATGGTCCAGAGTGACCATGAGTTTTGATGTATCGGCAAAGGATTTAAGTTAGGTTTTTCCTTGTGATCTAATATGTGTAATTGAGTGTGCAGGATTGCAGGTTTACACATATTGACTTGGCTGGACGGCTTCGGTATGGTGAAGGGTTGCATGGAGACAAGCTGGAGGCTTGTGTGCACCCGAGGGACCTTGGTATAGCAGGGATGATGAGCCGAGGGGTACGGACTTCGAGGCATATGTGAAGGATGGCATGGAGATAAGCTGGAGGCTTGTGTGCATCCAAGAGACGAGGGCCGAAGATGAAGAGGGCGCAAAGGCAATAGTCAAGGTTGCTGGTGATGAGTCAGCAAGTCATGAAGGGACAAGAGCCGAGGGAGGAGGACTCCAAGGGCAAGCCGGGAAGTGGACTTCAAAGGGCACACGAGAAGGGTGGCATGGAGGCAAGTCGAGGACTTGCGTGCACATCTGAGGGACAATAGCTGGTGGAAGAGGACTTCAAGGGGCAAGCCAAGGGAGTGTACCTGAAGGCGTGCGTGGAGGAGAGTCATGAGAGTGAGTAGGAGTGTGTTTGTAAGATGGACAGTCAACTGGAAATATAATAGTCGACTGCCAGCGAACACAGAAACTCACAGTGTGTATTTGGCCCTGGACCAGTCGACTGCTCTGGGAGCAGTCGACTGGTGTATAGCAGAATTCAAACGTTGGGGCTGTCAACGGTCGAATCTGAGTGGGGGCAGTCGACTGCTCTGGGAGCAGTCGACTGCCTGCGGATTTTCCAGCCTGAGTTCTATCTAAAGAGAACTCGGTTTGGGCTGGGGTTCTTGGCGAAATCTGCTTGGATAGAGTAGATTAGTAGCCTTTGGTGCTCAGGGATTGTCGAGGTGCTGTGGCGAGATTTCTCCACCCACAAGGAGCGACAAGGGCTAGCCGGAGGTTATCCGGGTAGTGATTGTCGAGGTGCTTGGATTAGTCACCCTTAGGGGTGGATACCAAGTAAATCTCCTTGTTAGCATTGCTTTCTTGTTGTTAGTTTTATTCTTTTGTATTTCCGCTTACGCAACTAACAACGTTGGAAGAAGAAAATTCGAAAAGTGCTATTCACCCCCCCCCCCTTTAGCAACGTACAAGATCTAACAAGTGGTATCAGAGCGAAGGACCGCTCTTGTCGAACTAATAGCCGAGGGAGCAAGAAAGCTAGAGGAAAAACAATGGAAGATAAGTTGGGTGACGACATCTACATTCCACCTCCCTACGACAATGAAGATTTCAGATATTGAAAGATGCGAATAAAGACGTGGCTTGGAATGGAGTGGGGATGTAGGATGGCAATAGAAGAGCCTTTCGAAGTTCCAAAGGACAAGCACGGAAAGAAGTTTCATCCTAGATATTGGGATAAAGAGCAACAAGAACAATTTATGACAACTAAGAAGGTAATTGATATATTGCTTAACATTTTGCCTACTAATGTGTTAAATGGTGTAGGGGAATATCAAAATGCACATGATCTATGGAGAAAGGTAGGAGAATTCCATGAAAACCCTACACGAGTTCAATTAGTGGAAGAACCCAAGGAAGTGAGCTCAATAGCCCAAGAGGAGGAAGAAGAGAGTGAGAGATCATCAACCTCATCAAGGGAAGAGGAAGAGGTCACCACCTCAAGGATTGAGGGGGAGGAGAGACCCACTTCAATACCGAAACAAGAGGAAGCATCCACTTCATCCAAGGTTGAAGAAGAAGTCAACCTAGCCTCTACCTCCACTAAAGCAAGAATCAAAGATCACATCATATGCTTTGGTTGCAACGAAAAGGGGCACTACAAAGATAAGTGTCCAAAGGGTAAGAAAAAGGAGGTAATCCCTAAACCAATTTCAATTCCTTCTAAATCTAACATGGGGTGTAGGGATGAAGAAACCCAAGCTAAAAGAAAGAAGATTCGATGCTTCACATGTGTAGAGCTAGGGCACTTTCACACAAAATGTCCAAGGAAGAAAGAGCTCAAGAAAATGGAGCACTTGAGAAGATGGGAGAAAGAGGAAAGAAAGAAAAGAAGCTTCCATCAAAGGGGAACTACAAAGGTAAGGGAGGTAATTCCTAACCTTGATGTAAAATGCAATTTCAATTTGAGTTCCTCCATGAATGTTAAAAATAGTGTCAATTTCTCATCCATGCATGCTAAAATTCATGAAAAATGCTTGATGGTGCATAATTTTGGTTTTAAATATCATGATAGGAATAGGAGTAACAAGGTAGATGATAACCCTAAGAAAAGCATGCATCATGAAAAATCTAAGACCTTAGGACCTAAGGATCAAGGCATTAATCCCAAGAAGGGGAGACATATGCCTAGGAAGATGAGTAGGTCTAGGAATGCCCAAAATGAGCATATGGGCACTAAGGTTAGAAACCTAGAAAAGAAAAATCAAGCCTTGAGGGCTAGGCTTAATACATTGGAAAAGACTCTAGAAAGATTCAAGGTTGGATCAAAGGGTTTAGACATGGTGTTGGGTAGTCTAAAACCCAACTATGATAGATCGGGTTTGGGATACCGGCCTCAAGTCTCCAATGCCAACAAAAAAAATTACTGGGGAAGGATACAATTATGGCAAGAAGGAGAAGTCCAAGGATGACAAGGGAATGCCATCAAAAGGTAAAAAGAATGACTTAACCAAGGACAAGGTGTCCAAGGTTAAGAAGGTTAGATTTGTAGGCCAAAAATCACCGGGGGCACACCGGTGTGGTCTAGTATGGATTGAGTCACCTAGGGAGGTGGCTAGGGCTAAGAGCTCAAGGGGGAGCTCTAGGAGCCTTTGGGGTAGGGGTGTCAATTCAGGTGGGTCGGGTCGGGTCGGGTTGGGGTCGGGTTGGTAAAAAAAAAAATTTTAAACTCCCAACCCAAACCCGACCCGAACCCGAACTCAACCCGAAACACCCGAACCCGAACCCGACCAACCCGATCAACCCGAATAACCCGAAAAACCCGATTCAAAACGTCTTTTTTCGCTATTTTTCCTATAATTCATCACTTTTATCTCAATACTCCATCATGATCATACTAATATTGATATTAATATACATAAAAATATCTTAATTTTCAAAATAAAATTTGATTTAACCCTAAAAAATCACTAAATATTAAATTTGGGTCAACCCGAACCCGACCCGACCCGAACCCGAACCCGACCCGGAAATTTTCAACCCGAAATCCTCCAACCCGAACCCGAACCGAACCCGAAAATTTTCAACCCGAACCCGATTTTTTCCGGGTTGATTCGGGTTGGGTCGTCGGGTCGTGTTGATTTTTGACACCCCTACTTTGGGGTCCATGGTAAATGGATCTCAAGAGATGGTCTCTCTAAGAAGTCCAAGTGCTCTAGGAAATGTGCCAAAAGGGTTGGAAGACTAAGGGAAGTCTTAATCCTAGGGAATTGGCATATTAAAATGAGATTTACGGTGAGAAAAGATGAAAAATGGGATTATAATTGAGAGAAATTGGTTTTAAAGTATAAATGTCATATAACTTGGTGCTAAGAATGTAATGTGATTGAGTATGGGAAGAGCCATCAAGGTGAGGTCGAAATTAGAACCTTTGGACAAGGTTTCAATGATATAATTTAGGAGAAGTTGAGTTTCGTGCCAATCTTGGGATTTGGAGTACATTTATTTGGAAACATATTTTTCCCAAGTAGATATAGGCTTCACAAATCTCCTCACAAAATTTCAGATTTTTTGGAGATTTGTAGAATTATTTAGACATTTCTGAAATTTGCCTGAAAACCTGAAATTCAGATACCAGTCGACCAGTACAGGACCAGTCGACTGGTCCGGGACTAAAAATATTCTGTTTGTTTTGACAGTCAACTGCCCTTGGGGTAGTTGACTGATCCATAAGGTAAAGGAGAAAAGACAGATTGGCTAATATGATATGGCCTTAAAATTAGAATCCATGGTTATATTCTTTAAATAAAGGTTTGCCTCATGATTTAATGGTGATGGTGTGAAATGAGGCCATATGGATATCATGAAATTCAAGGAAGATTGATGAGTGGATATTCATCTAGGGTTAAGAGATAAGAAGAAGAAGATTTGATCATGTTAAGGATAACATAAGAGGAGAAGTGAAGACATTTCCATATGTCAAATTATAATGGTTAGCCTTGACAAACACATGGAATTATAGATAGATTTCCAAGTTGATACAAAATGCCAAACTTTTGACGAAATTAGAGGATGTACCAAAAGTCAAGCACATTTGATAATCTTCATGAAATCATATTTTTCTAGGATAGGGTATATCCTAGCAAATGTGCTTGCAAACTCTTAGATTGTTTAAGGTTTTGTTGAGTTCTTTTTGGCACTAGGGATAAGGTTGCTTGGGGCAATCCTTAATGGTGTCCAAGGGGGAAAGAACTTGGAAGTTGAGTTGGGTAGAACTTGACTTGGTGTTATGGTGTCAAGTTGGGTAGAACTTGACCCTGGTAAATTGAAAATTGGGAGAAGGCATAGGTTAAGAGGGAGGTTGCCTCCTAGTTACCTTAATTTTCATAGGAAATTTTAGGTTTTGTGTCAAACTTGGGAATGGTGATAGATACATGGTTAAATGTATTTTTCCCAAGTAGGTATAGGTACCACAAAGTTCTCCACAAAATTTGGAAATTTTTGGAGATTTGTGGAATTTCTGGCGCATTTCTGAATTTGGCCAGAAAAGCTGATTTTCAGAGTATCAATCGACTGCCCTGGGGGCAGTCGACTGGTCAGGGCTGAGTTTTGTATCAGCAGCTGGGAAGTGGTCCAAATGATGTAAAACAAGTGTATGGTGGGCTAGTACACATTGTTTATGATCATTAGGGATTAAAAGAACCAATAATTGGGATATTGTTGGGTTCTTTTTGATGTTAGGCGAAGGGGGAGAAGTGTTGGGTTTAATTTGGGAAACCAAACACGCCTTTGTGGGAAACCCTAGGTTTAGGGGGAGCTGAGATTAAGGGGGAGCATGGTTGCTCCATTCTTGGCGTAAGGGGAACCTTGGAGAGGTTCTTAAAAAGCCTTTGTAAGTCCAATATAAGGGAGCTTTGGAGAAGCTTTAAAAAGCTCGATTTTGATAAAAAGCCCTAACTTGGAGGGTTAGGTGTGGGATGCCTTGGGATAGGATCCATACATTGTTTGCATTGCATATGCATTGGCGGTGTAAGTCCAAGGTGGAGCCTTGGCAACGTAAGTCCTGTTGTTTATTTAGCATTATTTTTGCTACTTATTACTATTTATTTTTCCTAACTTAAACGAATTGTCAAACATCAAAAAGGGGGAGATTGTTGAGGCAATCTATGGTCCGGAGTGACCATGAGTTTTGATGTTTGGGCAAAGGGTTTAAGTTAGGTTTTCCCTTGTGATCTAATATGTGTAATTGAGTGTGCAGGATTGCAAGTGTACACGTATTGACTTGGCTGGACGGCTTCGGTATGGTGAAGGGTTGCATGGAGACAAGCTGGAGGCTTGTGTGCACCCGAGGGACCTTAGTATAGCAGGGATGATGAGCCTAGAGGTGCGAACTTCGAGGCATATGTGAAGGATGGCATAGAGACAAGCTCGAGGCTTATGTGCATCCGAGGGATGAGGGCCGAAGATGAAGAGGGTGCGAAGGCAATAGTCAAGGTTGCTGGTGAAGAGTCAGCAAGTCATGAAGGGACAAGAGCCGAGGGAGGAGGATTCCAAGGGCAAGTCGGGAAGTAGAGTTCAAAAGGCACACGTGAAGGGTGGCATAGAGGCAAGTTGAGGACTTGCATGCCCATCCGAGGGACGATAGTCGGTGGAAGAGGACTTCAAGGGGCAAGCCAAGGGAGCGTACCTCAAGGCGCGCGTGGATGAGGGTCATGAGAGTGAGTAGGAGTGTGTTTGTAAGCTGGGCAGTCGACTGGGAATATAACAGTCGACTGCCAGCGAACACAGAAACTCACAGTGTGTATTTGGCCCTGGACCAGTCAACTGCTCCCAAAGCAGTCGACTGGTGTGTAGCAGAATTCGAACGTTGGGGCTGTCAACGGTCGAATCTGAGTGGGGGCAGTCGACTGCCCTGGGAGCAGTCGATTGCCTGCGGGTTTTCCAACCTGAGTTTTATTTAAAGAGAACTCGGTTTGGGCTGGGGTTCTTGGCAAAATCTACTTGGATAGAGTAGATTAGTAGCCTTTGGTGCTCAGGTATTGTCAAGGTGCTGTGGCAAAGTTTCTCCACCCACAAGAAGCGACAAGGGCTAGCCGGAGGTTATCCGGGTAGTGATCCACCGACTGATTCTTGGATTAGTCACCCTTAGGGGTGGATACCAAGTAAATCTCCTTGTTAGCATTGCTTTTTTGTTGTTAGTTTTATTCTTTTGTATTTCCTCTTGAGCAACTAACAATGTAGGAAGAAGAAGATTCGAAAAGTGCTATTCACCCCCCCCCCCCCTCTAGCAACATACAAGATCTAACAAGGGAGGTGGTGGAGGGTCGTCGGCGGTGACTTCAAAGGGAGGTTGCAGCTAGGGATGGCAATTTTATCCGAATCCGACGGAGAATCCGACATCCGACCCGAATAGAGGAGGATATGGAGGGACTACCAATACCCGATATCCGACCCGAATACCCGATTAAATAAAAAATACATATATGCATTTAAAAAAATTTTCTCCAAAACCTACTAATAATTTGTATTAATGTTAGAAATAGATTATATATATGTTTAATCTATTTTTAAAATTATAGATATATATTTTTTTAACTTTAATGTTAATTATAATGTACTTTTGTTCAATGATATAGTTGGATAGAAAGAAAAAAAAATTATTAGTATACAAGATATCTGATCCTTTAATGGGTATGGGTATATCTAATGGATATCCGATGCCCGATGGGTATGGGTACGGAGGATATAGAATCTGACCCGAACCCGAACCCGACCCATTGCCATCCCTAGTTGCAGCGCCGGCGGAAGGAGGAAAGAAGGTGCAAGAAGGAGAAGTTTCATCCTCTTCTTCTTCTTCCTTTCCTCTCCATCTTCTTGCTTTCTTCCTTCCTCCTTGGCGTGTGCAAGCTGGGAGCAAGGAGAATCCACCGGTGGCTAGAGAAGAGACTACTTCCATCTTCTCTTGGCCGGCGGCAAGGAAGGAGTGGTGGAGATAGGTTTCGGCTACGGTTTGTTGGGAAGATGAGTTTTGTTTCTCTTCTTTGTTTTCATCATCTTCTTCCTCCTTGGTCTACTTGGTGGACGGAGCAAGGAAGAAGATGGAGCTTCCTTCTCTTGGCCGGCGACAACCCTAAGCTCTAGGGTTTTGGTGCAAGGAAGAAGGAAGAAGGAAGAGGATTGATTGGTGGCCCTTGGTGATTCCGCGTCTTGGTAGATCGTCGCCCACACGACGTCCAAGAGGGGAGGGTCATACGGTAGAAGACTGCGAGGTAAAAGACGAGGTATATCTCTCTTTGGCTCCTTCTTTCATTCTATTATTTCATGTGATATTTTGTTATCGCATGTGTGTTATTGATTAATTATCATGTTTTAATTATTGTTAATTAATGTTGATAATTAATCATGTCATGGACCCCGAAGATAAACATAAAAATCGATGATCCGCTCGTCATCTTTTCCGCAGTCAATCGGTTAAGCGAATTACAAGGCTCGATCTTTGAGATTGGCTAAGTTGTAATTCGAATCGATTGATACGATGACGAGACGGTCGTTTGAGAGATAGGTCTCCATTCGGAATATTAAATTTTTAATCCATAGACATGGAGAGGTCTCTCATGTTCGACCTCGCGTTCGCTTAGGAAACCCGCCAAGCTATTCCATCATTTGGAAAGCATAGAAAGAATACAGAAGTCGAGTTACAGTTGTTGTTAGATCTTATATCTTTGAGACTTGCACATCGAGATTCATGAAGTTCAATAGTCGAAAATAGATTTTTCTAATGTACTTACCCCAAAGTCCTTAAAGATGTATTGGGAATCTACTATTGAGGTCCATTCTGGTGTTCTTGGAAACACATTTAATGCATATCTTAGTGAATCTTGGTTTGTTACTGTTTCTCTAGATTAATGAGTCCGGTGATCAACTCCTTAATATTCGCGTGAAGTTGGGTCATCGTTTCTCCTTCTTTCATTTGGAGGTTTGTCGGCTGATTTTGAAGGATGTCTCATCTTGCTAGCTTAGCATCCGATGTTCCTTCGTACAATTCCAAAAACTTCTCCCAAAACTCTTTGGTTGATTGGTAGGCGTTGATTCGGTTGACTTCTTGTGGTGGTAGAACACTCAACAGATGGAACTCTACTTTGTCATTGCCCACAAAGTCGGTCTGTTCTTTTTTGGTCCAAAGATGCTCTTCTTATCGTCTCCGTTGTGATCTTTGGGTGTTTCAAAATCATATTTAACTATTAGTAATAAATCAAAATCAGTTTTGAAGTCTATTCGACATTTCCACAGCACAAACTCTTCCTCAAATTTTGGTAGGTGGATACTTGGTCCAACCGTCGTCTTGTAGCTTTAGGTGGCAATAAGACATCTTGAAGTGGTTGGTCTTTGATACCAATTGTATCTAATATTTCTTTTGGGGGTTTTAAAACATTTAAATATAAATAATCACTTTTCAATAATTCAATTTGTTCTTTGAGTTTATCATTTTCATGCTCTAGTTTGTCAAAATGATCTAATGGACATGTTGTTGCTAATTTCATTTTGAGATCAATATTTTCCATTTTTGTTTTTTCTATATTTTGACCTTAGTTTGCATAACGATCTAGTCATTAACTTTATGTCTTTATATAGTTGTTCAGGCAGTAGAAGGCATATCTCACTTATCATGCCAGATTTAAAGTTGGATTCTCCCCCTTCATCGCTGCTGTGTTCTAACGTGACTCCCCTTCATCATTGTTATCTTCTGATATAGCTCTCCCTTGATCAATGCTTTCTTCTAAGGTTGCTTCGTCGTTTGATTTTTGGTGACTAGCCATCAGTGCTAGTTCGGCGTATTCTTCCTTCTCAGACTCAGATGATAATGTTTCATCTCACGTGACCTTGAGTTCTTTTGTGTTTGGACTTATTTAACCTTGTATCCTTGTTCTTCAATTTTGGATAGTTGTCTTTTATGTATCATTTTCGTCACAGTTATAGCATCTAACTCTTCTTTTATCTCATGGATTTTTTTTTGCCTGCATCTCATTAATCTTGTTAGATTTAAAAAAACTTTTTGAACTTTCTTACCATATAAGTTTCTTGATCCTCGTCGAGGGATAACACTAAATCTAGTTTGACCTTTTTCACTTTTAGGGCGATGTTGTTGTACTCTACTCCTAGTTCCAGGGTGATATTATAAGTACCCCGGATTGGTTTTGATGTAGTCAACCGAATCAAGTTAGGTCCTATGGTATTTGATCCTTGTGTCTAAGTGTGCAGAAGTTTAAGAGCACAATAAGTCGAGTGGTTGACGTTGAAAACCCGAGGTGCCCTACTTTTGATTGACGGTACCTTGGGTGTGAATATTTGAGCTACCACGGAAAGGTGCGAGGGTGCCTCAATTCAGACTGAGGGCACCCTAGATTGGAACTAAGGTACCCTCAGTCGGATCTGAGACACCCTAGATGAACAACAACTAAAGTTACCAGTTGCGTAATGGATAAAACTTTATCCAATTAAGGCGCTCTAGGTCTCAACTGAGGCACCCTAAGTACCACGTCAACAAACAGTCACTTCGACCATTAGGTTATAAATAATCCCTTAGAGCTAGGATTAAAACACAACAGCTGTTATTCACTTTTCTAATCTTTCCACAAGTTGTACAACGTATGTAAGAGACTTTTTCACCTGTAAAAAAGAAAATAATCTTAGTGGAACTTTTTAACGACTTAGATTAGCAACCTCCCCGGTTACAACCAAGTCAAATCTCTCTAGTCTCTTACTAGTTTTCTTTTATGTTATTTATGATTAAATTAATTATATAACTAATCTGTTATCTTTGCTAAGAAAGTGCAAAAGATCAAGTTTATATTTGCAGGATTAATCCCCCACCCCCACCCCTGTCCCCTCTAGCTGGCTTGCACAAAACCTACAACTATTTTTAGCCCTTGGAGGAAGTATCATTTTACTTTCATGACTCGGAAGCGCCTCGAATGTGATCCAAGACGTCTCAGTTGGATAGAGTTTTATCCACACAACCAATGGTAATTCTACATCTGAGGCATCTTAATTCCATCCTGAGGTGTCTCAGTTCTGAGTTGAGGCACCTTAGCCTTAACTAAGGCACCTCAATTCCAAAATCTCCCATATTGAATTCTGCTCATTCAAAGCTCTTTCAAAGATAGTTGAGGCGCTTCTAACCTTGAATAGTCCAAAGTCAATTCTCGAGTTGATCTTTTTCGATCTTCGATTGCTTGAGTGATTTTCGGCTGTCTAGAATTATGTTCATCCGAACCCAACTCCGGTCTTCTTCTCGAGTAAGTTTCCTCCCCGGCTTCTCGTCTCTTGGACGTCGTGTATGTTTTCTCGTCCACTGGTGTATTCTTCCACAGTTTCTCATCCTTCGGATGCACTGAGCTCGTCGGCTCTTTTCTTATGATATTCTTCTCGTCCGCTGCGTCTTTCACTCGACTACTTGTACTCCTAAGTACCTATACACTTAGACACAAGGCATCAAATAAAACGGGATCTAACTTGACTCGATTGATCACATAAATACCTATTTGAGGTACTTACAATCTTCCATTTTTGATGTGCATTAATCCCATTTAAATTAGCATAAAAAAACAAGAATTTAAATAAAACTTGTCACACTAACAACATAAATTTTGCAGATAAGTATATAAAAAAATTTAAGAATTAGTCCTAAACAAAAATAAATTTTGCAATGAAATCTCCGGGGTTAAAAAGTTTAGGAAAAAAATTTGAAAAAAAAACAAACAATGGGTAGTTCAATATTGACTAAAAAATTATGTGAATTTTTAAAAATGTTTTGCAACTTATATTATCTTTGAATTTCGAATCTCCTATTTTCAAAAAAAATTAATTAAAAAATATTTATTAATGTTGAAAAATGCCAAAAATAAACTGCAACACTTATATATTTTCTTATTTGGAGAAAATGTTTCTACCAAAAATCATTTTTATTTTTCACAAAATAATTATTTTTAATAGAAATAGAAGTTTGAAGAAATAATTCCTTTAAAAGTAGTAATTTTTGGAAAAATAAGTTGTTAATTTTTCTGACTAGGTGAAATCTAACAAAAATTTGCCAAAAAAAATCGATTCCTTAAAAGTTTATGTCCGAATAAACTAATTTAAAAAAAAAATTGAAAGAAAATTCATAGAAAAAGTTTATTAGTCAAAAAAAATTCCGAAAATTTTTGTCAAAGTGTATCTATAATCAATCAGACTCAACGGAAATATTCACAAGAAAAAAAATTATACATGAAAAATGATTTTCTTTACATAACTAAAAAATTTTTAATTTTAAATTTTAAAATAAATTTCGAATTTAGAAAATTTTCTTAATTTTTCTCAATAGTAAAAATATAACGTACAACTTCTGAAAAATCATATTTTTAAAAATAATCTTCTTAATATTTTTAAATTTAAAAATATGATTTTTAACAAAAATTTATTTAATGGTCAAAAAAATTCTGAATTTTTTTTTCTTTTTGCAAATAGGTAACATTAGTGTTTATTACTCAAAAATTTGAAACAAACTAAATCCACTCAAAATACATTTGAAAAATCATTTTCAAATAAATATTGACATTTTGGCAATTAAAAAAAATCTAGCATGCGTGGAAAATTATATAACAATTCAATAGAGATTTGGAACTCAAAATAAATCTTTACTTACTTGATTTATCAAAATTTTGACAAAATATAATTTTAAAGTCTTTTTATAATTTGACCCTTATAGTTTCTCAAATATCAATTAAGCCCTCTATTGTATTTAATATTTCATTTTAGGGTTTTAAAATATTTAAACATGCATGATTTTTTTTCAATAATTTTATTTGTTATTTATCTTTATCATTTTTATGTTTTAGTTTGTGAAAATGATCTAATAAGCATGTTGTTACTAATTTCATTTTGAGATCAATATTTCTTTTTTCGTTTTTTACATATGACCTTAGTTTAATCTAATCATTAACTTTATACCTTGATATAGTTAATTAGGAGGTAGAAGATATACCTTATTTATCATGTTAGATTTAAAGTTCGGTTCTCCCCTTTCATCGCTACTGTCTTTTGACGTAGCTCCTATTTCATCGAAGATTTCTTTCAGGGTTGTTTCGTCATTTGATTCTTGGTGAGTAGTCATTAGTGCTAGTTTGGCGTATTTTGTTTCTCAAACTCAAATGATGATGTTTCGTCCACATGACCTTGAGGTTTTTGTATTTTGACTTGTTTGACTCTTTATCCTTGTTTTTCAATTTAAGACAGTTATTCTTTATGTATCCTTCTTCGTCACAGTTATAGCATCTAACTCTTCTTTTACTCATGGATTTTTCTTGGCCTACATCTCATTAAGCTAGTTAAATTTAAAAAACTTTTTGAACTTCTTACCATATAAGGTTCTTAATCCTTGACGAGGGATGACTCTGAATCTAGCTCGCTTTTTCACTTTTGGGCCGACGTTGTTGTATTTTACTCTTAGCTCGAGGACGTTATTTATAGCCCTTTGAAGGAAGTTACTATTATGCGATGTGGCTTGGAGGCGTCTTCGATCTGATTCAAGACTTGAGACGCTTCAATTCCGTCCTGAGGAGTTTCAGTTCCGACTTAGAGCACCTTGGGTCTTAACTGAATCGTTTCAATTCGAAATCTCGCAGATTGAATTCTGCTCATCCGAAGCACCTTCAAAGACGGTTGAGGCACCCCAGATCTTGAATACTCCAAAGCCAACTCTCGAGTTGACCGTCTTTGGTCTCCGATCACTTGGGTGATTCCTGATCATCTAGAGTTAAGCTTATCTAACTCCGGTCTTCTCCTCGAGCATGCTTCCTCTCCGACTTCTCATCCCTTAGATATCACGTACATCCTCTTCCATCGGTATACTCTTTCACAGCTTCTCGTCCATTGGATGTACCGAACCCGTCAACTCCTTTTTCATAATATCATTCTTATCCACTATATTTTTTACTCGATTTCTTATACTCTTAAATTCTTACCCACATAGAAAAAATGATTAATAAGATTTTTTTAAAATATTGGTTGATTCATGAGAAGTTATTGCGTCCCATTTACGTTAAATCGAATGTACAACATCAACGCGTTCAAACTTTATTTTTTAATTAAAAAATACATTAGAGAGCGTGAAATGCTCCAAATTTTTTTAATTAAACAAATTTTTAATTAAAATTTATTTAATGTTAACTAAATGATACGTATAAAATAAGAAAAAAATATTTTATATAATAAATATATTTAAAAATATATTATTATTTATTTTAAATAATAATCCTTTAAATTACATAAATAAAATTTAAATTATATTTATTTAATATAAAATAAAAATAAAAATTAATGAATATACGGCGGGACCCATAAATAATGAGTGTTTATGTTAAAATAAATATAAGAGAATGAAGGTGTTAATATAATGTGTGTGTGACATATGGATCTCATACCTTTTGATGAAGTGATAGGTGTTTTAACGTCAACGAATGTGGATGCCTTAAACACAAGATATCAAATATAACATGACCTAACTTTACTCTGACAAAAAGAATCTACCTAAGAGTATTTATAATCTCTTCTTGTTTTAATATGCATCAATCTTAGTTAAGTTAGTGTAAAAAAATAAGAATTTAAATAAAACTTATTACACAAACAACATAAATGTTACCTTTTAAGTACATAAAAATTGTAACAATTAGTCACAAGCAAAATAAATTTTACAATGAAACCTCCCCTTAACTTAATCTTATAATTTTCTCCCTTTGTTCACATCAAAAATAGGGTTAAAAATTTAGAAAAAAATCTAAGTTCATCGAATCCATACAGGCACACCACATCTCGATCTGCAACAGATCAAATTATATATAGAGAGATCATACCGTGTAAACTCTACATGAACTTTAATTATTTTTTTGATTTAAAATTATTTTATACTTAACATTATAAGTAATTATTAAATTTTAAAAATAAAATTTTAAATGATATAATTATAAGTTAAAAAATTTTAAAAAAATAAATATACTTAATTCACACTATTGATCCGCGCCACAAAATCCTTATACTTCCAAAAACAAATATGAATGGTCCACGTGAGTAAGCTTCGAAGTACCAATTGGAGATCATCTCCAAATTGATATCCGTGGTCCACACGGCCACCAATCGGGCCACGTTTATAAAAACGTGTAATACGTGTTCCATTTGGCCGTTCCCTCGTTTTAAATTCGGCTGCCGTATCCTGCAGTGGGCGAGCGGACAGAGCCTCACACCAGAGTGGTCGGACGGGCCAATTCACGGTGGAGTGGATCGGCTGATAATGGGTTCATCGTTTGGCGGGTCCAGATAGGTTCATCTTACTAGGTTGAAAAATTTCTAATCTAACCCAATTCAATTTAAAATGGAGCGAATTAGACGAAATAATCCGCAAACCTATCAAAAATTTTAAAAAATATTTAAAAAATATTTAAAAATCGTATATTCAATATTTTCTTAAAAATGTTTCATCATCCTCTATCATCTAATGTATCAAGAAATATAAATTTTAAATATAAATAGATACAAATGAATACTTGCATTGGTTGAAAAGTATTATTTTTTATTTTAAAAGTATAATAAGGAGATAATAAATTAATATAAATTTGATTAATATGTGATTATCAATCTACGGGCTAACCTAAGCTCGTCGCGGGTCGACTCGTACGAGTCACGGGGCTAGGTGGGTCGGCCCGTGAGTCCGTGACAGGCTTAGAATGCTAAAATTTCAAATCAATTCACTTAAATTATTTAACGGGATAGATTAATCCGACCACTCAATCTAAATTAACGTTTTACCTGACAATCAACTTGATTTTTCTTCTTCTTATACCATCTCTATTTTAAATTTACTATAATTATATAGAATTAGTTGGCCCCGCGGATATAATTAAATTGATACTAGAACATGTTATCTTTGGGATGTGATTTAATTTTGATGTAAATATTATTTTAGTTTATATTGTGTTACTTATTTAGGAAATTATTCAAGTAAGGCTGAAATTGTTTTGAAAGGACCTTTAAAATGACAATTTACTTTTCCAGTTGCCACTGGTAGTGGTTGACATGCTCCTTTCTAAGCCCAATTACCTGATTAACTTGATCCGTTCCGAATCCTAACGTGCTTAATCAAACTAATGTATTGAAGCAAATACTTGTAATTAAAATATTAGTAAGAATTTATTATCATGAAAAAAATACAAATTATTTATAAATAATATTCATGAATAATATTATAAATAAAATTTATAAATCATGTTAATTTATAAATCATAATTAATTAATTTTACAATTTTTCATTAATAAGTTTTTATCTTTAAATAAATAAATTTTCAACATAGATTAATAAATATTTAGTAACCAACTAACAATTTCAATGGATCAAATAAGTTTAAATTAAAAACTTAATAATATCTAAACGGATGAAATTTTTGCTTTAAAATGGTAAATCAAACTCAAATAACAACACAAGCTTTCATTAGATTACCATAAGTAGTCCTCATAGGATGGACTGATAGTTAATGTGTTGGTGTTGTCAACAAAAAGTCTGGAGGTCAAATCCTAGCAAAGTCAGTATGCACACCCTCCCCACGCGCTAGTCACAGCATCCGAACTAGTAGCCCCCGTGATTTATCACCTCCGTGTTGACCCTGGGACGAGTTGGCAGGGGCGTTGGAGGTGAGTGAATCACCCCCCCCCCCTTGCCACCTAGATTACCATAAGTAAACACTGTTTCTTTCTATTTAATGTTTGATTTGGTAATTAAATTTGATGTTTGTCTTGATAACAAAAATCTAATATTTACAATTACACTTAGGGTGTATTTGATTGGGGGTTATCCTTGATAACCTTGGTTATCCATCCAAGATTATCAACGAAAATCTTATTTGGTTTAGATAATTAGCGATTTCCAAGTAATGATCGATGCCTGACACGTCAGCAAAAGGATCATGCAACTAGGAATCGGAAAACCTCAGGAAAGTAAAGTTTTTCTTGATTCCGGGATTATGAAACTTATCTTTCCAAATTATCCTCCAATATTTATATTTAAGAAGAAAATAACCATTACAATTTATTAACTTTTGAAAGTATTATTTGCGGTCGACGACCAACAACGACGGCCGGCGACCACCGCTGACCGTCGACCACCGCCGGCCGGCGACCACCGCCGACGATCGGCGGTCGGCATCGATCGTTGCTGGTCGACGTCGATAGTCGGTCGGCAGCCACCGGCGATCTACATCGAACGTCGGCGTTCGGCACTAATAGTCGGCCGCCAGTGTTGCACATCGACTGCCTACACGGACATCGACGGTCGACATCGACGAATATTTTTTAATTTAATATTTTAATAAAATTATCTAAATAAATTCAAAAAGACAATATGGTAAAATATTATATTATGTTATAGACTATTACCTCCAAACAAATAAGATTTTATTTGATTACTTAAATTGAACCAAACAATTTCAGGATATGTTTTATTCTCTATTACCTTAGTTATGTGATTACTTAGTAATCACATAACTAAGATTATATATGATAACTTGAACCAAATCCACCCTTGAATGATAACTAAGGTATATAACTAAGGTTATATACTTCAGGTTAATGTTTTAGAATTTATTTATGCTAGTTCATCAATTTGAATAAATTTAAATAAATTTGAACGTACATATTTAGTTGGTTAATATTTATAAAATAAAAATTATAAATTATTTATGAACAATATAATGGAATAATATATTGGTATAATCGATCCCGGGTCAAGATTGACTAGGTTAATCAAACTCGAATTAACTCAAGTTAGGATTTCAATATTTAACAATATATTAGTTAGTCGAGTGAGACGTCAAGTAGATCAATATTGATCGGATAATTAACAATTAATATGTTAAGTTGGTTGAGTGAAGAGTTAAATAGGTCAAGATTGATCGAATACTTGATAAGCTGTGAAAAGTCCAAGTAGATAATGGTTGACTAGACACTTGATGATCGAAAATCTAAATGGATATGAGCACAAGATGAAAAGTTCAAATGGGAGACGCATGATCAAATACTTGGTAATCGAAAGTCTAATAAGGAGTTAGCATGAGGTGTGAAATCTTGACAGGTCATGATTAATTAGATGCTAGGTAATAAGAAAGTCCTGATAGGTCAAGGTTGACCAGATGTCTGTGAATCGGTTGGATTGCTATCAGGGAGGATGCAAACTGATATAAGATCGTTGAGGCATTATCTCCGTAATACGATATTGCTCAACTACAGGTGATCACGGATAGCAGCAATTTATTTCCCAAGATACAACGACGATGTCTCGAAATAGCAACTCTTCAAATTTTGAGACCAGCGAACTTTCTCGTAGGTGTTTTGGACTTTGAATGCAGAAGATGAGATGTATGGTAGATATGATTGAGTCTTGTTTTCTGATGATTGAATAAATAATTCCAGCATCCAGAGGATTTTATTTATACAAGGAGAAGAGGTAAAGTACCCTTTGGTGAGTGGTTGTGACCTTTGGTTTATGATTTATCTGGGTCGTTCGATCTGGAGGGTTGTCCCTTCAGATAGCCCTTTGATCTCAGCCGCCAAATTCGATCTGACGCTTCGGATCAAAACTTATCACCAATGGTCAGATCGTGACTCTTTACGATCAACGCTCCAGATCGCGCCACTTGCGATCCAGCACCCCTTTTAAATCCAACGGTTGTCATTCGTTCGCCTAGTCAGCAGCCCAGTCTTCTCTCTCTACCTACCCGATTGTAGGAATCTATAGGCATTAACATTTGAAAATTGTAGCGGAAATAATAGATCCCACGAGTGATTCATGCAAAGAAAACTCGTACAAAGTTAGATCTACAACTTCCTATCTTATAAGTATACCTTTGACATGTGCCCTTCGCTTATCCCGCTCATCCAAGGCATGTCGAATCTCTTGCACGTTCAAGTGTTCGCGCCTCTATGTGTATCCACACGAACACAATCTCTCAAGCTTTGGAAAAGAATCATCTTTGGGTGCTAGCCACAAGAGGAAATTCACAAAGAAAGAAGGAGAGGAGGAGAAGGGGTTTCAGCCAAAGGGAAAGAGGAGAAGAAAACGACAAGAAGGAAATCCAAATGATAAGAAAAATTTCTTTTATTCTCATCCCATGAATATAATGAGTTTTTGTCCTTTTAGCATCCCTCCATTAAAGCTAATAAAAACCAATTAGAGTATATATTTCTCATGTGACTCTTCAACTTCTCTTCATCTTCATCTTCCTCTATTATTAATTCATTAAATATTTTAATGAATTAATATCTCATTCAAATGTGGTTGAGTCTAATCTAAATGAGTCTAACTCAAATTAGATCTCAATCTCATAATCCAATTGGATTCACTTGAGTCTAACTCAATTAATCCAATTCAGATCAAATTTTAGTCAAACTAAGATCAATTAATCTCCGAAGCATCGTGTCCCTAATATGTGATCCAATGGGTTCTCGTAATGTTGACAATGTATCTAAATCGCTTTAGACACATAAGTAATGAGTGATATCTAGCAATGCATCATTGCTACCCAAGTGATGAGAAAGTCGAGATCCGACTTAACCTCCGTGACTATGACAACGTATAACTTTGTCCTTCTATCCTCGATATCTAGATTGACCAATGAAGCATAGGTCATGTCATCCTCGATCAATCTTTGTGGTTTTTGATCTCCGAGTAGACTCATCCAAACAAATGAGCTCAATATCTCATATTCACTCATTTGAGTATAGTCATGCATTTTAGTAGTCCTACTCGGTCAAGGGGCCCACAGATATCACTCCATTCATATGGGAGAGATAGATTCCATCTACATCACCTACATCCTTCCGTATAATTTATTATATACCGAGTGATCGCCTTTATAGTCTACCTTGGTACAGGTGACGTTTGACGATACCAAAGTACATCACTCTTTATGTAGGCAACCGTAGTGACTTCAGGTCTAAGGATTATTCATACTAATAGTCACATGAGAAAGTTTATAACACTCGTATGATAATCTATGAAACTTTCTCATAGCGGGTCAATTCAGTACACATTCTCTAATGTATACTCATGTGTTAACTTGATATCACATATCCATGACTTGTGAGCTCAAGTCATCAATTGACATACATGTTAGTCTCTATGCGTTAATATTATCCCTGAATATTAATACTTAACTAGGAATGGTTTAGTGTAGTGTTCTCTACATCATCTCACTATCGATTCAACCAATCGATAGTGTTCTCTACATCATCTCACTATCGATTCAACCAATCGATATGATATAGATAAGAACCTACTATCCTAGGACATTATTATACTTAGTTATTTGACACAAATATAAAGTAAGTATAATAATCAAACTTGCATTTATTAATAATAGAATATGATACAAAAGTCCCTAGTCAATCATCACATACTTAGCTCTAGGACTCCTACTAACACAGATACCACATAGGCACTGTCACATCACACGTGAACATGACACGTTACCCGAGTGTCACACGTCACCTGGAGTGCGTGCGTGCAAAATGCAAACGCTAACAAAGCGCTTATTACACGCGTGCACGCGTGGTGGGTGGCGGGTCGTGGGTTCACAGGTGCGAGCACCTGCTCACCTGTAAGAAGAGAACACTTGTGTTTTTCTTTTGTTAACTTTATTAACACAATAACACATATAAGTGTTAGGATCTTACCTTGGAGCTAGAGGGGGGGGAGGTGAATAACACTTTTTCGATTTTTCTTCCTACAAGTTATTAGTGCGCAAGCGGAAACACAATGAAAATGAAAGTAAAACTAACAACTAATAGAACACACCGATTTACGTGGTTCGGAGATGAAACTCCCACTCCACGGCAGTCCGTAAGGTGGACGATCCCTATCCTTCGGTGGATGATTCCCCGGAGCACCTCCGACTAGCTCTTGTCACTCCTTGTGGGTGGAGAAACCTCGCCACAAACCTTGGACAATCCCTGAGCAATATAGGCTACTAACAAGCTTTAAAACAGCAAGTTTCGCCAAGAAGAAACAGCCTTAAACGAGCTCCCTTAAATATAGATTGAGGCTAAAAAGACCACTACCAGTCGACTGGTCCATTACCAGTCGACTGGTCTCACTTAAACTCGATTGTTACAGCCTAACGTTCGATTTTCCAAGTGTTATTAGTTGACTGGTCCAGTACCAGTCGACTAATCTTTCTGTGGTCTTTACCAGTCGAGTGCCCAAACACCAGTCAACTGGTCCACTCCCAAACCTAAGGTTTCCCTTCCCCGAGTACATTTCTCTCAGCCCTCGAATCCTAGGATTTCCTGAGTACATTTCACTCAACACTCATACCCTCACGACTCAGCTGACTCTTCATCCAGTAGCCTCGATCTGTTGCCTTCACGCCCTCTTCGTCTTCGGCTCCCGTACCTCAGATGCGCACACAAGCCCTCGGCTTGCCTCCATGCCATCCTTCACGCATGTCTCGAAGTCAGCGTCCCTCGGCTCATCGTCCCTGCCTTGTCCATAGTCCCTCAGATGCGTACACAAGCACACGGCTTGCCTCCATGCCACCCTTCACCGTACCTGAAAACATCGAGTCAAGCCTATGTGTATCCTGCAAACCTGCACACTCACATACACATATTAGATCACAATGAAACTCTACCTTAACCATATTGACACACACATCAAAACCCATGATCCTCCAGATCATACTCGGGTCGATTGCCCCAACAACAAGGATGCAAACACTCTTAGAATTTACAGATATGAGATTATTTCTCATCTACTTCCTTCTATGCTATTTTGGGCTAACTTTAAATAATTAATTTCTCATTCATCCGTAATCAATTTTGAGCAAATTAATAGTCTAGATTCATCTACGCGAAAAATAGATTTCATTTTTGAAGTCAATTCTGACTTTCATCGATTGTTGACACCCTAATTTTTCCTTACAAAATCATATTTGGTCTTTTAAGACCCAATATCCAACAATGTCAGACAACGATGAACTCCTGACAAACCAAGATTGATTGGATGTTATGCAACGAGAAGACTCAATAGATTAAGGTTGGCCGGATGCTGAGCAAAGAAAGTTCTTGTAGATTGAGGTTAATCGGATACTAGACGAGACGAGAATTTGACTTTGATAAGGCTAAAATAGAAGTATTAGTCGATTGATAGGGGTTATAATATATTGATTGGCTAATGGACGCAAAACATTCAAAATCTAAAAAAAATGATTGCTACAAAATTACTACAATAGTGAATAGTATGTTGGTGCAATGTTGCTCCAGTGTAATTGATTTCTAAATTGTAATAGTCGATTGATATTATAGTAAATAGAAAGAAGACTTAACATCAAATTTTGAGGTTTATAAAACTCATATATCAGTCAACTGATTATGAGTATAAGATTATCAGTAGATTGATATCAATCATGAA
Source organism: Boesenbergia rotunda (assembly GCA_024364735.1). Lineage (NCBI taxonomy): Eukaryota > Viridiplantae > Streptophyta > Magnoliopsida > Zingiberales > Zingiberaceae > Boesenbergia > Boesenbergia rotunda. The sequence goes on along the minus strand of JAGFNQ010003696.1, from coordinate 135,761 downwards.
CTAAATAAAAGCGTGTTGATTCGATAGTGGGATTTGATTATTCATGATCAATTGACTATGATTAAATAGATCACAAAAGAGTCATTCTAAAAATTTAAATGGCCGAATTCAACACGGCAATGGACTGATCAGTAAAATCAGTAGACTACTAGGCAAAAATTAGCCTCAACCTAAAGGCTATAGAAAAGAAGGGTCTTGAGGAGATTTTTGAAACCAATTTTTGAGGGTTTGAAGATGAAGTGTTGTTGTTCATTTTCGTTTTTATTTGTATTCTTATTTCTTGTTGTATTATTGTGAAAATAAGTTGATGGGGTTGAGCACCCCGTGGCTGACACATGGACTGAAGAAGCTATGTGGCAAGATCTACCGAGTCTGGATAACTCACTTCGCGTGGTGCCCGAGGCCCCCTCGGGAAGGTGGATTCCTGAAAACACCACGAGCAGGCATACTTTGGAGACCGACCCGGGAAGACGCACACCCGAGCTCACCTCGGGTGGTCGGATCCCCGAGATCACCTCGGGAAGGTAAACGCCCGGGACCGCCCCCCCCCCCCCCGGGCCAGAAGACCTCGAGATCACCTCAGGGTAGCGGAGCCCAAGGAGCACTCGACCTCAAGTAACGGTCCCCCTTTCTTTGGATCTATGGATAATCATGACCCGTACTACATGGCTATTGACGCCTTCATCATCGCAACGGTCTAGATTTAATGGCGACGACCACCGTAACAAGGGTTATCCAGTAACCAAAGATGGAGGGGACATGGAGGAGAACGTGGAGACACGTGTAACAGCCGCCTCAAGTATAAAAGGTACTCCAACACCTCCGGTAAAGAGGTTACGCACTCTCTAACTTACACATTCTCGCTTTGCTTTCTGCCATCTCCTATACTGAGACACTGACTTGAGTGTCGGAGTGGGCTCCGCCGGACAACCTCCAGCGTGTTCCCATTAACGCTGGTGTTAATCTCGCAAGACAAGAGCTTTTCCTCTCTCATCGTCATCTCGGTGGATTGGACTCTAGTGACAGGCCATCGATGTCGATTCCTTCCGGAACAAATTTGCCACAGTGTATGGGAAATACCAGTAAAGCACCAGAAGGAGCACCGATGGCAGAGCCGACGGGGCAATCCATTGTCCTGACGAAAGAGGAACTAGATCGCTTGCTGGCCAACGCCATCAAAGGGGCGCTCCAACAGCAACAAATGGAGACAACCACTTCACAGCGAGGGGCTTCTGGGCAAGAGGAGATCCCAGTAATCTCCGGAGGTCCTATCGGAGGGGACTCCAACCGTACGAGGAAGGCTCGCATCAGCGATTGGAGAACTACCCCCATAATCTCCTTTAGACCAAAAGATCTAGAGGACACAGATGCCCCCCACGAGGATGCCCTGGTAATTCTTGTGCGTGTCGCAAATTATGAGGACAAGCGTGTCTTCGTGGATACAGGCAGCTCTGTGAACATCTTGTACAAAGCTGCTCTGGATCAGATGCAGATTGATGAGGATGAACTGCTTCCAGTTTCAACCCCGCTCTTTAGTTTTGTCGGATACCGAGTACAACCGATAGGATAGATTACTCCATCGTTGTCGTTGGGCAGGGACACTCCGGAGAGGACTAGGAAGACTCCTTTCCTGGTCCTGGATGCTCCCTTATCCTACGATGCCATCTTGGGATGTCTGACACTCAGTATATTCTAGACGATGGTCTCAGTCTACAACCAGAAGATCAAATTTTCGGTAGACGACCAAGTAGCTGAAGTCAAAGGAGACCAGTGGGTATCTCGACGAGGCTACCGCAAGGGAGTCAGATCAGAATCGTGCCAAACCCCGAAGTCCTACGAAGCCCTACAAATTGATCTCGCAACCCGCGAGAAGATGAAGGACCTAAAGAAGAATGGAGGGAGGTCGAGAGCATGGAGGTTCAAATTCACCCTCAACAGGAGGGGCCAGTAACGAGGATCGCCACCGACCTTGCACCAGAACTAAGAAGCCGTCTTATAGACTGCCTGCAGAGCCACAGAGATGTCTTCACCTAGGCCATCGAAGAAATCAAAGGGGTCCCCCCAGCGCTAGCCATGCATCACTTACATGTTACCCCTGGAGCCTGACCAGTGAAGCAAAGGCGGAAGCACTTTGCACCAGAACAGAACAAAGCTATTAGGGATGAAGTCAACAAGCTGTTAAAGGACGGGCACATAAGGGAAGTTTATTTCCCGGCTTGGTTAGCTAATGTAGTCCTTGTCCCTAAGCCAGGGGATAAATAGTGGGTCTGTATTGCCTTTCGTAATTTGAACAAGGTCTGCCCCAAAGACTATTACCTCTTGTCTCGAATAGACCGGTTAGTACGGCCGGTTGTGAGTTCATTTCAATGTTGGATGCTTATCAAGGCTACCATCAAGTTCCGCTCACTCCCGAAGACCAGGAGAAAGTCAGCTTTATAACCTCTGACTGCACGTATTGCTATAATGTCATGCCTTTTGGCTTACGCAACGATGGGGCAACTTACCAGCGGATGATGGACAAAGTCTTTAGGCATCAGATTGGGAGAAACATCGAAGTGTATGTGGACGACATCTTGGTCAAGACTGACAAGGGAAAGGACATGATAGCCGACTTAGAAGAGACGTTCGCCACTCTGAGGGCCAACAAGCTGAAGTTGAATCCTTCTAAGTGCTTGTTTGGGGTGAAGAGTGATCGGTTCCTGGGGTACATGGTGACAGAGAAGGGAATCGAGGCTAATTCGGAAAAAGTAAAGGCTATTCTGGATATGTCATCCCCTCAAAACTTCAAGGAAGTGCTTCAAGGAAGTGCGGCGGTTGAATGGTAGAACCACGACCCTATCCAGGTTCATCTCTAAGTCTGCGGATAAGACCTTGTCATTCTTCAAGATTCTAAGAAAAGCCGTCAAGTTCGATTGGGATGACCAGTGTGAGAAGGCACACACTGACCTGAAGGTCTATCTCGCCGAGCTCCCCATCCTCTACAAGCCAGTAGAAGGGGAGACCTTATTTATCTACTTGTCTGCAACAGAATAAGCTGTAGGCTCAGCACTCGTTTGAGAAGAAGGCATGGTGCAATACCGCAAATACTTCTTCGGACATCTCCTGAAGGATGTTGAGACGCGATATACTACGATGGAGAAGCTGGCCTATGCCCTGGTCTTAATGGCCCGAAGGTTAAGACCATATTTCTTAGCACATCCTATCATGGTTCTCACCAACAGTCCGCTCGCACGGGTCCTCACCAATCCTAAAGCTTTAGATCGGTTGATCAAATAGACTACGGAGTTGAGCGAATATGGTATTGAGTACCAGCCTCATACCGCTGTCAAGGCACAACCTCTCTCATATTTCATGCTGGAGACGGTCCCGGAGCCCGAGGCCGAAGGAGTCTGGAAGGTCTTTAGACGGGTCTTCCAACAGCCAACACAGTGGAGTCGGGGTGTTAATGGTCTCCCCTCGGGAGGACACGTTACATTTATCCATCCGGCTCCACTTCAAAACCACCAACAATGAATCTGAATATGAGTTGATCTTAGCGGCCTGCAAGCGGCCAAGCATATGGGAGCTACTCGGTTCATTGTGCACTCGAACTCCAATCTCATGGCACAGTAAATAAAGGGCGACTTCGATGTCAGGTGTGAGTGCCTACAGAAGTATGTAGCCCTCTATGAGCAACTGAAAGCATCATTTACAGAGGTTATCTTGCAGAAAATCTCCAGGGCAGACAATGTCAGAGCCGACCAACTAGCCAAACTAACGAGCTCTATTTCAACCTGGTAGCTAGATGAACTTAGTGCCCCGGAGGAGACGGTAGCACAGATTGGAGAGGAAGCAGAAGGGGACACCGTAACCGATTGGAGAGATACATATGTGGAGTTCTTACGCAATGGGAACATTCCAAGCATGGACCAAGGAAGCTGACTATTCCGCCGCCAGGTTGTCAGATTCACGTTGGTCGGTGATCAACTATACAGGAGGGCTTTTGCTCGACCACTCTTCAAATGTGTCGGACCAAAAGAAGCTGACTACGTGATGCAGGAAGTACATGATGGCATCTGCAGGAGCCACAATGGGGGAAGATCTCTGTCTAGAAAGATTATCTTAGCAGGGTACTTTTGGCCGATTCTCCAAGTTGATGCTCTCAAGTTCATAGCCGGATGTGAAGCTTGCCAGAGACATCAGCATGTGACTCATCGACCGACTGAGCCCTTGCGAGTCTCTACAGTGTCCTGCCCTTTCGATCAGTGGGGGATGGACATTGTAGGCCCCTTTCCAATCCGGCCGCAGTAGAAGAAGTTCCTGCTAGTCCTTGTCAACTATTTTACCAAATGGGTGGAAGCTGAGCCTCTAGCACACATCACGGAGGATGCCGTGATGAAAGTCCTATGGAGGGATATCGTCTGCAGATATGACATCCCCCACAAGCTGATGTCCAACAATGGAAGACAGTTTTTTGGGCGCAAGCTCAAAGAATAGTGCGAGGGATTGGGCATTCGCCAAGCCTTCACATTAGTGGCGTACCCGCAGGGCAATGGACAAGCCAAGGTGGTCAACCGTGAAATCCTCAGAGGACTTAAGATAAAACTAGATCATGTCGGAGGTAGCTGGGTCGAGGAACTCCCCAGCATCTTGTGGTCCTATCGTACCGCTCCACGAGAAGGAACGGGCCAGAGCCCTTTTCAGTTGGTGTATGGGGCGGAGGTTGTAATCCCGATGGAAGTAGGGGAAGAGTCCGTCTGACGGCAACTCTATAACAAGGAGGACAATAATCAAGAGCGGTTGATCGACTTGGATCTCGTTTCAGAGGTGCGGGATAAAACAGCAGCTCGGCTAGAAGCGTATCGGCGACGAATGCAGCAAGCCTACAATCGTCGGGTAATCGCCCGCAACTTTGAAGTCGAAGACAAGGTGTGGAAAAGGATCAAACCAATAGGCGACCTTGGAAGTTGGAACCTCAGTGGGACGGACCTTTTGTCATCACCAAAAAGCTCACAGGGGCCAGCTACTATCTGGAAGATGACAAAGGCAAGGAGCTGGAGAGGTCATGGCACGCCAACCATCTTCGCCCTTATCGCACTCGGTAAGGTGTTGTGTTGTTTGCTTCACTTTTGTATTTTGTGTTTACACTGCCTTGCAGTTCAATGAATAAAAGAGCAAACGAAATATTACTCAAAAAATGTTGAATCCTTACCTGAGCAAAACCCTACTACCTCCGCGGTGAGTAGGCTTGGCCTCGATGTTGTGGATGCCCGGCCAAGAGCTGTAAACTCTACTACCTTCGCGGTGAGTAGGCTTAGCCTCGGTGCTGTGGATACCAGCCAAGAGCTATAAACCCCTACTACCTCCATGGTGAGTAGGCTTGGCCTCGGTGCTGCGGATGCCCGGCCAAGAGCTGTAAAACCCTACTACCTCCGCGGTGAATAGGCTTGGCCTCGGTGATGTGGATGCCCGGCCAAGAGCTGTAAAACCCTACTACCTCCGCAGTGAGTAGGCTTGGCCTCGGTGTTGTGGATGCCCGGCCAAGAGCTGTAAAACCCTACTGCCTCCGCGGTGAGTAGGCTTGGTCCGGGTGCTGCGGATGCCCAGCGCTGCGGATGCCCGACCAAGAGTTGTAAAACCCTACTACCTCCGCGGTGAGTAGGCTTGGTCTGGGTGCTGCGGATGCCCATCCAAGAGTTGTATAACCCTACTACCTCCGTGGTGAGTAGGCTTGGTCCGGGTGCTGCGGATGCCCGGCCAAGAGCTGTAAAACCCTACTATCTCCGCGGTGAGTAGGCTTGGTCTGGGTGCTGCGGATGTTCGGTCCAAGAGCTGTAAAACCCTACTATCTCCGCGGTGAGTAGGCGTGGCCTCGGTGCTATGGATGCCGGGCCAAGAGCTGTAAAATCCTACTACCTACGCGGTGAGTAGGCTTGGTCCGGGTGCTGCGGATGCCCGGCCAAGGGCTGTAAAACCCTACTACCTCTACGGTAAGTAGGCTTGGTCTAGGTGCTGCGGATGTCCGACCAAAAGCTGTAAAACCCTACTACCTCCGCGGTGAGTAGGCTCGGTCCGGGTGTTGTGGATTTCCGACCAAGAGCTGTAAAGCCCTACTACCTTCGTGGTGAGTAGGCTTGGCCTCGGTGACCCTACTACCTCCGAGGTGAGTAGGCTTGGACTCGGTGTTGTGGATGCCCGGCCAAGAGCTATAAAACCCTACTACCTCCGTTGTGAGTAAGCTTGGTCTAGGTGTTGCGGATACCCGGCCAAGAGATGTAAAACCCTACTACCTTCGCAGTGAGTAGACATGGTCTGGGTGTTGCGGATGCCCGGCCAAGAGCTGTAAAACCCTACTACCTCCGCGGTGAGTAGGCTTTGTCTGGGTGCTGCGGATGTCCGGCCAAGAGCTGTAAAACCCTACTACCTCCGCGGTGAGTAGGCATGGTCCGGGTGCTGTAGATGCCCGGCCAAGAGATGTAAAACTCTACTACCTCCGCGATGAGTAGACTTGGTCTGAGTGCTGTGGATGTCCGACCAAGAGCAGTGAAACCCTAGTACCTAGTGGTGCTGTGGATGCCCGAGGTAAGTAGCGACCAAGGGGTCTCCTTTATGAAGGGTCATACAAATTCAAAAGGAGACAGCGATCCGAAGAAAAAAGATTCTGAGCACCCAAAGGAAAAGGACAATGGTGTTCTAAGGAGAATTCCTATTTACATGTAGTAGTTACACTTAAAACAGAAAACAGAAAGGAGGAAAGGCCTAGGTTGGGAAAGAACTTTATATTTCTTGCTCTTCGGGTGATAGCTCATCCTAGACCTGGTTGATGCTCAAGGCACTCAGATATGCGCCTGGTTTTAGCAGTTGAGCCTTCTTCAATTGTCTGATAGCCCCATTGAAGCCCTGTTTTAGACGCTTCAATACCTGCCCAGCCAAAATGTCGCCAAACTCGTTAGACTGCAGAAACTTATCCTTAAACTCCGCCTCGGCCCTGGACAGTTGGGCTGCTTGGTCCATCTTCTGCTTATGTAGCTCAGCCTCATCCTCCTTCTTGGCAGCTTTCAATTCTATCACCTCCTAGGACAGGCGATCATGGGCCCCAAGTGTCTCTTCGAGTTTCTGGGAGGTGGTCGAAGCCTTGTCCTGGGCTCGAGTGATTCCCTCCTGAAGGTTGGAGGCATAGGCGACCGCTAGCTCTATGTCATATTCTTTTAGAGCTAGCTGGTGTTCCTGTTCTTTATTCTGATCCTCCAGAGCCTTCGTAGAGGATTCCAGAAGCTGATCACGGGCAGACAACTCCTCCTTCTAAGCCTAGAGTTGCCCCCGCTCCTGGGTCACTTTCTGTAGGTCCTCAGAAAGGGCCTGTTTCTGCTCAGACAGAGTACACTCTCGGAGACGGTAATCGTGCATAGTCTCCTCCAAGGCTAGCAGGGTGTCAAGGCAGTGCCCGATCTTCACCCTTAGAGCCCTGCTAACCTCCAGTTGTAGGAGGCCTGCCTCGTGGGCATGACCAGCCTCTGCCTCTGACTCCGACAATCGCTGGAGGAGGCCTTTAGTAACCCCTCGGAAGCACAATAGGCGGCTGGTAGCAGCATAATTGGAGGCGACCTGCAATACAGAAGGATAGTTAAAAAAACAGACAAAACAATAGAAGCCGAGAGGAGAAAGATGAAGGAAATTACCATCAGCAGAGATTGGTGTAGCATACCTAGATACCTGGTCGACGCAGCCGACCTCAGGAGATGAGCAGGAGGGGGAGAATTTCCACGGCATCCCCTGCCAAGGGGCCAGGGAGGCTTCGGGGATCGAGGATGTTTTCCTCTGAGCTGGATGCCCCCTGCTGCCTGTCACTCTCGGGGGGAGTTGTCTTTATTTTTAGTGATTGGGAACCCTTGGTCGTCGTCTTCTTCGCCGATGGGGGTTTTCCGGCGGGGGCAAGGCACGACAAGCAGCACCTCTTGGCCTCGCTAGGTGGTAGGAGGTTCGGCCGCGATGGCAGGGATAGGAGAAGCCAGGTCCGTGGAGGCCTCAGAGGGACAGGAGGGTACCGTTCGAATGCTCTGGGACAAGGACACCCCGTCCTCTTCATCAGTGGCTAGGGGAAGCTCCGAGGTCAAGAGTTTCCTCAACCTCTTCAAAGGAGTTTGCTTATAGACAAGTTGTTTTCGCTGTTTCTTCTCGGGGGCCAGGGGTATAGCGGCTGCTCATCAGGGAGCGCAGGGGCGGGCTCCCCATCTCCCTCCAGGACGGGGGAGGATGGAGAATCTTCCTCAGTTGGAGCAGGCTGCTCAGCCGCCCCTGGGACCTCCAATGGGTCCTGGACTTCCGGATCTTCTGGCGGTTCGATCGCTTCCTCGCAGCCCTCGGCTGAGATGCCCACAGGGGCGGAAGGAACTGAAGAAGGAACCAAGGCCTGCTCGTTAGCCTGCTCCCACTTCAGGAGCCAATTGATAGCTCGGGAGAGCATGACGTCGTCTGTGAAATAGAGACAAAAAGGTATCAATTAGAATTAACAATGATACTTACAAGTGTAACGCCCCAAATTTTGGGCTTGCTTTCGATTGAAAAAAAAAGGCACAAAAATGTCGATATATATTATCAGATTGTATGACATTTATTTCATAAATGAATAAAATTACCTTTTTGTGATTTCATGATTTAATGTTATGTGATTTCATTAGAAAGAATTAGGAATATGTAATTTTATAAATTAGAATATGTGATTGCATGAATTGGAATATGTGATTGCATAAATGTGATTTGAGAATATGAGAGTGAATTGGGCTAATGGACTTTGCAAAAGTGAAAACCAAAGAGGAGCAAAAATATGCTCTTGCCGAGGATCGAACCTTGGAACTCTTAGTAAGCAAAGCCTTGAAAAGCAACGAAGTAACCAATTCACCCAGCAGGGGATTTCTGAGAGGAAGGAAGGGAAATTCTTGTTAAGGGTTAGGGAATGTGAAAGGGTAGAGGAAGAGGCTCTTGATGAGAAACCCCTTGGTGAAGGGACACTTGGAGAAGAGGCACTTTGTCTCTTCCCTTAGTATAAATAAGAGGGAGTGCTAAGGGGCTAACCATCATTGTTGCAAACCCCTCACTCACTCTCCCTCTTCAAGTTGCCGAAATCCTAACTCCCTTCTCCCTCTTCAATTTTCGAAATCCAAACTCCTCTCCCTCCTTGAGATTTCCGAAAATCCAAGGGAAGGATTTCATCCCAAGGGACACTCCCAAAACCCCATTGAAGGTTTGAATCTCTTGCAAGGCAAGAAGAAGTCAAGGACCTCAAGAGCAAGGACAAGCACATCCCCTCCGAACTAAGGGTATACCTTAAGGATATTTAGCGAAAGAAGTAAGTGCCCCTCACCTGTAGCATAATTGCTGTGTATGATTTCCTTCTTCTTGTAGTTTGCGAAAATGGGGATTTGCCCTAGATAAGTTTCGGCCACCCCTTAAGGGAAAGCCTTGGTTACTTTTTGATACATGAGAAGACCCCTTGGAACTTAGGGTATACCTATATGTTGATTTCCTTCAAGTTGTGATAACAAAAATTAGGGTTTGCACCCCCTACAAGTTTCGGCCAAGACATGGAAAAATTAGGGATTCAAGGGTTGAATTACTCTATGATGTATCTTATGTTAGTGTATGACATGATAGTGTAGATAAGGTGTTTGTATAAATGGTTGTGTGAATGTTTGATTTCAAAAACCCTAAATCCCCCTACCCTACACTTTCGGCCAACCCTAGAAGAATTAGGGTTTAGGGTGCATGATTAACCTATGATGAAATCCATGTTTAATAATGTTGCATGATATGTATGTGAGGTGTTTGTGTAAATGTTTGTGTGAAGGTTTGATTTTCAAAAACCCTAATCCCCCCTACCCTACACCATTCGGCCAACACCCTAAAGTTAGGGTTTGTAAAGGATAAACTACCCTATGAGATATGCTTATGTTTGGGAAGATGATATGTATATGCATGTGATGTTTAAATGGAATGCTTGATTGGAAAACTTAACTTTCCCTAGGGTTAACTTTCGGCCAAGGCATAAAATGTTAGGGTTTATGAAGGTTGATTACCCCATGATGTATGCTATGCTTAGTATGATACATGATTTATATATATGTGATGATTGTATGGGATGCACCCTATGAGATATGCTTATGTTTGGGATGATGATATGTATATGCAAGTGATGTTTAAATGGAATGTTTGATTGGAAGACTTAATTTTTCCCTAGCATGTGATATTCGGCCAAAGCATGGAACATTAGGTTTATGAAGGTTGATTACCCCATGATGTATGCTATGCTTAGTATGATACATGATGTATATATATATGATACTTGTATGGGATGTTTGATGTCAAAAACCTAAGCTACCTCCACCCTTAACTTTCGGCCAAAGGGCCCTATACTTGGGATTGGATTAATAAATACCATGCATGATAATGATCTTGTGTAGGATATGACATGCTTGTGTGATTCTTGATATGTTGATTGGAATGCATGCTAGCCAAATTACAACTTTCGGCCAAGAGAGAACTCTTGGACCCTAGCCTTGGTTGCTCCCATGAAATGCATGCTTTATACTATGCTAGTTATCAAGATTATGAATGTATACATATGTATAAAAATGAGCCCTATAGGGCATGGACGAAGATGCCTAAAGAATGCTTCCCTAGAAGGTTGGGACTAAGAGCATACTTTATGAAAATGAAGAACATGATAACTATTTTATTTTGTAATGGCTTGTACTATAGACTCTTAAAGCGAGTCAAATGATTATGATACTAGGCTGAAGGACTTTTGAGAAGGCCTAGTAAACCCTAGTGGTTCGGGATTAGCTACCTCGTTCCTATTCAGGGGCGCGCGCAAAACATGAAGTACAAGCCGGGCCCTAATGATTATGCTATGTTCAAGTATTATGTTTATATGTTTTCAAAAGAACCTTCCTATGAAGTTAACATGCTTAGATGTTTAACATGCTTAAACGCTTACCATGCTTGGATGTGATATATATATATTCTATTACCTTTTTCATGATATCCAGTTTTTGTGAGTAGGACAAGGTCTTACTAAGCTATTGCTTATCGTTTAGTGTTTCCCCTTATGCTACAGATAAAGGACGCTAAACTATGGAGGCTGCGGGAGAAGGGCAAGTGTGTGTGTGATAGTGCTGGTGGATAAAAAGGATCTTGCTCTTAGTTGCTTCAAGTTTTGGAACTTGTCATGTTAAACCTATATTATGTTTTATATACATACTATGTTCTATGTCTTGTATTCATTATACTCTATCATACCTAAATTATGCTTCCGCTACATGAACCTTGCATACTTTAATGTTACATGTGCCCACGCATAGATTAGATTGAATACTTAATGTCCATGCTTGGTTGAGTGTTCTGAAAAATAATTATGCTTCCGCTACATGAACCTTGCATGCTTTAATGATACATATGTCATGCATAGATTAGATTAAATAAAACAAAAATATAATATGAATGCATGCGTATAGTTGTAATGTATGAAAGTAAAGTAGCGCCGCCGAATCCCTAGGGGATTAAGGACGGGCGTTACAACAAGACCAAACAGAACTTACGAATATTTGAACTAAGGCTCGTGACTTTCGGGTTAAGGTCGGCCCGATACAGAAGCTCCTCACATTGCACCAGCTCAAGGCTATGGAACTCCATCTCGGCCAGGATACCCCTAGCTCTCTGCTATCCTGTGTCCTGCTGGAAGTCACCAAGTTCCGAGATGGGCGGCAGGCTCTTCGTCCAGCGAATAGGACTGAAGGGGCGCTCAGGGAGTCTGATAAAGAAAACCCGTTCTTTCCATCCCTTATGGGAGGAAGGAAGACCCCCTAAGAACTTATGACCAATCCAGGCTGTAAAGCTAAACGCCCCTCGCAAGCCCACCGAAACGAAGAAGAAATGGAAAAATCGGGGAGCCAAAAGGATGTCAAAAAGTTTAAAGAGGATAAACGCGCCATCCATCTGGGCAAAGGCGTTTGGAGCGAGTTGGTGAAGAGAGATGTCAAAATAGGTGAAAAAGGGGGGAATGGGGAAACGAAACCCTAATTCTATCTGCCCCAAAAAGAAGGTGAAAAAGCCTACAGGGGGTTCTACGTGCGATTAACCTAAAGCCAGAACTCTTACCTCCTAGTCCTTTAGGATACCATACCTCTTGCAGGTGGCATGGAGGGATTCTAACCTAACCCTAGAGGAGATTGTGTCATACCACTCCGGGTGATAGGTTGGTTCCTCTGAACAATCTTCGTCCTCGCCTTGGTTCTTCTTCTTCCTCACTATTGGGCCCATGGAGATGAAGGAGAGAAGAAAATAGAAAGAGACTTACACTTGGGGAATGCGGCAGCGAAACGAACAGCAATGAGTGGAGATGTTTGAAAACAGATAATGCAAGAAGGCCGAAGGGTGCAATTGCACCCACTTTTATAGGGAGAAGTCGCCCGCCTCTGAGCAATAAGGAGGCAACACGTCAATGGGGTTGATGGGGCACCCTGAGGAGCCACCATCCTTTACTGTCGTCGCCTTGTAGGGCCTGCGGCGCGAATTAGTGGGAGATCGCAGCGCAGGGAATGACGGAGCACATGGCAAGACAGCATTCGTCAGATGACCTTGTTGCCATTAAAATACCCCATGCGCTTTTAAAAAGGCCATGGACAGCTGTCAGGGCATTGTCTCTAGGCTCGTAGAGAGGCGGGACACATTCAAAGAGCCGCCTAGGGCCCAGGGATGCATGGTCAGATTCCTCGGACTCGGCAGGCCGCTAAGAAAGTAGCAATGGGTGAATGAACCCATCACAATATATCTTCTTCGCTATCCCGCTAGTCTAATCAGTTAGTAACACTTCCTTCGATTAGACTTGAAGGGAGGGACTTGTGATGGGGTTGAGCACCCCGTGGCTGACACGTGGACTGAAGAAGTTATGTGGCAAGATCTACCAAGTCTGGACGACTCTCTTTGCGTGGCGCCCGAGGCCCCCTCGGGAAGTTGGATTCCTAAAAACACCACGAGCAGGCATACTCTGGAGACCGACCCAGGAAGACGCACACCCGAGCTCACCTCGGGTGTTCGGGTCTCCGAGATCACCTCGGGAAGGTAAACACCCAGGACCCCCCCCCCCCCCGGACTAGAAGACCCCGAGATCACCTCGGGGTAGCGGAGCCCAAGGAGCACTCGACCTCAAGTAACGGTCCCCCTTTCTTCGGATTATGAATAATCATGGCCCTACTACACGGCTATTAACGCCTTCATCATTGCAATGGTCTAGATTTAATGGCGGCAACGGCCGTTACAAGGGTTATCCAGTAACTGAAGATGGAGGGGACATGGAGGAGAACGTGAAGATACGTGTGACAGCCGCCTCAGGTTTAAAAGGTACTCCAACACCTCCGGTAAAGAGGTTACACACTCTCTAACTTACATATTCGTCTTGCTTTCTGTCATCTCCTATACTAAGACACTGACTTGAGCGTCGGAGTGGGCTCCGCTGGACAACCTCCGGCGTGTTTCCATTAACGTTTGTGTTAATCTCGCAGGACAGGAGCTTTTCCTCTCTCATTGTCATCCCGTGGATTGGACTCTGGAGATGGGTCGTCGACGTCACCGGAACAGAAGGAGACTTACGCTTGGGGAATATGACAGCGAAACGAACAGCAATGAGCGAAGGTGTGTGAAAACAAATAACTCAAGAAGACAGAAGGGTGTCGTTGCACCCGCTTTTATAGGGAGAAGTCACCCGCCTGTGATCAATAGGGAGGCAGCACGTCAATGGGGCTGATGGAGCATCCCGAGGAGCCACCATCCTTTACTGTCGTCGCTTCATATGGCCCGTGGCACGTATCAAAGGGAGATCGCCGCGCAGAGAATGACGGAGCACGTGGCGAGACAATATTCGTCAGATGACCTTGTTGCCATTAAGAGACCCCATGCACCATAAAAAGGTCATGGACAACGGTCAGGACGTTGTCTCGAAGCTCGCAGAGAGGCAGAACGCATTCGAGGAGCCGCCTGGGGCCTAAGGATGCATGGTCTGATTCCTCGGACTCGGCCGACCGCTAAGGAAAGTAGTAAAATGTATATACGGACCACCATAACATAGTTTCTCCATCGCCCCACTAGTCTAATTAGTGAACAACACTTCCTTCGATTAGACTTGAAGGGAGAGACTTGTGATAGGGTTGAGCACCCTGTGGCTGACCAACGGACTGAAGAAGCTATGTGGTAAGATTTACCGAGTCTGGATGACTCTCTCTCCTTGACTCCCGAGATCCCCTCGGGAAGGTGGATTCCCGAAACCACCTCGGGTCGGGAATACTCTGGAGACCGACCCGGGAGGGCACCCGCCAGGGATCACCTTGGGAGGTCAGGTCCCCAGAGATCACCTCGGGAAGTGGAGTCCTAAGACCAACTCGGGCAAACATACTTTTGAAGATCGTTCCAGAATGACACACGCCCGAGATCGCCTCGGGAGATCAGGTCCTCGAGATCATCTCGGGAGGGTAAGCACCCGGGACCCCCCGGGCTAAAAGATCCTGAGATCACCTCGGGATAGAGGAGCCCAAGGAGCACTCGACCTCAAGTAATAGTCGCCCTTTCTTCGGATCTATGGATAATAATCACCAATAATTACGGGATAATCATGATCTGTAATACACGGTCATTAACGCCTTCATCATCTCAACGGTCTAGATTTAATGGTTGCGACGACTGTTACAAGGGTTATCCAATAACCAAAGATGGGGGACGTGGAGTAGAACGTGGGGACACGTGTGACTGCCATCTCAAGTATAAAAGGTACTCCAATCCCTCTGGTAAGGGGGTTATGCACACTCTCACTTACGCATTTTTCCTTGCTTCTTTCCATCTCCTAGACTGAGGCACTAACTTGAGTGTCGGAGTGAGCTCCGTCGGATGACCTCCGGTGTGTTCTCATTAACACTCGTGTTAATCTCGCAGGGTGGAAGTTCTTCCTCTAATATCAGCATTCGCGTGGGCTAAACTCTGATGATTGGTCATTAACGTCGATTCCTTCCAGAACATAAGTTATAAGAATTTTTCGTCATTGAAAAGTATCCAAGAAGAAAAAAGATTTAGTGGTAATAAAGATGGATATCAAATAAAAAGTAAGGTGTTATACATCTAGTATCAAATTTAATTTAAGCATTTTAGTGTGTATTCAAATGACAAATTCACAATTAAGATGAATGTCAGAGATACCTATCCCTTCTAACTCCTGCAAGTCCTAACACTGTTCATATTAAAAATTCGTATGAACTATATTTATTAATAAATTTTTATTAAACTTATAAATAAGTAAAAAAATTATCAAAATAAATTAAATAAATAAAATTATAATATCATATTCATTAATCATAAATAAATTCAAAAATATGTAAGTTTAAAACAATAAACTAAATTAAAATTAAAATTTCGATAATATCTAAATAAATTAATATTAAAAAAGAAATTAAGGTAAATGTAAACAACGATTTAAGATCATTTTAAACTTGGTTTAACACACATTTTATTACAAACTTTGGCTTGATCCATTTACCCACCGACCCATCACCAAACACCGTTTCATTCTATTCACTAGGCGACACGTTGGTTCAGACGGCGGGTCCATCCATCCCATTTCTCCAATGTCTGACGTCATTATAGCCGCATCTCGTAGCTGCGGGCCCGCTCATGTCCGATTCCGACGCGTCAATGGCGTCACCCACGAAGGCTGCGGGCGCTGACCACGTTTCGAATTGATAGTGGTCGGCTCTTCCGATGACGTCAGAGTTCTTGTTCTGACGTCATCCACGCGCCGTCCCTGATACTATATAACCACGCCCTTTCTCCCTTCCACTTCCCTACCCCAAATTCGTATTCGCCCTTCTCAAATTGGCTGATAAAAAGGCAAAGAAATCTTAATAATGCAGGAAGCGACCGTATCTTACCGATCGGCCCTCTTCGCAGCCGAATCGCCCTCCTCCCCGTCGTCGTCCTCCGCTTCCTCTTCGAGTGGCGTAGATCGCGCCGCGGTGATGCGTGGGATGGTTGCCAAGAATCCCGTGGTGGTGGTGGGGCGCAGGGAATGCTGCATGTGCCACGTCGCCAGGCGGCTGCTGCTGGCGCTGGGAGTCAACCCTGCGGTGTTCGAGCTTGGCGAGGAGGCCGCGACGGAGGCAGAAAGGGCGGTCGAGGTCAGCGGCGGGAATTGTAGGGGACCGATGATTCTTCCATTGGTGTTCGTGGGCGGAAGACTTCTCGGTGGGCTCGATCGCCTCCTCGCCGTCCACATCGCCGGCGAGCTCGTGCCGATCTTGAAGGAAGCCGGCGCTCTTTGGCTCTGATGACCATTTTGCCCCCTCTTTGATGTTTGATACGCAAAACAAATAAAAATGGCCAGCTGTGCTTCATGATTCGTAATATTGGAAGACGTTGGTTTCGATCCGTTTGATTTAATCAGAACTTGAGCAAAATTAATTCGAATCAAATTCAAATTTTCTAATTCACACGTCACCACTGTTGGTCTCTATAGCATCTGATACGTCCTCGGGACTATAGTGCAGCGGTAAGATCACTAGTTATTAATCCAGACATTTACAGTTCGATCCCTAGCTACGGTACATTTTGTAAGAATTTTTCCTTCAAATGAGGCGAACCCTGGGATGCTGGCTTCTAGACTGACCACCGCGAACGCTTCCCGATTTATCTTGGTGACCGGTTGGAAATTTCCGCCGGGCCGGTCACCTCATGTTCAATTTGTCTACTGTCTGATTCATCATTTTTTTATTTATTTATTATTATTATTTTTTATTTTTTATTTTTTATTTTTTCTATAGCGTCTGATATACTTCGGATTATATACAGTGGTAAGGTGTCAATGATTTAATTTTTAATTATGATATATTTTATAAAAAAAATTAAATAAAACTTAAATCTGAGACGTTAGATTTTTGACTATTCATTATAAACACATAAAAATTTTTCTGAAAATCAAATTCATCGTCTCAGATTCATCAATGACTTGATGCATCAGGTTTTTTTTTTTTTAATTTTCTATAGCGTCTGATATCCGAAGCTTCTTCTTCCACCGCTCGGCAGTCAAAAAGTTTTGCAACGAAAAAGATAGAGATTTGAGATTTCACGCAACCTTCTTAACTTATTTAAAATTAAATAAATAAAAATCATCACCTTAGAAATATCTTCAAAACAGTCCATACATTCTTAAAAATTAAATCATAAAAATTTATTAACTTCTGTTTAATAATTTCTTAAACAGCAAGATAATTCAAAATAATATTTACAATTTACACCTATCAAAAATTAAACCATACAACTCTAATAATAATTCTGTTTGAATATTCTGTTACATTTGGACGGCTCTAGGATTATAATATAGCATATAGCGGAAGGATATAAATTATGAAAAATTATAGGGAGAGTGAAAATAAGAGAGTGAATGATAGAGTGAATGACATGGTATTTTACATGCAGCGATCTCCGACGGATTCACCGTACCCTGCAGGGTATAGTTTGATTCGGGGCGGCGGCCAAAGGCCGCCGATGGTGTCCAAGCGATAATCGGACGTGTACATGTAAAGTGTCACATCATTCATTCAAATGTCACGTTACTCACTCTACCATTCACTTTCCTATTTTTACTCTCTATCATAGCTCATAAATTATCACTTAGATATTCATGATTCGATACTCAATTATGATATATTTTATAAGTATTTTTTCTTCAAATAAAATATACAATTACAGGATATGTAAGTTCTAGACTGTCCAGATGAACACTTGTTAATTTATTTTGATTATTGATAAAAACTTTAATAAGACCAGAATAAACACTATAGATTCGATTATTACTTGATGCTATCATTTTCTATTACACCCAGACGGTTCTTCTGAATCAACACCGTCGCTAAATAGAAAATGCTGCCCTGCACTATCAAAGTCAATCAGGGAAGCTGCAATCTTTGACTCTGTATCTAAGTCAAACAAATTGACACGCGTGATACACGATACCTGCTGCACACGGCATTGTGGATTGCAGCTAGCGCACACTTATTGCCAACTTTAACACTGTATCAAAGTCAAACAAATTGTCTTATTGTTGTTGTATGTAATATTAAAAATATTTTCTATAACCCTCTTTCCCCCTCTTAAGTAACTCCTAACTTCATATGTGATAAATATCTCTGACAAAAACGAGCTCAAATTTGTTTAGAAGGAGATTTAAGAAGATCTCCTTAACCTTGATCTGACTTGGCTAGCCTTCTAGTCTGGACTCTGTTATTGTCAATTTCTAGTAAAAGTATACGGCACATGAAATAATGAATGATCATATGTGAAAATTATCTCTATAATATTAATTTGCTCCCTAGTGTTTTCATTGTTTTGCTCTCTTAAATAATCCGTTTGGTTTAAGAATGTGATGTCCATGATGAATTTGGAAGACTGTCAAAATTATGTAATTGACTATTTAACTGTCACTGTCCCCTTGCATAATAGCTCCTATCCAAGACAATGCACAACCAGATTGGGTTTATTTCACAAAACTCAAGGAGCTAGTACTACTCTTATGCTAATGCTACAATTAAAATTAACTTGAAGATGATTAATTAAGGAATATCCAACAACTAAGTACATCAGTCATGTGGCTAGTATATATATACTCCATAGAAGAGTTAACATTCATGCATGGGACTAGCTACTACAAGTTGGGAAGGCACTTTTGCAAAATAAAACCCATTTAATTATGCAGTGAATCTGCATTCTGGAGTGCTAGCTTCAACATGATGACCATGCCACTTTAAACCTGCATAAAAATTAGTATAATCAAATGACTAATTAATTAATTAGGTAGTAATGAATTAGATTAAATAATTACGAGATAATAGGAAGCTCCATGTTGGAGAGGATGGAGGGTCACACCCCACTCATCAGTAAGCACAGGTTGCCCGGATTGATCCAGAAGGATAGCTTCCGGCCCAAGCACCTGCCTCACATTTATCCGGCCGGCCGCCACCTCGTACGCCGCCTCGCTGGTGATCACCGTCGACCAGCTGGTGCAGGATGCTCCAGTAGTACAATCAAATGTTCCTCCACCAATTCCCCCCATCAACACTGTTAATTCATTGATTTATAAATTAAAGAAGCAGGGGAAAATGGCATGTAGAATATTGTGTATATATCTAAATCGTTTGAAGTCGATCGATCGATGCATCAAAAAGACACAGCACAATCTATAATGAATCCCATGCACACGTCCAATCTGTAGGAGTGCAATGACTCAACCATCTGCGTACCCTGTCATTCAATTCCCATCATATATGTATGTGTCTTGGTGACAGGACCTCATAGAGCTGTGTTCTTCCTTGTCTTTTCTTTGCATGAGAAAAGATTGCGTGCACGTAGTTGTTGTTCTAATAGTAAAACAGCTCTCAATTTCGGGAGCAACATTACCAAGTGGCTAGCTAGAAAAGTTGAAGTGAATTGAAAACACATGGTGATGAAAATGCATAACGTCAAGTAGATGATGCATGGGAGGGATCGAGAAGCTAAGAATAGTTATAGCTGCACTGAACCATGATCACTCTCAGTATGTGAGAGCAGGGCCATTATTGGGGCATACCTTGTATATCGCTGATAGGGGTACCATTAACGCAGCTGCTGCCTACAGCAGTAGCACTAGCGGTTGGAGCAGCAGCTGCTGCTGCATAAAGTTGCTGTAAATATTGCATCTTCAACTTGCACTGTTGGTGATCATCATCTTGGCCTTTCTGATCTTGATCCATGAGTAGCATCGCTGGATCGCATAGTTGTTCCGAACTGATGCTCGCTGCGATGTCTTGCTCTGCCGGCGCCGCAAATGAGTTCGTCTGATTTAGGAACAAGGTCGCAGGGTGGAATATAGTGGGGAGCGGTAAGGTTTTGTTGACGGAGTTGATGGATTGGGCGGAGGAGGAGGCGGCGGCGGCGGGGGATGGCTTGTGCTGCCGTCTGCAGGGCTGGTTAAAGTGGTGGCGGATGCCGTGCTTGTTCTTGGAGCGGGACTTGCGGTTCTGGAACCAGTAGAAGACGTTGGCATCGCCGACGGGCCCGAATTCCTGGAGCTGGAGTCGGATCTTGCGGATCTCGTCGCGGCTGGGGTTCACCATGCCGGAGTTGAAGATGGCTTCCAGGATCCGGATTTGCTCCGGCTTCGGGTTCCACCTCGGCTTCGGATCCGGGCTCCTCTCCTCACAGCCTACACCACCAAGCAACCATGCAATGATCGTCACCATCATCATCTCTCAAAACCCTAGCAAGCTAACTAGGAAATCGATCAAATCTGAACTGAGATGACGACTGACCTGGATTTTTCTGGTGAAAGACGTGATCATGTTGCCATTGGTTGCTGCAGGGCTTGGACTTGAACATGCTCGTCCAGTGCTTGCTGGATGAGGCCATGATGATGGTGGTGCAGAGATCAGGAGTGATATATAATGGAAACAGTAGCTATCTCTCTTTATATCCGTGTGTTATGCATGTACATGTCGAATTCCTTTCCTATTACAGCCACCACCTACTTCTCTGCTTGATTTATCGCATCTATCTATAAATTAAAAATGCTGAATTAAAAAGAACAGTAGCATAGAATCCTCACTGCCCATTTATATATCTTCAGTAAAATATGAGAAAAGGCCGCACTGTACATGACTTGTACTGGAAGTCACTGAAAGATGTTGCTAAAGAAGAACTTAGGAAAGAGTAACGAAGGGGACATGAATTACTATTGCAAGCATTTGGTCATAGATTTTGATGAATTTTATGGCGAAAAGGTAGTTTTACAGATGAAGTCTTTTCTTTCTGTGAGAGATTCAATTTGAAAGTGAAGATGTAGATTTATGTTTTGAAGTGAAGTGTAGTTTGGAAATTGGAGGATGAGAAATGAACAGGAAGAGTTAAATTTAATATGAAAATGCACAAGGGGAGAGAGAGAGGGATGAAAATTAAGCAAAAAAGGTGGAGTTGATTGGGAAATGAGTTGGAAGGAGTAATGGCATGGGAAATGAATTGGTTACTTGGGTCATTTGGTGAGGTGAGTGAATATTGGATTGACTCGAGGGATCTTCACCCTTTTGCCTTCTCTATGTCTCTCTAATTACTACTTCTCATTCAATCTTGCAAATATTTATGATGAGGCAGTAAAAGCTTCATTACTTTCAAGGGCTTGGCCTCGTAGAAACAAGTACAAGGAAAAAAGATCCAATGAATAATTTTAAGTATCGTGATTTTTGGATGGCAAAAACTCAATATGTACCCTTCGAAATAAAAATAATTCAATCTTAGATGCACAACAAAATAATTATGTAAATAAAAATTGGATAAGAATTATTTAATCGAAAGATTTTTTTGACTTTTATTTTAAAATTGGATATTTAAATGAGACACATGATTCAGTTTAGTGTTTATGTATCTATTTAGGAGAAAAATACATATTAGTACCAAACTTGATATTAAATTGACGATTTTAATATTAAACTTTTGAAAAAAAATTAGTCTCAAAGTTAACATTTTATTTTTATTTTCGTCAAGGATTTACTTTCCCAATTGGATTATAGTATTTACGCTAAAAAAATAAAAATAAAAAACCCTTAGGGTTCACATTCCCAATTGGGTTATAATGTTTGAGCTAAAATAAAAATAAAAATAAAAAATTCTTTGGGTTCACCTCTCCAATTGGGTTATAGTGTTTAAGCTAAAAAATGTTAAATATTGAAAACCCCTTGGGTTCACCTTCCTAATTGGGTTATAGTGTTCAATCATAATTTTTTTTTTAAAAAAAGGACTTAAGGCGCCTCTCATTGCATGATGATATGGATGAACAACCTGGGGTGGACACGTGAAACGAGAAAGCTACGTGACAGGGCCCACCGAACTAGTGTCCCGAGGTCGGACTGAGAATCGGGCTCCCGATACTATCTCAGGAGAACGGAAGAAAGCCCTCGAGGTCAGCTCGGGAATCGGGTTCCCGTGACTATCTCGGGAAAATGGAAGAAGACCCCGAGGTCAGCTCAGGAGATAAGACTCCGAGACTGACTCGGGAGAGTGGAGCCCAAAGATCAACGTAGGGATAAGGAAGTCAGGATTCAAGTATCCACTCCTCCTTTCAGAACAACAAAGTTATTAGGTAATTATTGTTCACAACGCATGGTAATTAGGGTCTTAATGGTCACAGTGGTCATTACTAGAAGAGAACAGCTATCAAGTAATCGATGATTAAGGAACGTAGAGAAGAATATGGGGACACGTGGGAAGAAGACATCAGGTATATAAGATACCTCGACACCCAGGTAAAGGAGTAAGCTTTTTAGAATTATAGTACTTTGATTGCTCGTTGTTCTTCTTAAAAGAGAGAGTTCTGACTTGAGCGTCGGAGAGGACTCCATCGGAACTTCTTCCGGTGTATCCCCTTTATACTCGTGTTAATCTCGTAAACGTCGACATCCCCTCCCCGTCATCGTCGCCATGGGCTGCACTTTGATGATTCGTCATCCCCGTGTTCGCTTCCGAAACACATGGTATTAAAATTGTTACTTTTAAAATTTGGAATTAAAAAAAAGTAAGCATCCACCTTTAGGACTATAAAAGTCTTTTTAAAAGTTTAATATTAGAATTGTGATTTAGTATTAAGTTTGGAACCTGAAGAGTGTGTGCCCCATATATATATATATATATATATATATTATATATATATATATATATATATATATATATATATATATATATATATATATATATATATATGTTACTGATTGTTTTAATAAGATCGATCGTGAATTTTCATAATGGATCGAATGGGGAAAAAATCAATTTTTGTGTGTTTTTTTGTAAATATTTGATTTCTTCCAGTTATGAAATTATGAAAATTCGAAGTTTTTTAAAAATCATATTGTAAATAAAAAATAAACAAATGATTTTAATTCTGTGTATAAGCACGTCTCACGTTCATTATTCGAATGCAAATTAAACTTTTATGCAATCAGATCCTTTCATCCTAATGATTTATTTATTGAGGAATATTGACTAAAGACAAAATATTAATTTAGTAAAATATTGTTTTTATTTAGTTAATATAAATTAAAGTAAACTGAACAAATATCTATGTTAATATATGATTTAAATGTTTCTATTATACAATTACTATTTTTAAAATTTTACTGAAATTTAATATTTGTATTTTTAACTAGTGAATAAAATATATTTACACGCTGTACATTAGTATTGTACGACATTTTAATGAAGTTTCCACCCTCAAAGAAAAAAAAAAAGAAGACAGAGAAATCAAATAATAAAAATTTATAGCGTAAAAGTAACAAATTATAACTCTCAGAACCCTCACAAAAAGCACCTTTTACGCTGAAAGATCAGTAAAAGTCAACGGTTCGACAATAAGTAGATTGCACCATTGCATTCTTGAAGTCAGCATTAAGCAAATATATTTGATTGCAAATTTCAAAACAGTCCTATACCTGTTACATATTCAAGCAATTAATGCATATATAGGGACAGACCTAACCGAAGTCCTTCATCCTGATGCAAGTCTGTGTACAGTCCTGCATGGTCAAATACCCTGAAGCTAACTAGTGTTTAATTCACATCATCCAACTAATGTAGGAGGAATTCATGTTTACGAGCTAGCGAACGCAGGCCTCCATCTGAAAGTTCATCTGAAAGGTTTCTACCATACGTGTTCAACAAGGCAAAAGTAACTTTTGGAGATCATGACTTTGTGCATGTTTGTCAATCCAACGAGCTGCCATGATGATTCATCCCTCCTCGTGAGGGCTAATCATGACTCCAATGAGACGATGAGGTAGCTTGTGGGTGAGCGATCCCGTGAGAGGCTCTGACGGAGCCAGATCGCCCATCACCACCACCACCAAACAACTACTGAACAACTACTGGATCCTCTTACCGATGAGGTGCAATTTATGGACACAAGGCAGGAAAAAACATTAAAAAAGGAAGAAGGAAGGCAATGAAGCCGTAAATTCAATAAATGGCCTTGAATGAGCCATGTACGGTTGACCACAAACCGCGGGGCGCAAATCCCATCAAAAGTAGCCTCTTCCTCAGTTTCTCTTGCAATGCCACCATGAAGTCGACATGGGAATTAGATGATGGATCTCGCTCACTATCAACGTGAACAGTTTGTATATGTATCAGAAAGAAAGAGAGAGAGAGAGAGAGGAATGGAAAGACTGCTACGTTTCCTCTCCGCTTCATCTCTCCGTACCCATAAAAGCGTGCGAAGCCTGCTGCTGGCTTTCTAAACTGAAACGGTCGGGGCTTGCTTTACTGATCCATGCCCTATTGAAAGCGCCTGTGCCGGCAATCTTCACTCTGCGAATATGGCAACGTTATTTACTGTGAATTAAGATTGCTGCCGATTCATTATTATTGACGGATCGATGCAGGGCCTTCGGCGCGCGCGCGCGCGCCTCACGTGCACGCTTTAAAAACGCAAGCAGGAAGAGTTCCAAATGCACAAGCTTCGCAAGCTTTTAGTTGCTCGAGGAAGGCGTCAGTGACTCTTATTTGTTGCGTGCATGCGCGAAGAGATTAATGGCGAGCGAGCGGGAACCGAAAGTGGAAGGCTGCAGCGGCCGATGAGGGTCGTTTCGGGTGCTGCAGCCTATGCTGGCTGCAGGTCTCCATCAATTCGAACAGACAAATACATAATTATGGAAAGGATGGTGCTAAATAGTCATAACAATCTCACTTATCAGAATAGACAAATAAACAGTGGTTAAAATTTTAATTTTTTTTTTCATTTTTATCCCCTTTTTAAATTTATTTTCATATTAAATTTTATCTTTTTATATTTATTTTCATATTAAATTATATCCTTTCTTATTTATTTAATATTAAATTAATTTTTTAACTTATAAAAAAATATATATCAATTATAAATTTTTTATAATTTTTAATATCATTATTATCTAAACTCAATTATATTCTTTCTTCTTTATTTCATACTAAATTATATTTTTATATTTATTTTCAAATTAAATTATTTTTTATTTATTTATAAAAATTTATTTTGGATGATTTGGCCATCCAAATTTACCTTATATGGAAATATATAGGTAGAAAATTTGTTTTCGCCTGCAATGGCTTCCTTTAATCAATCATCCTTTTCCCCAAAGTCTCAAGCCTTGGTGTTAGCAAAAAGCCAGAAGAAACACCGGCAACAAGACTGAAAAAAAGGGCAATTAGGAAGACTGAAAACCTCAAGAAGATTAGTTGATGTAGCCGATGGATATTATTATCCATGTTATGTGGCTTTATTTATAAATTGTATATATAAATATTCAACTTTTTAAAATATCTAATTTATGTTTATTTAGTTTCAGATTATTGAATATGAGTTTAATGTGTAGAACTCTTTAGTCTAATCCATTATTATATATATAGATTGTTAACGGATTGGATTCCTGTATAAAGGAAAGACCCCCAAGAGTTTAGGATATCATCTTGACAAAGCTCTTGGTTTTCTATTGACCTAGAGTTTTTTAACATCATCAACCCTAAGCCCCTTAAATTGAAACATCCTCCTCCTCCTTTCCGCCGCATCTTCTTTTACAGAGATTAAGCCGATGATGCTAAGATAAAGACAATGACTTTTCAATCAGATTTCTTGTCATATTTGATTTATGCTTTATTTTATTATGTCATATTTTCGATGTAACTAAATCAATATTAATATGTCTTGGTTTTATCTTTTGAGTCATTATTTCATTCATAGAATTCATGTAGTAAGGAGAAAATTTAATTTTTATCAATTTATTTTAGAGCCTTGACTTTGTTTTATCATTTTTTATGACAATAAAGTTTAAGTTTTTCGTTAATTTATTATTTGAATGCTATATCAAGTTTTTATAGTATAACATAATTTTTTATCTTCGAAAATCATGTAAGAAAAAAACTATGATAGACTTGTTTTTCAAGTTTTTCATGTTTCATCTATGAAGAACACGAAAAACAACAGAAGAATCGCCATGATTAATCTAATTTTTAGCTCTAACTTATGACGGTTCAATCGATTGGCTTGGTCAGCCAATTGATTTTTTAGCCAAGTCTAAAATTACGAATAGAATCATCCGGAATCGATCGGTTAAAGCTTTCCTGATCGATTGGGAAACACAATTTTTATTGTCGAAAATAATGTAAGAAAAAACTAGGAAAGACTTGTTTCCCAAGTTTTTCATGTTATGTCTATGAATAACACAAAGAACGGCGAAAGAACTACCGTCACAATTAACTTAATTTTTAGGTCAAATCATGATGATTCAATCGATTGGCTTTGTCGGCCAATTGATTGAAGAGTCTAAAATTATGAACAGAATCATCCGAAATCGATCAATTAAAGCTTTCTTGATCGATCGAAAATTTTTCTAATCCATTAAAAGCTTGGAATCATGTTAAAATCTTGCTTTTTCTAATCGATTAACAGGGTGAAATCATGATAGATTCAATTGGAATCGATCAATCTAATCGATTGGTATTTCCAATCGACTAGGATTAATACCTAATCAATTAATACTCTTAGGGGGTGCTTGATAAGCGGGTTTAGGTGGTTGGAATGAGAATGAAATATATTTCATTTTCATTTATGATGCTTGGTATACGGGAATCGGAATCAAAATATGAATATGATACCCTTAATTTTATAACCCAACCCTCACTATGTTATCACTAAACTCATAAACTCCTAAATCAAAATTCATTATCATTCTCATTGCTGAATATATACCAAGCGCCTCCTTAGTATTAAAACAGGATCAATTACGATTGAAATTATTTCCAATCAATTGAAAGTTTTATTAATCGATTGCATCGAATTTTTTAATCGATTAACAGTTTTCTAATCGATTAAAATTTTATAATCGATTACACTATTTCTAATCAATTAAACTCGTGAAACATTTTTCGTGCATGAATAAAATTTAATACATTAAATACATGGATCCTGTAATAATGTTGCATGGAATCGATTTATGTTTCATATATAATAATGAGATTAACTTATACATAGGGGTTAAATTATAGAAATTAAAGGAAGTTTTAGTTTCGTAAGGGTAGATTCTATATATCATGCTATAGTCACATATAATATATTTTTAAATGGATTGTGGTAATTAATTGGGTAAAATCAATCGATTAACATAGGGCGTTAATTGATTGATAAGCTTAATTTGGAGTAATTAAGGTTGATTAAAAACTTATCTGTTAGGTTAAAGTTTTTAGTATTTTCTTGCGTATATCTATATAACGTCCTACTAAGTTGAACTATTGTGTCGACCCAAAAGAAGACATCGTAGGTAGGTTTAGTATATTTTATGTTGATAGACATATCTATGCTAAAAATAATCAGCCCAAAGGAAGGTTACTTTTATACCAGATATTTATTCAAGGTAGTTTACAACTCTTGAACAAAATTTATTTTATTCCGATCATGTATAAAATATGTTGGCCCAAATAAAGACATATTGTGTGTCAAATTAAAATTGTTGTAAGCTATGGACTAAAATATAATTCATATAAAGTTTCATACTATGCGCATAATGGGTCGGCCCAAAGGAAGATACATTGTGTGGTCAATTAAAGTTTGAGTTATATCAAATAGTATCGCTGACAAATTATATTTTAGTTCACAGACTAAAATACAATATTGTATTTGGTATCTCATAAGAAGCTCATTTATATGCATTAAAATTTTATTTTATTTGCATAATCTTATTATATATTTATAATTTCATGTCTTTAATTAAATCATGAGCTTAAATAAATTTCTTTTTTTTTTAATTTCAGTGCAATATGCTACTGCAGTATTAATAGCATCCCTACACTTACTAGTTCTAATTTTTTTGTGTGGAAAGAGTACGTTATTGTAGTCTTAAGCTGCATCGACTTAGACTAGACATTGAGACATGATCGCCCCATACCCCTGATCAGTGCTAGCAGAGGGTTGAATTTGATAAGTGGGAGCGATCAAATCATATGTGTCTAAGTATTACGAGGCTTTCCATACCGACACAACTTAAAGCTTAATAACTGACGGAAAGGATGTTAGGAGTTTCCTTAGCCAATTAGCATATCGTTTCATAGCAAATGAAAATATTGAGACAACCACACTTCTTTCGAAGTTGGTAACCATGTAGTATAATGGCAAAGTTTCCAATTTTGTTAGTTCAAAAGTTAATTTAGTTGTTATGCCCACTAACACTTAGTGGATAGATATTACATATCCAATGAACATAGTGAACCAAGATATGGGTATTACATATCCAATGAACATATCCAATGAACATAGTAAACCAAGATATTCTCATGACATCTCCAATGTAATTGGAGGAGTCTACCACTGAAATTGAGGATTGTCTCATCTTGATGAGCAAATACCTTAACCACCTCAAACACCAGTGTCTTTAAGGCTATCCAAAGGGAACGGAGAGCCACGAATTCTCATGATTATGTTTATCTCTAAGAGTATGATTTTGACATAGGATTGGAAAGTGATCCTACATCATTCCAAGAAGTCAAACAATGTTCTAACCCTGAAAGGTGGATTAACACTATGCAAGAAAAGTCGAAGTCTATAGCGGATAATAACGTTTGAGAACTTGTCGAACTGCCTAAAGGTTCAAAACCCGTTAGTTGTAAATGAATATTTAAACCCAAACGTGATTCAAGGGGCAATGTCGAAAAGTATAAGACTCGTATTGTTACTAAGAGATTCACTCAAAAGGAAAACATTGATTGCAAGGAGACTTTCTTAACTGTGTTAATGAAAGACTCCCTTAGGGTAATCATGACACTTGTAGCTCATTATGATTTGGAGTTATACCAAATGGACGTAAAGACTATGTTCCTCAATGGAGACATAGAGGAATTTATATATATGGTGCAATCAAAGAATTTTAAGTCCTCAGAGTCAAAGTACCTAGTATATAGATTAAAGAAGATCATTTATGATTTGAAACAGACATCCCATCAATAATATCAGAAATTTGATCAAGTAGTTGCCTCATTTGGATTTAAGGAGAACTTCGTTGATCAGTGCATATAAGGAGAACTTCGTTGATCATTTGGATTTAAGGAGAACTTCGTTGATCAGTGCATATGTCAAGTTTAGTGGGAATAAGTTTGTTATACTTGTTATGTACGTGGATGATACATTCCTTGCGAGCAATAATAAGGGGTTGTTATATGAAACCAAGTTATTTCTATCTAGTAAATTTGAAATGAAAGATTTTGGTGAAGCATCATTTGTTTTAGGCATACAAATCTGTCATAATCGTTCAAGAGACATTCTTAGATTTTCATAATGAGTCTATATTGAAAATATACTTATAAAGTATGACATGCAGAATTGTATACCTGATGACATACCTGTGTCAAGAGATGACAAGTTCAGTTTGCAGCAGTGTCCACAGCATGAACTTGAAATAAATAAGATAAACAATTCTCACATGCATCAGCAGTGGGAAGTCTCATGTATGTACAAGTTTATACTCAACCAGATATAGCGTTTATAGTGGGAATGCTAGGCAAATATGTTAGTAACCTAGGACCATCACACTGGAAAGTGGTAAAGACAGTGATGTGGTATTTGTAAAGAATTAAAGGACATATGCTCACGTATCAGAAGTCAGATCATCTAGAGGTGATTAGTTATTCAGACTTCGATTTTGTTGGATCCTTGGATAGCAGGAGGTCCACTTCGAGCTATATTTTCATGCTTCCTGTAGAGGCTATATCTTGGAAGAAAGTCAAGCAGACCCTAGTAGCCACTTCTACTATGGAGACAAAGTTGGTAGCATGCTATGAAGTAACCAATTACGGGATTTAGCTACGAAACTTCATCACAGCATTGTAAATCGTTAGTGGCATTAATAGACCATTAAGGATCTACTGTGATATAAAGTCATAGAACTTTATGCCAAGAACTACCGTAATTTATCGAAGTCTAATCACATCGATAGCAAGTTTCTAGTGGTTAAAGAAAGAGTTCAAAGTCGTGAGGTCATGGTAGAGAATATCAGCACGGATTCCATGTTGGCAAATACTAAGGGCTTGGTGCCTAAGGAGTTTCATACGCATGTTGTAGATATAGAAGTTCTTCTTGTGGAAGAAGAATTCATCTATTTGAAGTTTGTATTTATTCAATTGCTTTATGTTAATAATGACAAATATTTTGTTTTGATTATTGTACATACTTAAAGTTTAAAATATTAATGAAAACTTATATGTTTGTTGGACACTCTGAATATGATATCATGATTTACTACTACTATTTAGCATTTGATATTTATAAATATGATACAGATTCCTTTTGAAATCATAAAGTTTGGATTACGATTTGCTATTGCAGTTTAACATAGGTATTTATAAATATGATCAAACTATTTTGTGTCACTTTAGACCAGTTGAAAATTGACATATACTGATCACATTTCATGTAATTTCCATTCTATACATCCATATCTTGATTTATGTCGTTAATGACATTACTATTGTGATTACTGTTGGGACTTGTTACAATCATATACAATATCCATGACCTCTTTAGTTCTATACCAATAAAGTTAATGAACCAGATTATTTATAGGAGTATCTTACCCCCATAAAGTTTGATATCAACTAAAATTTAACTTGTATTTTATATATAACTCATATATAGCCCATGTGGGAGATTGTTGGATATTATTATCACTATTAGGTAAGCTTATTTGTAAGTTACACATGTAAATATAATCTGAACCCTTTAAAGTGATCTAACTTATGTTTATTGGGTTTCGGGTTATTAGATACGGGTTCAATATATAGAACACTTTATCCTAATCTGTTATTTTCTATGGGCTGATAATGTATTAAATTCCTATAAAAAGGAGAGGTCCCCCAAGGATTAGGGTATCATCTTGACAAAGATCTTGGTTCCCCATTGATTTAAAGTTTTCAACATCGTCAACCCTAAGCCCCTTAGAAGATCCCCCTTCTTTCCAATGCATCTTCTTCCACAGGGATCAAGTCTACGACGCTAGGATAAGGACAATGACTTTTCAATCAGATTCCTTGTCATATTTGGTTTAAGCTTTATGTTATTATATCATATTTTCAACGTAACTAGATCCATATTAATATGTCTTGGTTTTCTCTTTTGAGTTCTTATTTTGTTCCTAGAATTCATACGGTTAGGAGAAAACTCAATTTTTATCAGCAACATGAATCAATGTTGATTGATCCTGCTTGAAAACATAAATAAATGAAGTTGATGTCAACGTTGACTTTGCTGTCTGATACAGTGAATAATAGAAAATCCCTATGTGGAACCCGAGAGTCAGCCAATCAAAATAAGGTGGCAGTCAAAAATCCAAAGTAGGTCATTCCAAGTAGCTTAACCATTGGACCGTCCTTGCACCGATCAACTAGTGCTGATCGGATAAGGTTGATCGAGCACCGGGGCTCTACTCTCCATTACGCTCCGATCGGATAAGGCAGATCAAATATCCCAGGAGCCCAACTCCCTGCTCGGATACTGGTGGAGCTCTACTCCCCATTATGCTCTTGTCAAATAACGTTGACTGGATATCCCAAGGGCATAGCTCCCCACTTAGATACTTTTGAGGCTCTACTCTCCATTACGCTCCGATCGAATAAGACCAATTGGATATCCAAAGGGTCCAACTCCCCACTCAGATACCTTGGACATTCTACTCCCCATTACGCTCCTATCGGATAAGGCCGATCGGATATTCCAGGGGCCTAGCTCTCCACTCACGCAGATACTTTTGGGGCTCTACTCACCATTACGCTTTGGTCATATAAGGCTGCTCGAATATCCTAGGGGTCCACCTCCCCACTTGGATCCTTTCAGGTTTCTACTCCCCATTATGCTCTTGTCAGATAAGGCTAATCGGATATATCCCAAGGGCCCAACTCCCCATTATCCTTTCAGTCACTCCTAATATCTCTAGATATATTCTTGGAATTCGTAGGTGGAGTCCTGAAATATTTGTAACATATGATCTCCCTCTTCATCCAACCAATTGACTATTGAATTCCCCTCATTCTTAATAATCATATTATGCAAAATAATGCATGTATACATGATATCCATTAAATTATTCTTGTACCAAAATTTTCCTAGACCTATGATCATTATCTATCGAGATTGGAGCATCTCAAATGCTCGATCGACATCCTTTCTTGTAACCTTCAATCGTTCCTTAAACATCTTTCTCTTGGGATCTTGGGGGCACGGAAAGCTCTTAACGAAAGTATCTCATTTTGGATAGATCCCATTGGTTAGATGATATCCCTTTTTGTATATTATGTACTCTTAACTGTAAAATTAATCTCTAGTGTATTTTCTTATAAGATGTTGTTGAATAAAAATGATTTCTTAAACACGTTGATATCATTACGCAACCCTGTAATCTTAAAAATGGTTTGTTTGATCTATAAGTCTGCAAGCACATTTGTCGAGAGGTCATATTCTCCTAGAGTAAACTGGTCTTTCCAAGCAACGACGCAAAATTTTCATTATTAATGCATACAATCATGACTATTGAACATGTCAAGGAAGCTATGTCCGTGCTCATGCAATTTGAGCAAGTGTTGGATGCCAGCAGCATCGAGTCTTCTCAAATATTGGGCCCCAAACACTTGAATCACACATTGACAGAAGTTAAACAATTTTGTAAATTTACCACATGGCTACCAACTCTGTTGTACCCTGGGGGCCGATAGAAGTTAAACAAGAATTTGATGACAATTGTTTCAATAACCCATAGGTACTCATTGTAATGGTTGATAACAACCATTTTGATAAAATATTTTGACTCATATATGTATACATTTTTATCTTTTCATGTGTTAATTTCAAATTTATATCATGTTTCATGAGTTATATTCATTTATGGGCTATAATGTATTTTTTTAATATATGATATTTGATACTATTGTTTGAATGTAATCTTTGTAGGCACTCAAGGGATCATGGACCCGAATCAAATTAGACCAAATTTAGCTCAAATCTGATTTAAATGAGGAGATTCAACTCTAGAGCAAACTGGACCTTTCATCCAAGATCAGGAGTGATCTAAACCATCTCTTAAAGATCTGGTCCATCCAAGTCAAGAGGTAGTAGATCATAGCTATTGATCAAAATTTGAATCCTTGGATTAAGGTTTGAACTGATTTCCACCATTAGATCATATATGAGTTGATTAAAGTCACTAATCCCGATCTGATGAGATTTAAAAAGAAATGAAAAACTACCGTCAGGTGGTGATCGTGATTTGGAGAGAGGAATAGGCACACAACAAAGTAGAGGATCATCGATCACCTCCACTATCTATAAGTATCCTGGGGTAGTTTTGATGTGATCAACAAAGTTAAGTCCTGGTTGTATTGAATCCCTGTGTTTAAGTGTGCAGGAGCTTAGAAGGACAGGAACTCGAACAAAAGATGCAGCAGACGAAAAGAATGTGGAAGTGACACCGGTGGACGAGAAGGGCGTGTGTGACATCTGAGGGACGAAAAGTTGGGGACCAAGCCTGCTCGAGGAGAAGGTCGGAGTCGGATTTGGGTAAGCCTAACTATGGTTGGTTGAAAATCACCCAAGTGGACGAAGATGGAAAAAAATTAATACGGATGTTAACTTTGACCAGATGGTCAATTGAGGTGCCTCAATTGCTTGAAAAGGCACCTCAGTTGAGGAGAATAGCTCTACGCATAAGCAGAACTGAGACACCTCAAGTCAAAAATTATCAATAGCCTATTGTTGGCATCATGGATAAAAATTTATCCATATGAGGCGTCTCAGATCACAACTGAGGTGCCACAGGTCCACATCTGCATAATGGTAACTTCAGTTTTCAGGTTATAAATAGCCCCTAGACCTAGGAAGGAAGAACAACAACTTGTATTTGATTTCCTAGTCATTCTATGAGATGTCCAAGATTATAAGAGGCTTCTCAGCCTACAATCAAGGAGACTTTTTAGTGCACTTTTCTCTGCCTTAGATTAGTAATTATCCTGATTGTAACCAAGTAACTTCGATCCTCTCCTTTTATAATTGTTGATATTATTTATGATTATTTTAATTTCTTAGATTAATCTGTTCATCTTTACAAAGAGTTAATAAAAGATATAGTTTTTATTTGCAGGGCTATTCACTAGTCGGCCTGCACGGGACCTACACCATTGGCCATCAAAGCTCCATCCATAACAAGGGGTTAAGGGATTTTACATCCCTATCCTCTCTAACTAGTTCTAGGGACCCATTTTCTTCCTTTTCTTCCACTAATATCGTCTTCTTCTTTGTCACAATGTCGCATAGAGGAGATCACCAGACTCGATTCATCCCCACCAGAATTGTAGAAGATGACACAAAGTCCAATACCATCAGTAGATCCGGTAACACCTTCCCTTCTTTAGATCTAGCCTCGATTCCAGTCTCTGTCGAACCTTCTTCTTTTCTTCTCCGATCTAGATTGATGAGCTTGGGTTTGTCCTAGCTTGGTTGTAAGCTCTATTCTGAGTCATAGATTTATTCATTGTTGGCTGCAGATTCCTTCCATGTTAGCAATTTTGATGGATGCATGCCATGTTTCAATTGCTATTTACACTAGATTTGAATTTGGTTTAGTTCTTGCTTAATGTGATAGATGTTAGTTAATTGTGATTTGAATTCAATTGTGATTAGTTGATCTTGGTTAATTCAAAAATCAGTGTTCATCTAAATCTTATTTAGTTCAGTGGATTAGATTAGGTTAATTGCTTGCTTTTCCAACTGTATGTGTTAAGTTGCATTTGTAGATTAGTTGCCTTAATTTTCTATTCAATGCAATTAGGTTAGGTTAGTTTAGGTTTCTTTGAATGCTTGGCGTTCTTTAATTTGTGAGTTTAGTTTAGCTTAGATTGCCTTCTGTATTTGTCTTTAGCATTTACAATTTAAAACCAACCCCCACAACCATTTATAAAAAAATCAATCTTAGAAATTATCATCCGGTCATTACATTCGTTGGGAGATGATCCAAATTACCCTATATTGTACTAGTGTAGATAGGGGCTTCAATATTTTATTTGACACCAATTTCATGATAAATCAGATTTATCGATTTAGCATCATTGCTAGAGAGTGTTAGAGGTGTTTGATAATTTTAGGATCATTTTCTATTTTTACATAAAAATTTAAAAAAAAATGTGTCAGGTGCCTTTAACGATCATGTATTTATGTGTTTGATCTTATATATTCTTGTGTCTTTTGATTATGTTGTTTTAGTATTTTAGTGTAAGAATAGGGAATTTCTTTTATGAGCAACTATGGATTCATATTCTCAATATTTTGGAGGTAAGATGGAGAATCAGTACTAATCTCGAGCAACCTCAAGACTATTAATCCTGTCTAAAATCGATGGAGATTGACTACTGGAGAGGTGCCTTTGTAGTTGACTAGAAGAAGACCTCGATTTGGAAACGAAGACAAAAACTGTTGGGCCACCAAAGGGAAAGGAGAAAGAAAACGTCATGTACCACAAGGGGGTCCCTGGCGCAGCTACTCCAACGATCAAGTTAGCTCAGTGGATAGAGAATGAAAGAAGAATCGTAAAGTAGAGTGTGAGTAAGCTATTTAACTTACCTCCATACCAACAGAGAATAACCGATTTTATAATTCCTATGTAATCCCCGCATTAATGAGACATCACGTCACTATTTAGACATCACGTCTTAACACCATACTCTCATTGTATCAGGCAGTCTCATCGTAGATGTGGGGGGCGTATCCCGTATTTGCTAAAAGATATGATCTCATTGACTTTATAAAAAAACTCATGTGAAGTATTAATGATGAAATGGGTTCCTGGTCTAGAAGCTCTACTGAGCTTTTGGGAGTGTGACCCACCAATAGGATGATAGTCCTAAAGAAGGGAGGAGCCTAGTCCCCGAGAGTACCTGATTAGGGAGCTGGGCCCCGGTGAAATTTGATTGGGGAGCTGAGCCGCTAGAGTGTCCAATCAGAGTTACTCGATCGTCTTGTGAAGGGCAGCAGAGCCCCAAGAGTACTTGGTTGGGAGCTGGGGCCCTGAGATATCCGATCGAGGTTACCCGATTGACTTGTAAAAGGTTCACCGAGTAAGCCTACTGGATTGACCCACCTTAGACTTTGACTATCATATATTTCAGCTTGTTAAGACTTAGTATTATCAACCTGAACTTCAATATTAGACACCCATGGATAGCAAAATAAGTATGGGTCATCTCCAAATTCCTATAATTCTGACCGGGTAGATCACTCACATTTCAATTATGATGGTGCACAAAGTTATTTACTGAGTCATATCCAGCATATCAAAGCCCACAAGGATTTCAGAATGATCCTATACCTACCTAGTACATTGAATCCAATAGATCGAGCCCACGGCGAACATTTCAAGAGTTCAATAAAGAAGTTCATGCCTCTAGTCAACCAAATTGTAAGATCTGAAGGAATTTGTACAACAAATGATAGAGCAACAACAATAATTCTCATTGCAACAAGCAGCTTATACTCTCTAGGCAGAACAAGAAGTTGTTGAATCATATCGGAAATTACAGATGCAATTGAATCAACTTATAGTATTTTTCACCCAATGACAAGCACAATTATCTAGTGAGGACATCGATTGTAGAGCTTGTGGCAATCTTGTCTCAAATAGTGCGGCTCTATAGGACTCCTCTAGTTTTTTGTGTTGTGAAACTATAGTTGTAGATCATTATGATTCTAATGATACTGTTGTTGTAAATTCTAGATGCAAAACTTTGGCTAATACTGTTGATGTTGCAAGAATTGAATTTGTTGAGGATGAAAGGGCAGGGACTGGCATAGTGGAAGCAATGCCCAAAAATCACTTCTTTTAGTTGCATGACCCCCAAATCAGATGTTGGTGATGGAAGTGTAAGGATTTTTGCCGAGGAGGCAAAGCCCCAAAAATCATTTCCTATAGTTGCACAACCACCTGAAATTGAGACAAAGACTAAGAATGTAATCAAACTGAGCTGAGCCGAATAATAAGAAGCTCGAGTTTGGGTTTGGTTCATTATTTTTAGGCTCGAGCTCAGACTCGAGTTTGATTTGAACTTTAGTTCTTACACTCGAGTTCGACTCATAATAAAATTAAATAGCTCGAGTTCGGTTCGAGTTCGGCTCAAAAAAAGCTCATTTATAAATTAAACGAGTTTAATTTTGTTCGTTTAAAATAATTAACTATAATAATTAATAATATATTATTATATTTATTATTTATGTGATATTTAATTATATATGTATATATAATAAAATAAATGAGCCTCTTAACGAACATGTTCACGAGCCTCTTAACAAATACATTCGTGAGCCTCTAAAAAAATATGTTCGTGAGCTCACGAGCCAAATACTGTTAAGCTAGAGCTCGGCTCAATAATGTTTTCGAGCTCGAGCTTGGCTCGTTAACTTAATCGAATGAACTCCAACAAACTATTTTTCGAACCGAGACCCAAATAGCTCGCAAGTGGCTTGGCTCGTTTACACCTCTACCAGAGACCTTACTTGAAAGGAGGATGACACATTCACTTATCTAGAACCTCCAAGTATATTTCAGCATTGTGAGGTTAATATGATTGCTCATCTTTCAGAAAATTTTATGGAGGCATCTGTAGTTAACTTTATTGTTACGATTCATATTTGGATACATGTTTAGGTAAGATGGATATTGTTTCGCTCTTCCTTACCCCTATATGCGTGTGGGAGGTGTGTTCCTTCTATGACCAAGAAGGTTTTTATAGGCTCTTGGATTGGATATTTTCTAAACTACTAGGAACCAGAGAGAAAATGGTAGAGGAAGCAATATGTTAGGACCGAAAGAAATTTAGATATCTTGACAATGATATGATATTGTCCACTTTGGGCCTAAGCCTTCATAGTTTTGCTCTTGGGCTCTCTCAAAAGGCCTCATGTCAATGGAGATATTTTTTTTCCTTATAAGTCTATGATCATTCCCATGTGTGTTCGATGTGGGACTTTATTTGCAACCTTGTAACCCCAACAATTCCCCCCCCCCCCCCCAAACAAAGGACCACAAGCCCCCTCAAGCGGAAGCCCTTTCCGTTTGATGTCTGATCCTCAACCCACCAGGACTTTCTACCCCTCGGTCCACCCGACCTATTAGGACTTCACCGCCTAACTGCAACTAGGACTTCTCTGCCTAGTGTCTGATCCTCTTGATCATGACATGGGAATTCACACATCCTTTATTCAAGGCTTAACCCACATGGTTAGATCTGGATCATGGCTCTGACCCATGCTTCTTCCTGCGGTTAGTCCGGTGAAGAGCGACCTGATTCTGATACTAATAGTTGGGACTGAAAGGAATTTAGGTATCTCCACAATGGTATGATATTGTCCACTTTGGGCCTAAGCCTTCATGATTTTGCTCTTGGTCTCTTCCAAAAGGTCTC
The DNA here is from genome assembly GCA_024364735.1 of Boesenbergia rotunda. Classification (NCBI taxonomy): domain Eukaryota; kingdom Viridiplantae; phylum Streptophyta; class Magnoliopsida; order Zingiberales; family Zingiberaceae; genus Boesenbergia; species Boesenbergia rotunda. The sequence continues at coordinate 97,229 of JAGFNQ010003696.1, read as the reverse complement.
ATGCCAATGAAGATATCTTTTTTCCTTATAAGCCTATGATATTTCCAATGTGTTTTCAATGTGGGACTATATTTGCAATCTTACAACCTCAACACAATATTCATCTTAGCTCAAAACATTCTAGTCCTCGGTTGGATGCTACATCTGAACCACCTCAACCCAACAGGAAGATCCTTTGAGGAGTTGACAATGGAGGGAGACAAACTTGAAGATTACATGAAGAAAGCTCTCTTCTCCACTCAAACCACCCCACTACCACCATGGGTTCTACTTCTAAATCGCCTAAAGCTAACAAAAATAAAGAGGAGTTTGTTCTTTTCTTTTCTTTTCTTTTGTTTACTTTTCTTTATTTTTATACTTATGTAGTTGTTTGCTTTCATACCTTTCTTTCTTGCTTTAAACTTTTCTCTCTTTTTTTTTCCCATTTATGCACTTTGTTTTGGTCTTGTTTGGATTTTGTGTGGTTTGTTTTGAAATAATTCCGTATGCATTCTTACATAATGCCTCAAGAATTGTAAAAACTAATTAAATTTGACTATCAAATTTTGGATTTTTTTTTGCATAAGTAAGTTTCTTACTAGCATTTGGTCATATATGTGGTGATGAATTCTATCTTGATTGATTGAGTGTTCAGACAGAATTGCCTAGTGAGGGCCACCATCATTCCTATTTTTGACCTTTACTTTTGTATGATGACACTCATGATAATTGATAATTTAGAACTTGCTTTGTTTCTTTTTGAAACTATGGTAACATGTGCATGCATAAAAATGATGAAGGATATTATTTTTTATTCTTGTTTTCTTATAATTTGCAATTTCTTTCCCCGCAATTTTCTTCAAAAGAAAAAAAAACAATTTCATCTAGCATTTTCATCTTTGATCATCTTTGCTTGCCCTTAATTCAATTGAAAGTTTCGGTTGATATTCTTGATGAGTTATATTGTCCAAAGTTGGAATAAAGAGGTTGCCCTTATATTTATTTGAAATGTTACTATGGATATTGTTGAATTTCAGGGTGTTGATCTTTGTTGTTAATTGAGGATAGTGGGAATTAGTCAGTAAAACAAGAAAAAAAGTTGTAACATTAGTTATTGATGAAATGAAATTTTATTACTGCACAGTAGGTAACTTCCTATTTTAGATTGATTACAACATATGCAAGAAAAAGTTGCTGATAGTTTAGTTGATCTATTTGGATGTTGTTTCTGTTAGCTTCTGTTCAATTGGTTTAATTGGAAATCTATGGAGGGTGTGGTAGCAATGAGCTGAGTCGTGTAATGAATGTAGTCTAAGTGTGATAAATCGGAAGTGAGGTAAGTGATGCCAAGGCATTGCATGGAAAAAAAATAACAGAGTGAGCTAAAAGAAAAAAGAAAAACTAAGAAAAGCTTAAAAGAAGGAATTGATGGGTTTTACAGAACCTGATTGTATTCTTCATCTATTGAATTTGTGTTGAAGTCCTCTGAATGTTAAGATATTATAGCAAAGCCTTGGGTTTTGCTGTTGCTACTTATTGTCATTGAGTTAAATGTACGGGATCGGATGACCATCTAGAGAGGGGTGAATAGACGTTGCCCCTCTACTTCTTCGATTTCTTCCTATACGGTTAGCTTGCACAGCGGAAATATTAATAAACAAAGCTAAATCAGGAGAACAAACTGATGTAACGTGGTTCGAAGATGACACTCCTACTCCACAGCTATCCGTAAACTGAATGATCCTGATCCATCGGTGGATGAATCTTCGAAAAACCTTCGGCTAGCTCATGTAGCTCCTTATGGGTGGAGAAACATCACCACAACCTCGCAGAAGACCTCTGAGAGCTTATACTACTAATTGACCTTTAACGAAGTCCAATTTCATCAGCATTGCTTAAGCAAACCGAGTTCTCTAAAATAGAACTCATTTGATGATCCAGCCGTTAAAAGTCAACTGGTGTCAACACCAATCGACTGACAGTTGTTGAATTCGAATGTTATAACCCAACGTTCGAATTCAACCGACACCAGGCGATTGATCTTTTTGTGTTCTCAACCAATCGACTAATCCCATACCAATCAACTGATAAAACCCTAAACCTAGGGTTTCCCCTTTCTAGTACATTTCACTCACAATCCGACCTTCACGACTCATTTGACTCTTTTTTGCAGTCTTGACTATTGTCTTCAAGCCTTCTTCGCTTTGGCCTTTGGCTCTCGTCCCTCGGATGCATGCAAACCTACGGCTCATCTCCATGTCATCCTTCACGTATGCCTTTGGCTCTCGTCCCTCGAATCCATACAAGCCCATGGCTCGTCCTCATGTCATCCTTCACATATTGCGCTTCCCTTGGCTCATCGTTGTTGCCTTGTCCACGGTCACTCGGATGCACCATCCTTCACCGGATCCAAAGCTATCAAGCTGAGTCTATGTGTATTCTGCAAACCTGCATACTCAAATACACATATTAAATACAAGGATGAACTTAACTTAAATCCTTTGCCTAAATATCAAAATAAATGGTCACACGGACCATAAATTGTCTCAACAATCTCCTCCTTTTTGATGTTTGACAATATATTTAAGTTAGGAAAACACATAGAACAAATAAGCTAATAAACTGAACTTACATTGCCAAGACTACATCTTCGACTTACACCTCCAATGCATATGCCAACATGCAATACAAATGCAACCAATGCATGGAATCCTATCACAATGTTCGCCAACATCTAACCTCCCCCTTGAGATAGGAATTTTACCAAAAAGATTTTTTAAGAACCTATCCCAAGGCTCCCCTTACACTTGAACTTACCAAAGGTTTTTTAAGAACCTATCACAAAAATTCCCCTTTGGTAATAAATGAGCAACAAAACTCTCCCTTCACCTAAGCTCCCCCTTGAGTTAAGATTTCTTGCAAAGATACATAAGGATTACCCAATTAAATCTTAATTCTCCCTCTTTGCCATACATCAAAATGAATTCCAATAATATCTCAATAATTGGATTCTTTACCCTCTAATGACAATAAATATTGTGTATTAACCACTCATTAGATTATACACATGTTTTTCAACATTAGAACACTTTTTGAATTGTTGAAAATAATTTCAACATGTATTAGTCGACTGAGACAGGTACTAGTAGACTGATTCAGTTGAAAAAAATCATACAATAGTTTTCTCACTCTAGAAAGTACTATTACCAATCGACTGTCCCTCTACACCAGTCGACTGACACCTTGAAATTGATATTTCAACATTTTTTAATCCAATTTCAGAAATGCATCAATAATTCTATAATTCTCCAAAAATTCTCAAATTTTGTAGAGAGATTTTTGGTACCCATGTCTACTTGAAAAATATACATTTAAAAATGTACATATCTCGGATCCCAAAATTGACACAAAATCTAAAAATATCTAAATGGTTCAAATGAACCTTGACCTAAAGTCATAATTTTGGCCTCCTCTTGATGTATCTGCCCATACTAAATCATAATGCATCTCTAGCATTGGTTTGTATGTCATCTATACATCAAAATTTAATTTTAATACAATATGATCCCAATGTCATATTTCTTGCATGATACACAATCGTAATGTACAAAATTCCTAAGTTTGAGACTCAAATATGTCTTCAAACCCTTGGTATAATCCATGGACATTTACCATATGTTAAATATTGAATTTTTAGAGGTAAATTTCAAAAATTAGGAGTGTAGTTGGAATTAATCAAATTTGGAAGGGCCTTTTTGTAAAACCCCAAAATAAATTAAAAACCCTAAATTCTCTCATTAATCCCTCTCCTCCAATTCCTCTCGAAACTGCCCAAAGCCCTCGCCCAACACCCCTCTTCACGAAACCACCACCGGCGATTTTTCTTCTCCCCCTCGCTGCGAATTCTCCTCCTCGCTGCAAGCAAGTCGACGACCAACCTTTCCCTCTCGGATTCCCCTCTCTCCAACTACCCGACACACAGTCTGTTGTGGTTTCCTCATCTCCACGAGATTCTTCTTTTCTCCTTCCTGCTCATCCGTGCACAGTAAGTCGACGTCGCAGACCCGACTGTGCGAGAGAACCCCTCTTCATGCGAAGTCCTAGCCGACTTCGCCTCCCAACTCGACCTCTGTTCTGACACGGGATTGTTTTGCTCATTGTGGGTTGCTGACACCGGACAGGGGCAGAGCAAGGGTTTCCGGAATTGGCTGCGCCAAATCTGAGCGAGGAGCGAGGTCATCCTACCAACATAGCAGAGGTAACGATTGTTTCCCATGCTTCTTTGAAACTAATAACACTGATCAAGAACTGAGTTATTAGTTTTGATAGAACCTGGTTAGGTGCGTGTATGCAGCATGAGTGGGTTTTGTGATTAGTGTTACTGACATTGTTTTGTGAGTGATAATAATTTGTGGATGCGCATAGTGAATTGTGTTCATTGAACAGAATAAAAGTAAGGGGATAGAGATGGACGAAGAATTAGAGGATATGTGTATTCTTTTGAATGAGTGTGATGTCAAGAACTGTTATTTGTGGTAATTTTCGTAAGATTTTGTATAGAAGAGACTGTTTTATGTAATTTAAGCTAGATATTCTTGAATTTTGTTTTTATATGTCGTATAAGTTATATGCCATGTATAAGATGATTTGAGTTAGAACATGTTGTAATTAAGATATATTCTAATAAGGTTTCGTAGTTTATTTGGTTAATTTATTTAATTTTATAAATAGCTAAATTTAGTCTTTGACACAGGACCTTGAGTTGAACTCACACGATTGATCGTGGGAGATTTATTTGGACACGTTCTACATAAAAGGCGGGTACTTCTCCTTTATACTCGTGTAGTTCTTTTATCTTAAAGCATGGTTGTTTATGTCTAAATAGGTTACTTGACCTTGTTCTTTGTCGTTGATTGTTTATTGTCGCCGTTGATACCTTTCTTCATTGATCTTCGAGTTATTCGAAATTTCATATCCGTACAGTCTTTCGTTGAATTTCTATTCTATAATGTACCACTTGTATGCGAGTACTTAGAGGTTCATTAAACATAACTAGGTTTATTTGGCATTAGAAATATCCTACCTAGTAGTTTATTTGCATGTTCGTTGATTTCTGGTTGGCTTCTGGTTGGTTCCTAGTTGGTTTCTGATACTTGTTGTTTCTATCGGCGCATCGTTGTTTTCCGGTTGTTCGTGCATCTTGTATCATGCACCATATCTACACATTGCATACTAACGACTATTGGCTTTCATTTGATTAAGTCGTCGTTAGTCATTTAGTTGCTTAATTCACTCAACCACTTGTTATCGTGGTAGTTGCTAGAGTGCGAGCAACTGTCATGTTATGTCACACATGTTAGAGTTGTAAGCAAACAGTGACACTCTCAACGTTGTTTTAGAGGGATATTAGAGTTGTTGATAGCTCCCCCTTTATATCGGGGTTTTGGAGTAGTTGGCTTCTCAACATCTTGTCTACTCAACCACGTGTATTAGTGGTATCTGTTGGAATGCGTACAGTTGTCACAACTCTACCCACTCGGTCACACAGATGTGATGTGTTGGTGGCTTGACTGGTGTTAGGGTTGACACATGTCATTACATCATATGCATTGATTGCATTTATGTATTTTCTTGAGTTTGTTGCATTTATATGAGATATGATTGTTGCACTTGATTGATATGCATGTATATGTCGAGATTTTGATGTCGTGTTATGTTATATATGCTTAGAGGTTTTGATGTTATCATATCATGTGGTTTTTCTTACATGTTTAGTTGTTATTATGTTCTATACCTTGTCGTTTTATATATGTTATATATGTTTAGGTCTCCTTATATTCCTTATAGACTGTACCTGTTGTATCTCTACTTATTACAAATTGATTATTGATGACCGCTAACTAGGTGTCACGAATGTGGGTCTCAAAATTTAGATATGTGTAAGCTAGAAACCCTTTTTGCAATAAAAAATGAGAATGTAGTAAAGGGGCCACAGGTCGTATTTTTCCTAGGGCTAGTTGAGAGTGTTTGATTCGAGCTTGAGTTTATGTGTCGTTAAATTGTTTTGGGTTTCAACTGAGATTTGCGTTTAGTTTGCAATTAGAAATGAAATCGCACTGAAAAGAAGTAAATTGAACCAAGCAAACTTAAACTAGATATGGCAGCCAATGAGCTCAACTAATGGAAAACCTAATCAACCAAGGCACTTAGCCGAATGCAAGGAGTAAATCTGAACTCAAGTGCAAGTGTACACGACAAATTGCGTTTAACTCCAAGAAGTACCACTCGACCGAAATTTTACTTGATACACAATGCACCAATGAAACAAGCTTGATACGCAAAAGAGATGCTTATGTGCCAAAATGAGATTACAATTCAGAGACAAATCAAATGCATATGAAATTGATTTCAATCACAACCCAAACACTAAAAGATGAGTTTCCTCCTTATACAAATCTGTGCATACTTTAATCATGCAGAATTTAGCAAAATTGATACGCAAGGGATAAGGAATCCATGTGCCAAAAGCTGATATTAAACGCAGAACAGATTAATTTCAAATTGCAATGGTTCTCCCATGTCTAAGCTCACTGAAACGAATTTCAGAATTACAAAACAAATTGCTGAACTAAGGTTTAAAATTCAGAAACCAACTGACTGTGAAGGAGGCGGCTTTCAAACACATAAGTACTCACAATGTGTGGTTAACATCAGGAAACAAACTCAGAGCAAACTGAACACAAGAAATCTACAAAATTCAGTAACTACAGTTCACTTGGTACGCATGAGAGAAAGAATTCTATGTGCCAGAATTTGATATTGAGTGCAGTAACTATATGATCAATTCAGAAACATCTTTATGCAGGAATGAATGGCAGAAATGCAGAAATGTAGTGCAAACTTTAAGAAACCGAAGGCTGCAACACCTTGGATGAAAAACCGTCCAAAACGACTGAAATCCAGTGCTCGAAACTGCACTCAGAAGTGATCAACTGGTGATTGCAGAAATGAAAATGACCATGTCAGAAACGATTGAATGAAGATACGAATTTGGAGATTCATGCAGGATTCTAAAAGTTGTATGCAGAAATGATACGCAGGTAAATTAAAACAAATGCAGAAATTCAGGACAGCTTAAGAGAAGCTAATGGTTTGTTGGCACAAATTTAAGAAATGACAAACTAAACATGCTAAACTAAACTGATACGCAAGCTGAGCCTAATGCAGAAGTTGATAAAAAATTCTATGCAAATGGAACAAGCTATCATGGAATTCCAGAAGAATAACTAAGATTCGCGGGATACAAAATTCAGAACCCAAAGCAAGGTATGCTATGCTAGAACAGAACCAAACAAACTGATACGCAGACATATTAATCAGAAATGCAGAAATGACAGTGATACGCATGAACAGACTGATACTCAAGCAGGAAAACACGGAATGGACTGAAGTTAAAAGTAACTAGTCATTAATAAGCAATCTAACTAATTGGAATGTTGAATTGGAAGACTAACAACTGAAGAAACAATGAAGAACAGAATTTAAAGCAGCTGATAAAGAAATTCAGAAATGAAATGGTAGAAATCGAAATTACAGCAAAAGAACTGAAATTAACTAACTAAACTACTCCTCAATCCTTCCCTAGCTTAAGAACTCCTTGTTCGTCACGCAAGGGCGAGCCTCGAACCCGTAAACTCCACAAACCATCGAGAATCAGCCTCTGCGAAGCAAATCTGAGCTCAATTCTGCTCAAACTGAAATTCCCATTCGACTTCTTCAATCCATCTGCTTCCAAATGCGATGATGATTCGGGGATGGTCAGAGCACTCTAGGGAACCCCTCCAGATAGCTCCGGTGGATGGAAATGGAGCGCAACTGAGATCGAAGGCAGCAAGTGGCAGAACCGAAGAAACCCTCTCTCGGCTCTGTTTCTTGGGCAATTGAGAGCTGGAAATTTCACTAAAACCTCCTCCCGATGATCCAGATCTTGTTCTAACCAAAGAATTGAGGGGTCGCGCCCCTTAGATGAAGAAAAACTGAAGGAAAATTGAAGAACAAGCGAAGAAGAAACTTGCGGCGAAGAAGACGCGACGCTGTGCTCTGTGGGAAATGTTTGATTAAATACATAGGAATGAACGGCTGAGATCGTTTTGAGAAAATCCAACAGATGATCTTCATCCAATCTGAACCAAACTTTGATGATGTTGATCAAGGGTCAAGATCTGCCTCGGGGTAGCTCGGATCCTCCATATTTGCAATGGATGGTCCAGATCAACCTAATCTTTGAATGGACAGTCTAGAACCCTCTGAGCTCGATCCAATGGTCGAATGATCTCTGAATTGGATGAAACCTTCAGATCTGGATCAGAGTTCTTGATTAACCCTAACCGTAGCTCGGATTGCTTCAGATGGTCCCAGATGGCTCAGATCTAGCCGCTTTTGAATCGGACGGCCCAGATTAATCCGAAGCTTGATAACTCGATCTGGGTCCACTTCCGACTCAAGTTTGACCCAGTATGCCCTAGGTCCATGGTCCTTTCATGTCTACAAAAATAGATCAAAAATTTAGTGGCCAAATAATCCAAATATATACAGATTTACAATTAAGTCCAAAATAAAAGCAAGTCCTAGAATCTAGGGTAAATTCACAATTAAGCAAGTAAAATATGGGTCAAACTTGGATTTTAGCAACTAAAATAATCAACAAAATAACACTTATCAACTCCCCCATACTTAAGCTTGAGCGTCTCACGAAACTACTAAGTATGTATCCCTTAGATTTTCTCAAGCATAATTAGAAACAAATGAAAAGAAATTACCTAAGGTTGTCAATTCTCAAAAATCTAAGCTCTATGGATTAGTACCTCATCCTTAAATCAACAACTTAACCTTTTCATCCTTCATGAGTCATTGAGATGAATTTAAATCACTAAGTCTTTCAAGGGAAGTTTTGGTGGCTCTCTCCTTAAGTTCTAAATTGATGATGGAAGTGGAGCTCACTCAAACACACCTGCTTTTTGCACTACCATAGGCTTGCTTGTTATCTAATCTCCACCATTATTCATGATTAGGATCAACATCTACAAAAACGAGTGAAAATCATGGAAAATGGTAAAAATGAAGTGAAAGCCAAGGAAATAAAAATTGATGGAGTAGAAGACTTGAGTGCTCAAGGATGTTTCCAATGTACTTTGCTTCTCTTTACAGTCCTCTAGTGATATAAAAAGTGTGGTGAAGTCAAATTTGAACAATGCCTTTGATTTGGATGAAGAAAACTTGGTTGGTTTCAATGTGCCAATCTTCCACCTTGCGTGCCAACTTTGCTTCCTTAATTCTCTTTTCTCGTTTTTTTTTAGTTTAGTTCTTCCTTTCGTTCAGTCATGGTGTGCTCAGCTCCCAAGTCCTTCTCAGAATCAGTCCAATCCATCCTAACAATCAAATGGTAGTGGAGAACTCAAATGACCCAAATAAAAACATTGCTTCACAATTTTTTTTTCTTCAAACTGTTTTCTTCTTTTTTTTTCTGCTCTCAAGTCTTATAATGGAGCACATTTGGATCAGAGATTGTATCAGAGAGCTTGAGACTTTGAATAACAATTAGGAACAAAAATTTGATGCTCCACATATATCCTTCACTAACTCTTGCAATTCCCTTTTGATACACACCACTTCAAATTGGCACACCTCCTTCATTTGTTTGTTTGTTTTTTTTTTCTGTGTTTCAATATTACAGATCCACGACATCACTTTCAGAATCAAGAATCTGATTTCTCAAACAATTAACATCAAGAATCTGAATTCTCAAACAATTTCAGTTTCAAGTTGATACAAAACTGTTTTTATGGTATCACAATTTAAGTCCTTCTTGTATTTCAATTCTGAATTCTTCCAATACATGTTCAGCAACACTTCTTCAACAGATTTCAGCATCTTGCAGCTTACTTTGCATTCAACTTTTGTCATTTCAGCAGCTCCAAGTCAGCACTCGGCAGCAACCCTTTCAATGCAATTCTGATTTTTTTTAGCTGCATATTTTTTTCTTTTTCAGATCAGCCTTTCTTCAAGTTCGGTTTAAATTCCAGAAGTTTAGATTCCAGCCATGTTTCTTTCATTCAGCAGTTTAAAATCTGCTCCCAAGAAGTCTAGTTCAATTGAAAACCACTCGGCAAGCTCAGATTCAGCACTTCCTTGCAATGCAGTACAGTTTTTCAGCTTCTTTTCAGCCTTTGTTCAGACTTAGCTCAGACTTCCTGATTGTATACAGCTGCAATTCAGCTTCTAGCATTTTGTGTTCTGATTTCTATAGCAAAGAACAGCTTCAAGTCCCAAGCTTAACTGATTTTTTCTTTCTTTGGCACAACTTTGCTTTTGCTTGCATGCCATTTTCCTTTTCATTGCAAAATTTTCTTCATAAATGCTTCGCTTAATTTCGGCACTGCATCTCTGATTTCCAACACCCAAAATTCAGATTTAGATGGATACTAAACTGTGCCCATTACAATCAAGTGATACCGAAACAAGATTTTTTTCTTTCTTTAAATTCTTTGCTTTTGGATTCAATCTCTTGACCACTTCTTTTCCACTTTTGTCTCAGAATTTCCTTTCGAAATGGCATAGATTTTGTCTTTGGTCCATTGCTTTCCACTTGAATCTTCAAAGTATTCAACTCACTTGGCACCTTTTTGAGTCAACCTTACAAATGAACCTCACAAAAAAAAAAATTTTCTTTGACACGAAATTGCCTCTTTGATACCAAATATTTCCAAAGAGCAATGATACGCAGCATGAATTTGTAGCATGAAACCCAACATGAATGACGTGACACTTTTTATATACACATCCGATTACCACTTGGACACCAACGGCGGCCTTCGACCGCCGTCCCGAACAAAACTATACCTTGGGGGGCATAGTGAACCTGTCGGGGATCGCTATAATTAAAATGTCACGTTATTCATGTTGGTTTTCATGCTACAAATTCTTGTTGCATATCATTTTTCATTTCCAAAACACTAGTCACTCCCCCACACTTAATCCTTTGTCCGTCTCGGGCAAATTAGCATTAAGAAAACATCCCAAGCAAACAAGTCCATAGAAAAGTGAGATTAGGTAGGGAAAATGATAAATATGAATTGATACAAGGGAAATTTACGAAAATTGATATGAGATGAGAAACAAAATGATTTATCTCTATAAATGTGATCCAATCATCGAAATATGGTTTTGAAAGAACCTAAGCAAGTTCTAGGGTACAATCACATGTATGTGTCACAAAATAAGGCTAATTCTCACTAGGTGCAAATAATTCATCTCAAGTCATCAATTAAGAATCGAAAGCAAAGTAGTACTCAAGCATCCAAAAATTCATCCATTAGCTCAAACCTTAAGTTTTAACAACCAAATTTAATTTATTTTCAAGAGGTTCTAACATGACATGAAGACAACCCTAGAGGGATACATTTATTTCTACTCATGTAAGAAACAAATTTCCAAGAAAACTAGTATGGTATCTACAATGACTCCTATTCATTGTACTGTACTCATACATTTATTAGCAAGGACTCAATTTAAAAGAAAATTCTACTTCTAGAAAGCATAAAACTAAAAAATGCAACGAAAGAAAATATAAGAAAGAACAATCTCCCCTTTATTTCTGGTGGACGGAGTCTATCAAGAAGTAGCCCCCATCGTGGTAGTGGAGGAGTTTGGGTGGCTGAGAGAGCTTCCTTCATTTGATCTATGTCATGAAGCTTGTCTCCCCCACACTTGAACTTTACAAAAATTGTTCAGGTGGCCGCAGGCGATTTAGGTACAAGACCCATGTAAGAGGTGGAGTGCTTCAAATTAAAGTGAAATCAACTCCTCCTTCTTGATGCCTTTTGAAAGTTCTTCCAGGAGGTTGGAGTCTGTTCAGATGGAGCACCCACTCCAGAAGTCTTCTGGACCCTGCAAAACCATGTAATACATCTCTCAAGCGTGCAGGGTAAGAAAGAAATGAAATAATATCAGTCTCTGCATGAAATGTATCCAAAACTGCATCATATCCAATGAAATCAATTCTTGGTACCTCAATAAATTTTTCACGATTATTTTTTACAAAAAATACATCCAGAAACTCATCACAAATAATAAAATCAATCTTTGGCACTTCAATAGAAATTTCACAATTATTTTCCACCAAGGATGTATCAAGCAATGTATTACAACCAATGAAATCAATTTTAGATGCTTCTATCAGTCTTTCACAATCAATTTCAGCATAAGATATATCATGATATTCATCACAACAAACGACATCAATTCTAGGCCCTTCTAAAATTTTTTCACAATCAGCATTTTCATGATATGTATCACAACATGTTCCATATTCAACAAATTCAGCACTTGGTACCTCAAAGAATTCTTCACAATCAAATTCTACAAAAGATGCATCCCTAAGTGTATCACAAACAATAAAATCCGTTTGAGGTACTGATAAGCACCATTTTATTGACTATTTTAATTGCTAAAATCCATGTTTGACCCATGTTTTTATTGCTTAATTATGATTTTAACCTAGGTTTTGGAACTTTATCTTATTTTGGACTTAATTACAAAATTACACAATTTTTGGATTATTTGGGCACTAATTTTCTGATATATTTTTGTAGGCATGAAAGGATCCTGGACCTAGGGCATACTGGGTCAAACCTGAGTCAGATGTGAACCGGATCGAATTATCAAGCCTACGATTAATCCGGGCCGTCCGATTCCAGAGCGGCTAGATCTGAGCCATCTGGGATGATCTGAAGCAATCCGAGCTAGGGTTAGGGTTGATCAAGCTCTATGATCAAGATCTGAAGGTTTCATCCTAATCAGAGCTAAATCAACCGTTGGATCAAGCAAGGAGGGCTCTAGAGCGTCCATTCACAGATTGAGTTGATCTGGACCATCCGTTGCACATCTGTAGGATCCGAGCTACCACAAGGCAGATCCTGATCCCAGATCATCATCATAAAAGTTTGGCTCAAATCAGACCAAGATCAGCCGTTGGATTGAAGTTGATCAATCTGGACCGTCCATTGTTTCCTATTTAATCAGAAATCGCCCGCAGCTTCCCTTGTCGCGTTTCCTCGCCGCACTGTTCATCTTCTTCGAGTTCTTAGTTTTTCAGTAGTTTTCTTCATCCAAAGGGGCGCGACCCCTCAATTTCTCCATTTGATTGTTATCTGAGTCCTTGGAAGATAGCTAGGATCGAGATTTCAGCTCAATTGACATCAGAACAAGGGAGTTTGAGGGTTTCGGCATCCTTGCTACCCAATCGATTGTGTCTCGACCACAAGCCACCTTCGACCATTTGAGCTGCTTGTAGGGGTTCTCAGGTGAGCTCAGAGGGTTTTCAATTCACAACCGCAAGCCATCCATCGAGACAAGAGCGATTGGACTGGAATTTCTTCCAGCTGATTCAGTTGAGCAGAGTGATCGATTGAAGCTGTTCTTCCACTGATTTGCTGTGCCTAGGGGTTCGAAGCCGGTTCTTGATTGACAACCAAGAATATTTCGAGCTTAGGGAAGATTGAGGAGTAGTTTAACTCGTTTAATTTCTGTTTTTTTTGTAGTCATTTCATTTCTGTCGCAACTCTGTTTTCAGTTTCAGTTTTATCAGCTGTTCTAGTTGTTACTTTTAATCTCTGAGTTGTTTTTACTTAATTAGGTTTTAATCCTATAAGACAATCAGTTTAGGAATTAGTCTAGTGGATAATTACTTTTAATTTCAGTTGTTTTTGGTCTAAATCTTTGCGTATCAAGTTGACAGCGTGTATCACTTCTATTTCTGCAACTTTTAGTTCAGTTCTGAGTTTTTTTTAGTTTAATTTCAATTCGATTCTTGTTTAGCTTATTCCCTGCAATTGAAGACAACCTTTAGTGTGTTAATTCATTAGATTCGAATTTGTTTTTCATTCAATTTCATTTCTGAATTTTCAGCCCTGTACAGCTTGCGTACCAACTCCATTCCTGCACATGTTGTGTATCAGTTCTTCTCTTGAGCTTTGGAATTTCACATCTAGCTAGATGTAGTTTTATCCTCTGAAGTTCTACTTTAGTTTGTCTCATTTTCAAGCATCTGAATCCCATTTCTGCAAGTGATTTCCATTACTGCAAATCAAGTCATTTCTGCAGTGCAGTTTCGTTTCTGAATTAGGATAGTTTCTGAATTTTAGTGCTCTTCACTGCGTATCAAACCCCCATTCCTGAAATTCTCAGTTATCAATTATGAATTTGTATCAGTGAAGATATGTAATGGAATTCCAATTGCTGCCGCATTCAAATCCTGCATATGGTCTCTAATTTCTGCATTTCATTTCTGGATAAAGTTTGTAATTGCTTTGATCAGTCTTGAGCTGAAATTTCTGCACTCATTGGAGCCTCCCAAGCTGAGTTGATCAGCTACAATTCCTGCATTCAAATTCAGAATTTGGCACATCAATTTTTCTACTTTTGGAATCAAGCTGTTCAATTATTAGCATTTGTATCAAATGAAGTCTTGGCACGATTTTGTATCAATTTGGTTTTAGATTGCTTGGAATTGTCCATGTCTCGCGATTGACTTTGTTGTTTCATTGCTTGGCATTTTGTTTTGCTTATGAAATCAGAAATCAGTTTTCTAAATTGATTAAGTGCTCTAGTTGATTCGGTTTCCATTGGTTGAGTCATTACTTGCCAACACATTGGTTGGTTTATTAGTTTGTCTTCCTTCATTTTCATTGCCATTTTATTTCTGAATTGAAAACAAAACCCAGATTTTATTTAAAACCAAAAAACATAAACGACACCTAAATACAAGCGCGAATCAGACAACGTCAACTAGCCCCGAGAAAAATACGACCTGTGGCCCCTATATTACATTTTCATGCTTTTGATTGTAAAAGGGTTTCCAGCATTCATTTATAAATTCTAAATTTGAGGCCCACATTCGTGACACATAGTTTGGGCCGTCAGGTACCTCTATAGATTTTTCCAAAGAAATAGGAAGAAGTCTTACCTGATCGTGCTGAAAAATACCTGGAGGTTCTACAAGAGTAGATGTAATTATTGGCTCCTCTTGGTCAAGTATAGGTTCCATCTCAGGCTCAAGTTCTGGTGGACACTCAACTAAAGCAGGTGATCCTTGGGTTCTTGCTTCCACCATGCAAGTCCCTACACTTTCTGGTAATGTACCAGTAAATTGTGGTGGTCCCTGGGGCTTAGTGCAATCCCCTACACCTGTAGAATCATCTCCCATGCATGTTTCCTCAGTAATATCTGCAACAACCATGTTAGAAAAATTAGGACCATCAATAAAACTATCATCACAAAATAAAAGATGAGAAGGGTCCTGTAGTGCTTCAGAATCTTCTTCTTGAGCTGAAAAATTTGGAAATGAATTTTGAACAAGCACTTCAGGGGAAATGCATGATGTAGGTGCCTTATTTTTGATGTTTTCTTCTTCTTCTTCCACCAAATTTCAAGATCACTTGAAGAAGGACTTGGCCATGCACTAGGGTCACCTTGAACTGATAAAAACTCAACTCCGGGGCTGTTTTGAATGGGAAAATGGGATGCTAGAAATTTTCCAGGAGATTCGGCATCTGGAGTGTTTAAACTTGACACAACCTCTTCATTCCCCAAAGTTGATGCATAATCATACCCCTTAAAATCTTGAATAGCTTGAGAAGATTGTTCTATTTGCATTTGATTAATTTGTATAATTTGTTGTAACATCTCTATCATCCTTTGTTGTTGAGCCTCATTCTCATTAGGATTCTCAAAGCCTCCTTGGTTAGTGTGGAACTCCTGTTGGTCTTGAAATGTAACATAAGGCTGCTGAAGACCAAGAGTAGGTTGTGCATTCTGAAATGGGAGCTGTTGGGGCTGCTCAAATGGTTGGATGGCCTGATTAAACTGCTGAAAATTGGGCTGGAATGATGGTTGAATTTGCTGAGAATTGTAGCCCTGGAAAGTCTGAGTTTGAGGTTGACATTGTTGATTGAAAGGCTGAAATGGTTGGAACTGAAAATTCTGGTTTTGAAATTGAAAATTTTGATCGTATAACTGTGAATGTTGAAGAGGTTGTTGAAAATTCTGTATGGGTTGAAATTCTTGTTGCCATGGCTGAGGTTGAGGCTGAAATTGATTATTTCCCTGCTGAAAACTTAAATAAGGCTGCTGGAAATCTTGGTTAAGATGCTGAAATCCTTGGTTTGGTTGAACTTGATGGAAGGGTGGTTGCTAAAAATTCAGATTATCTAAACACCCTTGCTGAATTCCTTGAAAAGGTAATTAATTTTGTTGATAGGGTTGCTGAAATTGGGGCTGGAATTGCTGAATTGGTTGCTCAAAATTCTAGAATTGTGGCTGCCTAATCTGAGTTTGCTGGAAATTTGGTTGATTTGGCTGAAAACCTTGCTGAAATTGTGGCTGAAAAAACTGATTTGTTTGTTGAAAATTCGCACAGGACTGTTGGAAATCTTGATTTGGTGGCTGACTGAAAGGTTGGTTCTGCTGAAATTGTGGGAAAGATTGACATTGTGGCTGCCCTTGCTGAAATTGGTAGTTTTGTTGCTGAAAATTTGAATAGGATTGCTGAAAAGATTGGTTTTGCTGCTGAAATTGTGGGAAAGATTGACATTGTGGCTGCCCTTGCTGAAATTGGTAGTTTGGTTGCTGGTAAGTAGATGAGAACATTTTGAACTGGCAGTCCTGTCACAAAGCAAACAAGAAAAATGGCAGCAACCGTATACAAAAGATAAAGCATAAGAAAATAGAATCAAATGATATGCCCATAAGCACACAAGCAAAAATCAAACAAATCAACTAGTTGCTTCCCCGGCAACGGCGCCAAAAATTTTGATGACCGCTAACTAGGTGTCACGAATGTGGGTCTCAAAATTTAGATATGTGTAAGCTAGAAACCCTTTTTGCAATAAAAAATGAGAATGTAGTAAAGGGGCCACAGGTCGTATTTTTCCTAGGGCTAGTTGAGAGTGTTTGATTCGAGCTTGAGTTTATGTGTCGTTAAATTGTTTTGGGTTTCAACTGAGATTTGCGTTTAGTTTGCAATTAGAAATGAAATCGCACTGAAAAGAAGTAAATTGAACCAAGCAAACTTAAACTAGATATGGCAGCCAATGAGCTCAACTAATGGAAAACCTAATCAACCAAGGCACTTAGCCGAATGCAAGGAGTAAATCTGAACTCAAGTGCAAGTGTACACGACAAATTGCGTTTAACTCCAAGAAGTACCACTCGACCGAAATTTTACTTGATACACAATGCACCAATGAAACAAGCTTGATACGCAAAAGAGATGCTTATGTGCCAAAATGAGATTACAATTCAGAGACAAATCAAATGCATATGAAATTGATTTCAATCACAACCCAAACACTAAAAGATGAGTTTCCTCCTTATACAAATCTGTGCATACTTTAATCATGCAGAATTTAGCAAAATTGATACGCAAGGGATAAGGAATCCATGTGCCAAAAGCTGATATTAAACGCAGAACAGATTAATTTCAAATTGCAATGGTTCTCCCATGTCTAAGCTCACTGAAACGAATTTCAGAATTACAAAACAAATTGCTGAACTAAGGTTTAAAATTCAGAAACCAACTGACTGTGAAGGAGGCGGCTTTCAAACACATAAGTACTCACAATGTGTGGTTAACATCAGGAAACAAACTCAGAGCAAACTGAACACAAGAAATCTGCAAAATTCAGTAACTACAGTTCACTTGGTACGCATGAGAGAAAGAATTCTATGTGCCAGAATTTGATATTGAGTGCAGTAACTATATGATCAATTCAGAAACATCTTTATGCAGGAATGAATGGCAGAAATGCAGAAATGTAGTGCAAACTTTAAGAAACCGAAGGCTGCAACACCTTGGATGAAAAACCGTCCAAAACGACTGAAATCCAGTGCTCGAAACTGCACTCAGAAGTGATCAACTGGTGATTGCAGAAATGAAAATGACCATGTCAGAAACGATTGAATGAAGATACGAATTTGGAGATTCATGCAGGATTCTAAAAGTTGTATGCAGAAATGATACGCAGGTAAATTAAAACAAATGCAGAAATTCAGGACAGCTTAAGAGAAGCTAATGATTTGTTGGCACAAATTTCAGAAATGACAAACTAAACATGCTGAACTAAACTGATACGCAAGCTGAGCCTAATGCAGAAGTTGATAAAAAATTCTATGCAAATGGAACAAGCTATCATGGAATTCCAGAAGAATAACTAAGATTCGCGGGATACAAAATTCAGAACCCAAAGCAAGGTATGCTACGCTAGAACAGAACCAAACAAACTGATACGCAGACATATTAATCAGAAATGCAGAAATGACAGTGATACGCATGAGCAGGCTGATACTCAAGCAGGAAAACACGGAATGGACTGAAGTTAAAAGTAACTAGTCATTAATAAGCAATCTAACTAATTGGAATGTTGAATTGGAAGACTAACAACTGAAGAAACAATGTAGAACAGAATTTAAAGCACCTGATAAAGAAATTCAGAAATGAAATGGTAGAAATCGAAATTACAGCAAAAGAACTGAAATTAACTAACTAAACTACTCCTCAATCCTTCCCTAGCTCAAGAACTCCTTGTTCGTCACGCAAGGGCGAGCCTCGAACCCGTAAGCTCCACAAACCGTCGAGAATCAGCCTCTGCGAAGCAAATCCGAGCTCAATTCTACTCAAACTGAAATTCCCATTCGACTTCTTCAATCCAGCTGCTTCCAAATGCGATGATGATTCGGGGATGGTCAGAGCACTCTAGGGAATCCCTCCAGATAGCTCAGGTGGATGGAAATGGAGCGCAACTGAGATCGAAGGCAGCAAGTGGCAGAACCGAAGAACCCCTCTCTCGGCTCTGTTTCTTGGGCAATTGAGAGCTGGAAATTTTACTAAAACCTCCTCCCGATGATCCAGATCTTGTTCTAACCAAAGAATTGAGGGGTCGCGCCCCTTAGATGAAGAAAAACTGAAGAAAAATTGAAGAACAAGCGAAGAAGAAACTTGCGGCGAAGAAGACGCGACGCTGTGCTCTGTGGGAAATGTTTGATTAAATACATAGGAATGAACGGCTGAGATCGTTTTGAGAAAATCCAACGGCTGATCTTCATCCAATCTGAACCAAACTTTGATGATATTGATCAAGGGTCAAGATCTACCTCGGGGTAGCTCGGATCCCCCAGATTTGCAACGGATGGTCCAGATCAACCTAATCTTTGAATGGACAGTCTAGAACCCTCTGAGCTCGATCCAACGGTCGAATGATCTCTGAATTGGATGAAACCTTCAGATCTGGATCAGAGTGCTTGATTAACCCTAACTCTAGCTCGGATTGCCTCAGATGGTCCCATATGGCTCAGATCTAGCCGATTTTGAATCAAACGACCCAGATTAATCCGAAGCTTGATAACTCGATCCGGGTCCACTTCCGACTCAAGTTTGACCCAGTATGCCCTAGGTCCATGATCCTTTCATTCTTACAAAAATAGATCAAAAATTTAGTGGCCAAATAATCCAAATATGTACAGATTTGCAATTAAGTCCAAAATAAAAGCAAGTCCTAGAACCTAGGGTAAATTCACAATTAAGCAAGTAAAATATGAGTTAAACTTGGATTTTAGCAACTAAAATAATCAACAAAATAGCACTTATCAATTATGTCATGTTATTCGGATAGCAGGTAGTTGCATGACTTGGAGCCAGAAGAGGATTCAGTTGTCAGCCCCCCGGCCCGTTGTTGAGTTTGTTTCCATATTTGGGTTTACTATCGTAGTACTTATTTCTGATTTCCGTATTTTTCGCATTTATTTTATGGACTGTTATATATTTTATTAGTCCAATATTGTCGTAGTCTGGTGTTGGAGTTTTCTTTGTATTCGGACTTTTTATTAGCTTTATTTCGGATAAAAGATGTTAAAAGTTTTGCGAAGTTTAATTCATTTTATCTATATCATTCTTAAAGATATAAACTCCGTGGTTGTGCTTTTATTTTTAGTTATGATGGCTAAGCCATCTTATGTGATGAGATGTGATGTATTATATGTCCCAACTTGTCCGCCGTACAGGGGAGATGCTGCCCAATTTTCGAGTAAGCATGTGCCTCTGGAGGCATAACACCATATGTCCCAAAGACTCCTATGGCTCCCCTAGAGCTCCTAACCTTAGCCACCTCCTTAGGTAACTCTTCCACAATTACTAGGCCACACCGGTGTACGTTCGGTGATTTTTGGTTTACAAACCTAACTTTTTTAACCTTGAACACCTCTTCAAAGTTTGATTTTGTCTTTCTAGGGTTCTAACCCTAGAATCAACATGTCTACCTTGGAATTCCTAGACCTACTCATTCTAGGCATGTGCTCCCCTTCTTGGGATTAATATCTTGATCCTTAGGTTTAATGATTCTAGGTTTATCATGAATAGATTTCCTAGGGTTATGATTTGCAATGACCCTATTTCTATCATAATACTTAAAACCAAAATTATATTTGGGTAAATAATGAGTATTATTCCTAGCATGCATGGAAGAATTTGAATTTGAATTACATATCAAGTTAGGGTATACCTCCCTTAACCTTGAAGCTCCACTTGATGTGAGTTTTTCTTCTACTTCTTCTCCTACTTTTTCAAATGCGTCAATTTCATGAGTTCTCCACTCCTTGAGCACTTCGTGTGGTAGTGGCCTCTCTCCCCACATGTAAAGCAACTAATGTACTTCTTCTCTTTCTTCTCTCTACAACTCAAATTAGATTTTAAAGAAATAGAATTGAGCTTATGATTTACCTACTTTTTCTTACCCAATGGGCACTTGTCCTTACAGTGTCCCTTCTCATTGCATCCAAAATAAATGATGTGATATTTTGACTTCACTTCGGTGGAGGTGCTAGCGAGGTTGACTTGTTCTTCAACCTTTGATGAAGTAAATCGATCATCCACACTTATGAATGTGATTTCTTCATTATCGGAGTTGAATGATGCTTCCTCATCAACTTGAGTCACTCCATGAACAATTAGGCTCATTTCTTTGAGCTCTTCTACTTCTTGCTCACTTGAGGCAGTGGACGCTTCCACTTCCTTTTCCTTCTCTACTTCTTGGACATGTGTGGTATTTTCATGTAAGGCAATTACCTTTCTCCAAAGGATTCTTGCATTCTTATACTCACCTATTCTCATCAACACATACGAAGGCATAAGATCTAATATGATTTTTGTTACCTTCTTGTTCGTCTACGAATTTTTCCTTTGTTCCTTAGTTTAATATCGATGTTAGAGCCTCTTTTCATGCTTGTCTGTTGGAGCTTCAAAATTGTATTCCATGATTAGCATAAAATCAAAATTGATTTTGAAATATACCTCCATCCTTTTCTTCCATCAAGAGAAGTCTTCTTCATATTTCGGTGGATGGATGTTTGATCCGGCCATCTTGTTTGCTTCCTCGGTGGTTAGTCTGATGGAGAGCGATCCACTGTGATATCACTTGTACGTGATCGAATGATCATCTAAAGAGGGGGTGAATAGACGTTTCTCCTCTACTTCTTCAGTTTCTTCCTACACGGTTGGCTTGCACAGTGGAAATACTAATAAACAAAGCTAAACTAGGAAAACAAACCGATGTAACGTGGTTTGGAGATAATACTCTTACCCCACGGTTGTTCGTAAGGTGGACGAGCCCGATCTGTCGGTGGATGAGTCCTTGTCCATGGTCCGTCGTAAGTGTGCTTCCCTCGACTCATCGTTGTTGCCTTGTCCACGGTCCCTCAGATGCACCATCCTTCACCAGACCCAAAGCCATCAAGCTGAGTCTATGTGTATCTTGTAAACCTTCACACTCAAACACACATATCAAATTCAAGGAGGAACCTAACTTAAACTCTTTGTCCAAATATCAAAATACATGGTCACACGGACCATAGATTGCCTCAACATTAAAACCTATAAGTGCGGGAATTATATGAAGTTAAGTTGATGGACTGATTAGTTGTTGTTGTTAAGGGGAGATCCATGTTGAGGAATGGATGTGATTTAATCGTCGTGTTTAAGGTTGCAACAAGTCATAAGAGAGACCTGAACTGATAATAGAGCAAGAATTGAAAAAGAAAAAGAAAAGAAGAAATTGTGTCAACAAAATTTAGTAGGATAAATTATGTGCCAATTCTTAATGATATTCAACACTTTGAATTGGAGCATCTGTTAATCCATTGCCAAATAGTACCTTCTTCTAGATTGAATTATGTACAAGTTAAGTTGAAGCTATCTTGAATCCATAATTCTAAAACCATGAGTTTAAGTTCACAGAATTTTAGAACCTAGCAAAATTCTGAAAATTCTGAAGTTGGATTCAGGATTATTGAAATGTAAGAGTTTTTGAGAATTGGATTGGAATATGATCTCTGAAAAAGATAAGCTTAAGAAACCTAACTAATTAGATTCCTACTAATTTCTGACAATTTAAAGTATGAATTTTGGGTATCTTGCGTGTTGATTAGATAGGATTGGTGATAAATATTATCAAATGATAAGATTGCTGAATGTGACAGCTTGATAATTTGAAGCTATTTGAATCTCTCTATATTGTCACTCTTGAACAAAAAAACTATCACTCATTTTAATCTTCACGAGGTCATAGAGAGGAATGAGTAAATTTATGTAGAAACTACCACTCATTTTTAGCAAAAAATCATTTCTAAAATTGAAGTATCAACTAGATGTATTATGTGTCAAATTCTATGGCAATTTCTGACCAAATATTGTAGGTCCCGGTAGAGCCGATAAAAGGGGATGAATAACCCTCCAATAAGATAGTCAAATCTCTTGCCTTTCGAACTTAGCAAGGATGTAGAATTAATTAACAAAATAAAAACCGACAACAGAAAAGAAATAGACTAAGATTTACTTGGTTTACAATCGGGGAGGTTGCTAATCCAAGACAATGAAAACTCTACTAAAATCTCATTGATTGTAGGCGAAGAAGCTTCTCACAATCTTTGAAAAGGTCATAGAAAAGTTAGGAAATTGAATAATAGTTTTTCTAAATTGCTAGCCTTAAGGGGGCTATTTATAACCCACGATCGAATTGACCATTTGCTGATGTGGCATTTAAGAGCCTCATTTAAGACCTAGGGTGCCCTTAATGGATAGAGTTTTATCCATTGCGCAACCGTTCAATTAATGGTACTATTTATTGAGGTGCCTCAGAGGGCGTCTTAGTTTTAAACTAGGGCATCCTCAATAACAACTAAGGCGCCTTAGCTGCGATTTTGCATAGCTTCAATTCTTGCACCCAAGACATACTCAACTAGACATGAGATGCCTCGGGTCTTTAAGAACAACTTTCACGTTGATATTTTTAACTCCCACTCGCTTGGGTGATGGTTGTCTGGAGTTAAGCTCATCCAAATTCAATTCTGACCTTCTCCTTGAGTAGGCTTTTTCTCAGCTTCTCGTCCCTCGAACGTCACATACGTCCTTCTCGTCCATCAGTGTACTCTTTTGCAACTTTTCGTCCCTTGAATGCACTGAGTCCGTCGACTCCCTTCCCATATCATTCTTCTCACTCGTTGCATCTTTCACTCAATTTCTTGTGCTTCTAAACTCCTGCACACTTAGACACAAGGAACAAATACAATAGGACCTAACTTAACTATGTTGACCACATCAAAATCAATTAAAGCCAATGCAAGAACTATTTGTTTGTCAAACTAGACGATACTCCCTAGTGACAATGCAATAACTAATTGGTACTAAACCAATTAAAACCAACACTAACCCTCGCTGCAATATAAAACTCCAACATTATTAAATTCATTTAATGATGTATGTATGTACATATGGATATAATAAAACTAAACAAGGTAAACATCTTTACTATTCTACCATAACTCAAAGAATCGATACGAAATGAACATCAACATTATCAAAACAATGGAAAAACAACACATAATAACTCAAATTCGAGCGAGACCGACAAGCACAAATCTCTGAGTGATGCTAGAGTAGTCGACACAATATGCCCTTTACCTGCTAACCTGGAAGACAAAGACAAACAAGGGGTATTGAGTACAAATAACTCAACAAGTAGTTAGAAAAATAGTGCATGAATAATATAATGTAAGGAGCTCAAAAGAAGTAGGCTCAGGAAATAATACTTACTTAAAAAATAAGAGTACCAATATGATTCATATGATTCTCTGCTATAAAAAAAATAAACAATAATATAACCCTATAACTCTCCACTAAACTGCTCAATCAAGCATAATTAATTAATTGGGAGTATATAAAGTACATCCAAAAACCACCTGCACAAAACAAGCGCAAACAAATATATAACAAGTCCTAATTACACGTAAAAATATGTTACCACCATCTGGTTTAGTGGGCAATCAGGGTCACCGTCTATGGGCAAACTCATGCTACCACTATTGAGGCAATCTGCCCTTAAATGATTGGAAGATCATGGTTTTGATGCATGGGCGAATAGGTTTAAAGTTAGAGTGTTATGTTGTATTTAATTTATGTGATTGAGTTTGCAGGACTTGGAGAATCACACTTGGTGGACCTATCCGAGGGACGAGAGCCGAGGGAGGAGAGCTCCAAGGGCAAGCCGGGAAGTGGACTTCAAAGGGCACACGTGAAGGGTGGCATGGAGGCAAGCCAAGGGAAGGCTTGCGTGCGCATCCGAGGGACGATAGCCAGAGGAAGAGGACTTCAAGGGGCGAGCCAAGGGAGCAGACCTGAAGGCACACGCAAAGGAGAAGGTTCGGAGTGGCTGGAGCTGAGCTGGGAGGCAGGGCAGTCGACTGGCCCATAGGCAGTAGACTGCCAAAACCCACAGAAAGTTCGCAGCTTTGGATCAGTCGACTGGCCTTGGGGCAGTTGACTGGTATACCCCGAAACTCGTCGTTGGCTAGCTGTTTGCTAGCCGTTGGCCAGCATTTATTGCTGGGCCAGTCGACTGCCCTCGGGGCAGTCGACTGGTGCGGAGCTGGACAGACTGCGAATCTACCCTTTTCACCTATAAAAGGAGCTCCTCGTTACACGTGTATGTACAGTTCCGTAGAGTAACGAAGTGCTGCCCAATTGTAGAGTGATCTTTGCTTCCTCCATCATATTTTTGCATCTGTAAAGAGGAAGCTTTTGCTGTAAAGGTTTCTCCACCTCAAGAAGACTTTTCGATAGTGAAAAGTGGTGCTCGTAGCGTGGATCCTTGGATTAGTCACCCATCTGGGTGGATACCAAGTAAAAGAACTTTGTTAGCATTGTTATTTCTTTTGCATATTATTTCCGCTGCGCTAACATCTTTGTAGAGATCAAAACAATTAAAGAAAGTGCATTCACCCCCCCCCCCCCTCTGCACGCCTACATCGATCCTTCAATTGGTATCAGAGCCGGTGCGTTTCGGAAGATCTAACAATCAACCGGAGCAATTGTAATGGCGTTTCAAGAGGGATACTCCACCGCACGACCACTATTCTTCGACGGCAACGACTTCGCGTACTGGAAAGGTAGAATGCAGTACTATCTTATGAATGACATAGAAACCTGGATAAGTGTTGCAGATGGCTTCGAGGCGCCCGTCGATGAAAGAGGAGACCCTACACCTATGAGAACATGGTCAAAGGAGGTGATGAAAAGGGCGCAGTCAAATGCCAAGGCCACCACCACACTGCAATGCGGGCTCTCAAAGGAGCAACTGAACAAGGTGGGGCCGTTCAAGAGCGCCAAAGAACTATGGGACAAGTTGGTAGAACTGAACGAAGGGTCAAACGAGTCCAGAAGAGCCAAGAAGGACTTGTTGGTGGCCCAACTGCAATCCATCTCCATGAAGAGCAACGAGACAGTCAGTCAGCTGCATGGAAGGGTAAAGGAAATGATGAACGAGCTCCATGTAATTGGAGAGAAAATCAAAAATTAGGACATCGTCAGGTATGTCTTACAAGCCTTCCTGAGAACCACCCTGTGGGCATCCATGGTTGATGCTTACAAGGTATCGAGGGACTTATCTTTAGTTAAATTAGACGATCTATTTTGTGAATTTGAACTGCACGAGCAAGCTAACGTTTCAGCAAAAGGGAAAGGTATTGCTTTTGTTGCAGAAAAGGAGAAGAAGAGGAGAAAGGAGAAGAAGAAGAAGGTGATCTACTCATCATCCTCGGACTCAGAGGAGCCAAGCGCGTCTATGGACAGTGACCAAGAGGCCTTTATGGTAAGGAAATTTCGTAAAGCGTTTAAAAGTTTTTCTAACAAATCATATGCTAGGAAAGGGGCCAAAGGTAAGGGTAAGGCCAAGGAGATAATCTGCTACAACTGTCACCAAGAGGGACATATGAAGAACGAGTGTCCCCAGTTGAAGAAAAGGGAGGACAAGAAGGAAGAGAAGAAGAAGAGTGACAAGAGGAAATCAAAGGGAAAGGAGAAAAGTGCCACGAACCTCAAGGCGACTTGGGATGATCCCTCATCCTCAGAGGAGGAAGAAGAGCAAGTCTCCCACTTCGCTCTTATGGCACAAGATGACTCAGACTCATCAGACGATGAACGAAGCTCAAGCAGTGAAGATGAGAGCTCCTCCACTTCATCATCATCAGAGTCAGAAGCTTCGGTAAGTAAGGTATACCACTTACCCTCCTCTACTTTAGTGAAAATAATTACTAGCACTAACATGGACTTAGCTAAGGCTAGAAGCAAAATTAAGGATCTTAAGGAACAAATTGTCATGCTTAGAGTAGAAGCTATTAAACTAAAAGATTTGCATGCTAGCTCTACCTCTTCACATGTTTCACATATTGAAAATGAAAATAAGGAGTTAAGGAAACAAGTAGATGACCTCACAAAGGCCCTTAGGAAATTCCAAGTAGGATCAAGTAACCTTGATATGATCATTAACAGTCAAAAGACGGTATATAACAAGGCAGGATTGGGTTATAGGCCTAAGACCAATGAGGTAGCCTTTGTTTCACTTACCGGTAGGATTGGTGTATCTAGGAGATTAGGGGCAAGGGGAACCACAAAGAAGGCATGGGTACCTAAGAAATTTTTAAATGATGCTTGTGGATCAAAGATATGGGCACCAAAAGAGCATGTTTTCCATGTTGTCTAGGTAAAGGTGAAGGAGGCCCCAACCTTGTGGATAGTAGATAGTGGATGCTCAAGACACATGATCGGGGATGTGAGCAAGTTCACCACTATTAGCTACCTAAGAGAAGGGACCGTCTCCTTTAGGAATAGTGGAAAGTTGAGGATCATTGGTAGGGGCACAATTGAGGTATCTCCCACTATTTCGATTCATAAAGTACTTTTAATTAAGGATATGAAGTTTAATTTATTAAGTGTAAGTCAACTATGTGATGCCGGTTTTAGAGTAGAATTTTATGCTAAGAAATGTGTAATAAGACAAAGTGATTCAAACACTATCATATTAGAAGGGTTTAGAGAAGCAAACTTATATTATCTTGATCTATCTTATGCTACTAACAATGTTGTTAAGTGTCTCATGTCTAAAGAAGAAGAAGGGTGGTTGTGGCACCGGAGACTTGGACATGTCAACATGAGGAGCATTACAAGAGTGGCCAAGGAAGAGTTAGTAAAGGGGCTACCAATGATCAAGTATGAGAAGACCAAGTTGTGTGATGCATGCCAAGAGGGTAAGCAATCAAAAGCATCACACAAAGGTAAAACTCTAATCACCACTTCCTTGCCTTTAGAACTTTTGCATATAGACTTGTTTGATTGCCATAGTACTCCATCACTTGTAGGGAGTAAGTATTGCCAAGTGATAGTAGATGATTTTTCTAGGTTTACTTGGGTCTATTTCTTGAAACATAAGGATGCCACCCTAGATATCTTTATAGGATTTAGTAAAAGGGTAGAAAATGAAAAGAACATCAAAATAAACCGAATTAGAAGTGACCATGGTGGGGAGTTCCAAAACGCTAGTTTCGCACAATTTTATGTTGAAAATGGGTACAAGCATGAGTTTTCATGCCCAAGGACTCCTCAACAAAATGGGGTAGTTGAGAGGAAAAACCGAGCCCTACAAGAAGCTGCTATGACTATGCTTAATGCATATTCTCTTCCTAGCTACTTTTGGGCCCAAGCGATTAACACCGCTTGCTACATCCAAAACCGGGTGTTGGTACATAGGTTTTTAGGAAAAACACCCTTTGAACTTTGGAATGGAAGGGTACCCCAAGTCCACTATTTTAGGGTCTTTGGATGTAAAATTTACATCTTAAACACCAAAAACGACCTAAGAAAATTCGAGTCAAAAGTCGATGAAGGAATCTTAGTAGGGTATTCATTGACTAGTAGGGGTTATAGAGTGTACAACAAGAGGACAAAAGTGATTGAGGAGTCCTCAAATGTCAAATTTGATGAAACCAATAGTACTTACCCTAGAAAGGCTTCTATTGATAAGGATATAGAAGAGGTCCAACCCCTTGCCCAAAGAATCCAAGACCTACATTTGGAGGGCAATGATCAAGGGAGAGTAAGAAGTACCCTAGAGGATGAGGAAGAAGGAGTAAATGAACCTACAACCTCCAGACCCTTGAGACATCACAATGATCATCCTATTGACCAAATTGTGGGTGATGTCACTCAAGGAGTAAGGACTAGGTCCTACTTTAGGAATCAAACTAGTCAAATAGCTTTAATCTCCCAATTAGAACCCAAGACCATTGATGAAGCATTAGGAGATGTTGATTGGGTTTTGGCCATGCAAGAAGAGCTAAATCAATTTGAAAGGAGTAAAGTTTGGGAGTTAGTTCCTAGGCCCACTGATTGCACTATTGTAACCACTAGATGGGTCTTTAGGAACAAACTAGATGACCAAGGTAAA